>NNCF01127080.1:717753-897159 GCA_002313205.1 Laupala kohalensis | reverse complement strand
CCCCCCCGCCGTTGATTACTGGTGATTCCCAATGGATTAAGGGGTTCCTCGCGTCCCCAATACGACGAAAACAAGTACGAAAACAGATTTAAGGAACCGTTCACAAATTACGTCATCAGTTTTGACCGATGTTCAGACCTTTAGTACGAAGCTTCTGCGTCGCGTTTGGAGTTATTTTCGTTAGAACTATATGTAGATTTCAAAAAACTTAAAAATTTGAAATAAAAAAGCTTCAGTAAGAGCTCTAATAACCTAGACGTTGGCAAGCCCTAAAGAGCCAATTTAAAAAAAAGTTCCAGTACTGAGGGACAGTGTCTAGTAGGTGAGTCATTGTTGGTCATCAATCGGTTCGGCGAGCTGCTCGAGTTGAGTTCCGAGGAGCCCATTAATCCTCTGGGTATCACTATTGGCATTATTACGTCTAGAATCATAGTTAAATTGAAATTATTCTTATGACTTTTTCTATCGACATTTTTTATTATTATTATTATGTCACAAAGTTTCAGTAGTTGATTTCTGCCATCAGGTGAACGTGTTGGAACATATAAACAAATAAATTTGATTATCTTAGTAACAAAAAGAAAACAAATTAACCACATATGCAAATATATCAATTCCGTAGAAAAATAAATAATTTGAAAAAACAAACCATCAAATCAGAAAATCACGTCTAAGCATAAAGTCTATTGCCTAACTACAGTCATTTTGTTTTTTCTTCCCAGTTATCCGTCAATGCAAATAAAAGACGCTTAATTTCGTACGTTTAACTTTAATATGAGTTACTTTCTATGCAAGATCGTACGAAAATTTTGAGATAGTGAGTCAAAGTTTCAGAAAAGAACCCTCGCTTCTCCTCTCGTCCAAAGTCTACAATCAGAGTAATGTCCGCAGATAAATCGTGAGTCGGCGGCAGGGGGGGGGGACGATATGTTGGAATAAAAGTAGAGCATGTAATCAAATTAAATAAAGACCTACGACCTTTAATTATTTATTTAGTTATTTTTTAATTATTATATTTTTTATTTAAAATTATTCATTTAATTTAATATCCCAATCTTGCCCGGTTTTCTCTCTAGTTTTCCTTCGGGTAGAGGCGAATTTTTTTTTAAAAAGACTAGCTGGACTCTTTCCTGGGGGAGGCATGTATTGAAATAATAATTCTCGAATTCAGTGTTATTTAATAGTTAAGATTTATCACCAATACTTTGAGAATAATCTATGGTTTGATAATAATGCAAAGTACTTTGGAATTACTTTCTCGTGTTTGATTAAATACAAATTTGTTGGTATTATGTTAATACTGTAACACGTATCGAACTATTTTCATTGTTAGGAGTGTGTTGAAATGTAAAATCCGCCTCGGGCTTGCTTTCGGAGAGTAAATTGGTTTGTCCTCGACGGAGTCATACGCAGTTTGCAACTGCTTTTTTTGACAATAAAGTTTATTTACTTATTTACTTTAACAGACGAACAGTATATATTTTGTGATTTAAAGCTCACTACTGCACGTTAAAAGTCGTAAGTCTTTAATAATTTATTTAATTTGATTATATAGTGGACGTTAATTGCAGTAGAGCATGTAATGTTGCACATTCCGGGAAACGAAACGTTGTCAGGGGTTGCTCAGTTACAGAAGACAACAGAGTTTAGAAATGCGAATTCACATCCTTTACGAGATAGNCCCCGCCACACACACACACACACACACAGGCGAGTCGAGAGTTTGAGATCCAAAGCAGACTTATTTACTGAATAAAATAATTCACCGAACGAATGTTTGAAAAAAAAAATGATTCGTACGTTCCTTTTCACACATTCAGCAGAATATTCTGCTCGTCATTTTAAAAAAATCAGGGAAGAATTTCAATAAATTAGAATTATCTAAATATTTAATCTAAAAATTATGTAAATGCTAGCTGATTACCCGGCGTTTCCCGGAATCTTTTTTGTTGTTGGACCAACGAACCCATTCACTCGCTGGGAACAGCGCAGGTCGAATTTTCGCTTCCGAGGCAAGAAACAACGGCGGCATCGCGACTGCACCATTTCATTAAAACGCTTTTAAAATCTAAACCAATCGTCCAAATTTTACGATTTTAAAATATTTTTAATCTTTGTTAAATGCACAAAACAAAAAATGTATAAAATTTTGGATAATTGTTTTTTTCCTCCTTGAATGATACTCATAAATTAAAGTTTTAAAAAAATTTTAACACTCCTATTTTTAATAACTTTTTTTCGACAATGTAAGTTAATTTTTGTAGATATGTTGTCGCGGACTTTTTTATAGATCTCTTAGATACGAACAATATTGCCATTCATAGTTGTCACCTATCTCTAACCGTTTAGGCAGCGTAAGCAAACATCCCTTCTTTTCTCGACTTTATCGACATTTATGGTCAATCATTTTCTATTTTTCTTTTCACACATTTAAAAAATAAAAAGTTAGCCTGTGTTCATCCTGAACATGTTAACTAGATCCTCCCTAAATTTCATCACAATCGGTTCAGTGGTTTAGTCGCGATTAAGTAGCAAACAGACGGACACGCTTTCGCGTTACGCATTTGTATATCAGTATGGTTTGACAATTACACTTTCTTGTGAGGGTGGAGTGTGATCGGTAGGGGGTGTGTGAAAAGCAGAGGTACGAAGCCATCTCCAAAGTCCCACTCAGGACCTAGATACGGCGAACGGGGGCGTCTCGAGTGTTTCCTGCATCGCTTATTACGGCAGCGTCACTTCCCAATTCCCATCGTAAGACAAATACGAGATTGAAGGACGTGGGAAACATCCAACACAACGAGACGAAACGGACCCGCGCGATCCCTACGTTTGCATTCCACTTCATTACGGCTCCTCGCATGTCTCGAGTGTCACGGCGTGTCGTAACTCTTGCATCTGAGTGACCGAAAAATATTTCTGCGTTATTTTTTCTCGAGCACATCTCACACAATTTTGAAGCAATTCGCAGAATAGAGATTTTACAGTCTCATTTCCGAACTGAATTGTTTTACATTTTATAAATATATAACATACATAGTAAAAGTTCCCTTGGACACTTCTCAATAGCTGACACTCCTCTATATAGGACACTTTTTCTCTTCATTTAATCTGCCCGTAATTGACCATAACTTCCCAAAAGTCGACACTACTTAATAGCGGACAAATTTTAATATTTCATGAATGTTCGTTACATAGAAGTTTCACTGTCATTCCTTTACTAATATGAATTATAATTATTTCATCCGTCTCATAGATACTATAGTATTACATTGGTTTTGTGTATCTTTCCATTCTCACAACCCTGAAGTGCGTTTGTCGTCGTCAATAATGGGTTCATGCCAAATCGGAAGAACTATAAACAAATTTTGACATGTTGGTCATTTAAACAAATTGGTTTTATATAAAATTTTTGAGTGATAGCCAGGTAAATTTTTTCCCTAGATATATAATTTATTTTTAATTACTCTGTTACAAAACAGATAAAGTATTTCAAGTGGAAATCCACCGCGAGTTGTCTGGTCAGCTGTAGGCAAATAAGGTGTATTGCATAAATCCTTCAAGTCACCACTCGCGACAGACATGTGTCAAACCAGTTCCAGTGGGAGATCACCGAAACGAGTTTTCATTCCGAGCACCATGGTGATTGATTAATCCAGGTGTTTAAGATGATGTGGAAATGATCACCTCTAGTGTTAAGGCCGGACGATGCTGTTTGTGCAACTGCTCGCTGTGATTTCTGCTCACTCACGCTGCTCACGGACAACGAAGAGTGATTGCACGAGGAGGGTATGATGGGAACTTTTTGCTCGGGACGCGTCACACAACCACCTCAGGGAGGACGCAAACGCTGCACTCCAAGTTAGTCAAATCACTGACAAGTATTCTTGTTATCTTGATTCTTATTGTAATTGTTTCATAAGAAAACACTATGAATTAAAATGATGAAAAACATTATATAATTTGTATCCATCAGTTAATAGTATAGTATAAACTGTATTCAGGAACTCGCTTAACTCGTTAGAAGAGCATGTAAGTAAAAACATGGCAGCCGAGCGCAACGGTTTCGTGATATACGCATCACATCTCGGAAAAAAGTGAAATATCTTTTTGTAATGTCCGGTGCGCTATAGATAAAAGTAATAGAAAATTTACTACTAAAATAAAAAAAAAACATTTCCTTCAATTACGTGATTTAAATGTTGGTATTTTTTATAGAAATTAGAGCTTCCTCCTTAAGACCATTATATTACACCATTAGTTTTAATTGCAAATATTTCGTGAAAATGGCCGGTGATGTTGAAATCACGAAGAGTACATGCTGCGCTTTATTTATGCCGATTTCAGATACTTTAGTGATTTAATTCTACCTGCACTGTTGTGCTTCCTTAAGAGAGGAATAATTGTACGTTTGTATACTTTTGGAATTTAATTCGAGAACGGTTCTAACGATTTGGATGAAATTCACACAAAAATATTAAATGAAATTAACAAGTTGATTTAATTAAATAAAAGAATTAACGATTACTGAATGGGACTCAAGTATCAGCGTGTGCACAAAATTAGAAACAAACCTATCATACAAAATGCCAGAGTACTTGTAATAATTTTAAAGATAAGCGTGGGAAAACAGATTGCGAGAATTGTATTAGTGTGTAATACAAAATTTCTCCAATTCTTGACAAAGTGGAAATCATTCGAAGAAAAATAAAAAGATTGTTGATCAGCGTTCTTCCTTTTCCTATCCCGATGGTTCAGGACAGGACCGCGTCTTCTGTTCTTGGGGAGGCAATGCGTAGCAGGCAGTCGACAAGCATTCAAGTCTGTCAGTCTGAACTGCCGCATTGTGACACTGCGTCGTCACGAAACTGTTTTGAGTTAATTACGATTGCTTACATTACTTTGTTAATAATAAGTTAAACCTGAAAATAAAGAAATAGGAAATCCAAATAAGAAGATGGTTATAAACCAATTCTATCAAGTATTATTAGAATTCTTTGAAGCGAAATAAGGCTACATATAAATATTGATGATACAATGGAAAATGTTTGAAAACCTTGAACTGATGCTTGGGAAATGCTTGCTAACTATATTGAAGAAGTTTTCACTGGTTAATGTATGCGAGAATGTGAATTAATAAAATAATTATGCGATTAATAAAAGAACAACTGAGAGAGGTATGATTTATTCAACCTCTTGCCGAGTACGATTTCTACTCGACCGATCTATGACTAGTGCTTTTCCGCCACGCTGCCATTTCCAGTTCAACGTGACCTTCCACGGAGACTCTACTATTCCGCAGTTCCCAGGAAACTGAAAGAAACTTTATGAATCGTGGAGAGACGCTCGTGGATTCAAAGACCTGGAACGTTGAAGGAAAACCATTTACTGTTTACTAACAGCAGCTTCCCATCATTCCGTTAATCAACATAAATTACTTTGAGTACAAAAAAAGTCAGCAGAATAAAATACACGAGATGAAGAACACCTCTACCACTCCACACTTTTCAAAAGGACTTCTACTCTTATCTATATTCTGAATCGATGCAGATTTTATTAGTAATATATAAAAAGGTCTATAAAAATCAAAATCTAAACAACAATGTCGAGAGGTGTTCATACCACAAATTCTTTGATGAGACGAAATATATGAATTCGTTTGAACTGATACGAATAGCTCTCTGATGATTTAAAAAAAAAATGATCCTTTTTAAATGGAAAATAAATTTATCGCTGTTTCCGTTGCTTAAAAATTCGTAGAGGAAGTAAATTCGTTCATTTGGACACAAGAAATGATGCACAACTATTTTCAGAATTAAAGAAAAGACGTTCTGTTGGAACTCCGTAGTAGAAGTTCACGGTTGAGAACAATGAAATTTGTGACCAAAAGAGGGAATTGTTATAACGATAACTTCATCCTTATTTCAGGGACACCTTTTTGATGAGATCTCTACAAAATCACAATTTATTAAGTTTATATTTTACCAAAGTTTTGTTTCAATATTTGAAATTTACTAATCATTTTAAGAACACGAGTCTAAATACAATGAACGAGCAACTTTGTTTAAGCTTTGAATACCTCCAAAGCTTTTATTATAATTCTTTTTTCTGATACATTATTATAATTGTGTGTACAAATTAGTTCTGAAAATTATTCAGTCTTGGGAGAACGTATTATTTTTCTCAGAATAGAATCATTCAAGAAATTGTTAATGTAAAAATAAATATTTTATATTTATCATTTATTCATTAATCTTTTTTTTCTCAATTTTTTTTAGTCTATAGCAAATATTTGTAGGTTATTTTACTTAGTGCACTCATTCAATAATTTACTTCCCCATTATATTAGGCTTCCTTCTTCGTTCAATAATACTAATATGTAATATTAACTTGCATTATATTAATGCATCACTTGAATTATAAATGGGTATTTTTTATTTTTCTCTTTCGCTACACACATCCGTAACGCGTCTTTCGTTGCACGATCATCATCACTCCTCGAGTTTCGTGACGCATAACGACTTCAAAGAAACAGAAAGACGATCAGAGTTGGATGAGCGATATGTTTCTAAGAGGGCTGAGCATTGAACAGCCGCGTGAGTAGAGTCGNGGGGGGGGGGGGGGGGGGGGGGGGCAGTCGGTCGATCGTGTTGCGAAACTCGTCGGTGCCGAGGGAAAGCAGTAGCAGCTGCTGATGCAGTGTTTTTAAATCCTCGCAGCCTCCTCTCCAACATCTCCCATGCGCCTCCCAGAAAGGTCACTCGTTCAAAGCCATCGGCCTCGATGACTTCATTACCAATATCAGAGAGCGTCGTCTATCGTATGCCACCTGCACATGTGTGGCCGGTATTACACGGTCTTATTTCTGTCATATATCTATGATTAATGACCGCGTAATGCACAAGCTTTGATGATAGTTCAACTATGATCATATATCTATGACATACGTTCTCACTGAGAGAACCTTTGATAATAGATATGACATAGGCCGGTATTACACATTTCTAAGTGCTTTTCCCCGGCATAAATAGAGAAGTTATATTTAAATATAAAAACAGAATGTTTTTTTCCGCCAAGAGGGATGCTAAAAATACGAACGGGCAATATATAGCACGGATAGGGGAAATTACAATCAAGACATGTATGTGCGGCGACTGAGACGAGACAGTTGATCAAGAACTATGGGCAAGTTCTTTCTATGATGAAAACAGACGGGAATTAATTATGTTATGTTGAATGAAAATGGGAGACGGGACCGGGGTTCGAACCCGGGACCTTGAGTATAGCTCGCTCATGCGTTTAGCGACTGCGCCATCCCGTTCGCCTCCTGGGCCCGACTCCATCATCATTCAACTTGCGAGACCCAAAGACCTCCGAGGTGGTCTCGTATGAGGCGACTCCCTTAGGAAGTACTTTGTTTTGGGTAGTATTTTCCATTTCTGGTTCACAAACATCGAAATCTCCTAGATTGCGGGAATATTATACGAACCGAAAGAAGAAAGGAATGCACCCACCGCAGGACAATAAACTAACAGTAAAAAAAGACAGATATAATGATTTCTCTGTGTACAGCGGTTACGTGTGATAAAGGATATGCACAAACGCGCAACATAAATGAAATGAAAAAGGCCTGTACTGGGGACAGGGATTTCGAGAAAGAGGAGGAGGAGGATCAAGTAAATACCGCGATAATTAAAAAGAAAAGAGGAGAAAAAATAACACCATAATGACTTTGTTGAAGATGTGGATAACATTTAAGGATTTTTATACGTACCAATTGATATAATGAAATAAATACATTAATTAATTAACTAATTAATACCTTTCTCCCCGGTATAACCAATTTCATGAAACATTCAATACTCTTATACTTATGGAACATTTGAAGAAGAGAAATGTTCTTCACCTCGTGTATTTTATTCTGCTGACTTTTTTTGTACTCAAAGTAATTTATGTTGATTAACGGAATGATGGGAAGCTGCTGTTAGTAAACAGTAAATGGTTTTCCTTCAACGTTCCAGGTCTTTGAATCCACGAGCGTCTCTCCACGATTCATAAAGTTTCTTTCAGTTTCCTGGGAACTGCGGAATAGTAGAGTCTCCGTGGAAGGTCACGTTGAACTGGAAATGGCAGCGTGGCGGAAAAGCACTAGTCATAGATCGGTCGAGTAGAAATCGTACTCGGCAAGAGGTTGAATAAATCATACCTCTCTCAGTTGTTCTTTTATTAATCGCATAATTATTTTATTAATTCACATTCTCGCATACATTAACCAGTGAAAACTTCTTCAATATAGTTAGCAAGCATTTCCCAAGCATCAGTTCAAGGTTTTCAAACATTTTCCATTGTATCATCAATATTTATATGTCGTCTTATTTCGCTTCAAAGAATTCTAATAATACTTGATAGAATTGGTTTATAACCATCTTCTTATTTGGATTTCCTACTTCATTTTCAGGTTTAATTTATTATTAACAAAGTAATGTAAGCAATTGTAATTAACTCAAAATAGTTTCGTGACGACGCAGTGTAATGATGCTGCAGTTCAACCGGAGACTTTAATGCTTGTAGACTGCTTCACAAAACCTTCCGATATTTGTAAATAGTCTTCTTACGCTTCGAAGATTACATGTAATATTTAAATCAGTTGGATTAAAACACTCTCATTATTTGGACTATAAAACCCTATTACAGGTATTGATGTATTGTATAATTTTTTATGTATCAATGGTGTTTGTGCGAGCGTTGTCACTCTTTTATCGCATATTCGCATTGGGTTGATACCACACAAATTAGTATTTCAATTACTAAAAGAACTATTGATGTACATTTTAATAAGCAATTCTTAGAGAGGAGACAATAGAATATCAATTTTGCTTCCTTCCAGAAGAAAAGAAGTTGTCAAATTTATAGATTTTTGCGTCTTACCTGCAAGAGTGATAATTCAAACTGGATTTCTGGGACGATTGTTGATAAGACAGTAATCTCTTATTGTTCCGGGGAAAGGATGTCATCTCACTAATAATGCAACAGATACTTGATAGGCCAGGTAAATACAGATTTCGTGACTGACTTAAGCAATGAGTTTTTCAATATTTCAGTGCATTGACACAAGAGACAATATCTTTTCCGTAAGAACCGGGATTTTTATTCAATCCAATTACGTTTCTCGTTAATTATAAATCGTTGTCGCAAATGTTCAGAAATCGAAAATATACTGTTATTAAAAAGTTCAAAAAAATGAAATTGTGGAAATTTTACAAAATCTTAAATACAGTAGAAATTGAGAGAAAATTCATTACACCTTCAATTTTGTAATAAAATATTTCATGCTTTCAGATATTTGAGAGGATTGGGATTCGTTGGATTAAAGTCTGTCAGAGGAACATATCCTGATGGATTGCCCAATATCAGCATAATATGTTGAATCGTTTGGTGTGGGTATCCATATGGGCAAGAAGGATCTTCAATTTATCCCTATATTGACGCGATTGTGATGTTTGCTCCGCCGAATTATTGAATGTAACACGTCTTCACGATCACTTATACGGTTTGAATTCAGTTTCTCTCATCGTTATGATGTGCCTCGATAATACGAAAGGAGCTAACATTACCTATTCTTACAATGAGACAGTAAGGTTAGGTCACACGCAGCGATTGGGAATTGCAAGCATTGGGGGTTGGGGGGGGGGTAATTATTTTTACAGACAAGCGAGGTATTCCCACGAAGTAAATTTCTTAATATGAAAAAATTGTTGAGATGAATGGGAGAGGAAGCGGTCTTTGCCACTGGGTTACGTTAAGTTAGGAGTGGCCAAAATCAACAACTACTAAACGAAAGACAGCGGAAGAAACATAGTACTGTCCTCTTAATACAGCACACTATCCAATCTGACATGGAAAATATCTCTAAACTGTAAATGAACATTATAACACAATAAGTTTATTATTTAGAATCATGGCACTGAGTGTAACTTCTAATTGTGTCGACTGCTCTCGATTGTTCCCTTGCTTCCGTAAATCGTTAAATAAGAGTCTGTGGTGAGTGTGGACATTAAATGTATGTTATCATGTGTGTATTATTAATCCTCATCAATTTAAGTTAATCCATACGTAATTCAACCTTTTCCATTAATCTCTTCGCATGTGAGAAGTTTTAGTTCGTTTGCGCGCGAGAGCGAAATCGTTAATGTCAAGGCAATCGAGTTGCAAGGCGTTAGATCGAAGAAGTTTCAAAAATACATCCATGATTTAATGCAAACACACATAAACTGAAACATATTCTTGATGATTCATGATAAATGTCATTACCATTTAAGAAAATAGAATTTGTAATATCTGAGAGAGATATCCTCGAGAAAATCTACAATAATGTAGATACAGTGTAGTTGAACAGAAGAAATTTTCTTTGTTGTTGTGGTTATACTTCTCGATAAGTACATATATTCATTTCTTTCAACATGCTTCAAATACTAAAGAGTAGAAGAAAACTTTGCTAAGACTAAATCAGCGTTCGTCAATCACAGGTTCCCTGACCTCTGATCGTCCGCACGAATTCTTTGGGTAAGTTCGTAGAGATTTCTTGGCATTAATAGAAACTTTTAATTACAAAAGAGAAAATTGTATTACGTGATGCGGGGTTCCATAAAATGGTGTTTCCTTGGTGTGCACTACACTTTGTTATTGGTGAAAATTACGGAAAGGAAATAATTATCTAAGCGGATTTCGCTCTGGTTTTCAGAAGAAAAACAACTATTAGGAAACTAGCATACTACAATACTTAACTAAAATATACAATTCACAATTAATTAAAAAACAAAAAAGAAACTATTAGTAAAGCAATACATGCAATAATATAACCAATGTAGATAATAAATTCACGTTATTACAGAAATGCTACTATCTAAAAAAAGGGGGGGGGGAGTAAACCTAAATCAAATAAATTTCCATTGATTACTGCACATTTCATTATCTTTGAAACTAGAATTTTGATCAAAAGAAAAGGCACGAGAAACATTTGTACACAAAGAAAATAATATTTTTTTATGAAATTCGTCAAAATTTACCAATTCTCATTTTTTTAGCAAGCAGCTGTAGCATTGCATTTACCACAAGTNTAAATGCAGATTCGAAATGGGGCTATAAAAAATATTTTGATAATGTTATAATATTTAACGAAAATTTTATTCGAACCGGGTACCCAAAGCTTCGCGCGCTCCATTATCATGTGCAATAGAGAAACCTCAAATCGTCCCTCTGGGATCGAGCAAACTGAGTTTTGAACTCGCATCATGGTATAGCGAATTCCTGTATGTAAGTCCTCAAGAAATTTTTGGACCGTAAGAAGGTTCTGAAACCCAGTCCTTTTACAATATAAAAAAATTAATCTTTTCTTTTCGTATTGTAATAATTGAGAAGAAAAGTAACGCTTTTTTCAGAATGGTATTAATTAAATAAAAAGATTAATTGAAAGAAGAAATTGATATTCCTCAACTTTAAGGTATCACTGAAATGTGTTTCACTGATTTCTCGCCACAATATGAATACTAAATATTTGTATGAAATTTCAAAATAATTTGAGAGTTATTGTTATTGAATGTCATGGTAAACGGTATTTTTATTGAAATTCTATGCCGTTGTCTAGCCAAACTCTGCAATTTTTTTTAAAAAAGGGGGAAAAGTCTATTTTTGACGAATTGAACGGAATATTTTGTGGGGCACCTCAATTACAAAAATTATCATTCCTTGTGTTTTTACTTTCTTTACACCACAGATGTAAGCGACAAAATCCCGAGTATTCAGGATGCCGCACATATGTTGACAACCGTATACCGCGTTGCAATGGTTACAGGAACAATGCACGTGTCCAAATTTCCTTTCAAAATATCCAATTTACGAGTATTTTCTGTTCAAGACAGGAAGATGCTGCAGTAATACGTGTAGTGCAACATCCTTAGGGCGAGCGGTTACGGCTTTTGCCGCAAGGAGAACAGGACAAAGACCTAAGGAACTTCTTTTTAAAATAACGAAAGACAACTTTACAGAACGTCCGCAAAGCAATGAATTCGATATTACTGTATTAGTATAATAAAAAACATTTAGACAATTTCGTCAATATATAGCGACATTAACCAATGATAGTAAAATTTTTTTTGGCCTCTCACTATGAATCACAAATTATTCAGACGCTTCATTAAATCGCAACAAATTTCAAAGAAGACTGGTTTGACTTTTCAAGATCCCACATTCGCTTTCATACATCGATAACGAGCAAACTGACAAAAAAGTTTGCAAATCACATTTGGTTGACAATGAATCTGTTTGAACTCTTTTATGTGATTGTAAAATACAACAGACAATATTAACAATTCTATGATCCCCTTTCCGGTCGCTATTTTGGATAATCAAGGTAGATTTTCTCGTGTTTCATGAGGTCTGAGCGTGCAATTTCAGGGAAGTAAATTATTAACTTTTCCAACCTTTTATAGACAAATAACTATTTCACTCACGTTTCTGCCATACGGTTATTTGTCATTAATAGATTGTAAACTTTTATACTTTAATAATATAATGATAGGCATAAATAGCACTACTTCGTGGAAGTAAATTTTACTACAATCAACGTCCATTGTAAAATCTGATTAAAGAATCAAAGACTTACGACCTTTTATTATTCGTCCAAAAAAGTCGTAAGTCTTTAATTGTTCATGGAAATACGTTCATTGCTATCAACATTTTTAACTTCCTAATAATCATTGGGACTATTAAATAAACGAGAGCTGAAAATTCGTCTTAAAGAGAGTGCTGCGACATTACCCAAGTGGAAAGTCTAGATGCTGGACGAAAAGTTACCAAATTCGGGAGAACTGCCAACTTACTCAATTGATTCCTCCTCTGTCGTACATTACTCGACTTAGTGATATTTTCATCTTATACGTTGTATTCACTACCACCAAACTTGACAAAATACCTCTAGGAGAGCTTGTCCTTAAAATACTCGTTTTTTATCCTTCGTAGAGTAGTACAAAATTAATATTCCTATTAATAAAATACATTGCATAAATTATCCAAGAAATCTTAATTTCTTAACCTACTTTTAACGAAATTCATTTTACGGTAGTCTCTTTGTTGCTTCCCTAGCGTTGGTACACCCGTAAGGTAATGTAAGCGGTACCAAACGATGATTTTAATATCAAACGACAATCTGAGGCAGTCCGAGTCTTAACGAGTGTCGGGGTTTTTGTTCTAAAATATTGGTGGTGACTGTCCTGAAGTCCGAGTCCGCTATCTTTGTTCTTTTGGAGTCCAACTCACAGTAACTTGAGTAAATCCGAGGGCTGTGAATAAATCAGGAATAACATGTGAAAGACAGCGGAAACTTTGGCGCGTTTGTTTTTTGTATTTCATTAGACTCAAAATAAATCTCAACACTTTAGCTAGTTAGTTCCGCATCCACGATGCCCTTCGCGTAGAGTGAGTGCCAACCAAAGCAGTCTGCACATGTCGCCTCACACGTGCCCGATTCCAACAGCGTCCTGAGGCGGTGTCGTTACCAGTACCAGTAGCGACTGCTTGTGCAACAGGTGGCGNGGGGGGGGGGGGGGGGGGGGGGGGGGAACGAAAGTGAAAGGCTGCGAACGGGGACAATGCCGAGGTGGTCAACACGGCTTTACGGCGCGGTGTTCCATGTTCACCACGTAAAGATCTCGCATTGCGCAATGTAAATTTTTCGCCATACTCATTAAAGACGACTTTTGCACGGTTTTCCACTAGTGCAAACTGAACTTGCAAATGATCGACTACGATATTTCCACTAAGGGTAATTAGTTTGTTTTTATTTCAGACAAATCTTTGAGTGGTTGACCTTTACTCCTTGGTATCGGGGTCAAAAAATTAATGTGGTACAATTTACGTTTAAACTTTCTTACGTCTTAAGAAACCTTCATTCTTCATGGAAGAAAATTAGTGATACATTATTGTCTCGCAAAAATTGATCTTTTTTAAGTTTTACAGAAATTTAGTTCTCTTCCACCACAGAAAACAATTCCGTTTGTGTGTGTTAGTTCGATAATTTTTTAAATTTTCGAATCATTTCAGAAACATGAAGAAAAGTCAACTCTTCGCAGTAATGATAAAAATGTAAACGAAATACATTTACTTCCTGTGTTTTGCATTGTGTTACATGTCATACAGATCTTGAACGTAAGATTGTTTATTTGTATAAAAACAAAAATTTATACCAATAAGTGAGTCATGTCGAGCACACTCATTTGGCAGTAACCCCATGCATAATGCGTGGGATATTATCGTAATCTAACATTTTTTGGACTGTGTCACATTGTGTGAGTACATGGCAAAAATAAAATTAGCATACCAATAAAACATCGAATAAAAAATATTGTCTATATTGAGCATCCGGTTTGTCACTGACAGTCTCGTATCTTAGAGCAGAGCTGTACAACTGGCAACCCATACTTTGACGGCCCGCGAAATATAGTACATTTTATATCAAATTTTTCGGGGCACAACTTTATTATAAATCTATGCTGCCAGAATTGATATTTGACGCGACATGGCGGGTGGTAGAAAATTGTATTCGCTTTACCCCCTCATATAATACAATATGAAAACACCTTAATACTAAACATCAAAAGTATTTTTTTTAAACAAAGAAATATACTATTTAATTTCTCCAGCTTGAAATAATATAAAAATCAAAACATGGCGTTACAAATAAATATGACGCATAGTTTTATTTTTTCATATTGTTATATTTGTAAATGGGAAATGTAGCGTGCTAGTGAAGCTTATGTGGTAGACCATTGTTAGTATGTGTGCCGCTTAGCTGGGTCTACCAACAACTTGGCCCACGTTAATAGAAGTGGTTAGGAATAGAGTTATTGATACTAGCAGGAGGTGGATAGAGGAAGGAGGGTTCGCTCTTCAGTACTCACAGCTATATGAACTGGAACATTAATGTGAAAAGCAACAAATTTTCTGGGAATCGTCTGTAATCAAACCCGGGATGACTTGGTGATGACCGATAGCACTACCACCTGCGCCACCGGTGGGGCCATAGTTCTATTCGTCAAGCAATATTTTGCCAAACCCCGTTCCAGCCCGATCGATCGAAAGAGTATAGAAAATGGATCGCGGTTAAGTCTTAGAGGAACCGAGAGAGGGCTTGTGTAGGGTGAAGGTGCTCGCAGAATTATAATTATGTCCAAAAATAGAAAAACTGTCATTTAGGTAGTCAGCTTATTCTTCTCTGCTCTGATGATTTTCAGATTTTCGGATTTCAACAGGATGTGTATATGTAACTGGTCTCCCTTGACTATAATTCTCAAAAAATCCCACGCCCGAATGTAAATTACAATAAAGTTAAGCAGTAATCCTACATTATTATACGATAACTCTTTTCTCTCTTCTAATGTAGGTGTATAAAACAAAATTTGAAATACACATCCCATTATTGAGACAGCACGTACTGTACGAGAATAACGATGGGCGAAAGAGGCACCCGCTTTGATAGGCATCTGAGCCAATGGAACGTTCTTCACCTCAGATGATCAACAATGATTTTACACATGAAGATATCGTAGATATTCTGTTATTTTTGATACGGCTTTTGTCGTATGACCAACGAAGTGATTCCAAACAAGACATTGCAGACGGGAGGGATCTAGAGAAGCCCCGTCGTAAAAACTGTTTTAAACAGTATGAATAATATGGAAAAAATCTTTATCTTTCTCGCTCCAACTTCCGTGCAGCAACTGGAGCAGCAAATACTACCACCTTATTAGTAACCACGCGACCTCGCGTGACAAGATGGCCTCCGTGTGTATTTGCTTCAACTCGCATCTGCATGGCCATCCACGGCGAGGACAGTCAGCTGTTTCAACTTCCTGCAGCGCGCTGTCTCTTAATTAGACGTTGACACATGTCAATTTAACGGTTGCTTAACCCTTGGGTTCGTGTAATATTCCCTTTCTTCGTGTAAAGGACATTCCCATAGTCTCCGCTACCACACATGTCTCGTTTGTAGTCTTCCCTATCCGTGCTATACATTGCCCAAAATTCCCATGTCCCGTAAGTACTTGTAACAGCTCTTTTCCGGAGAAAACCATTTTATATTTTTCCATTTAAATTTAACGTCTCGTATGTATTTGTGTCTTCTTACTTCTGCTTTATCCCATCAGACTTTCCATCCTCTTACAAGTTCATCGGTCAATTTCTTCTTTGATTTCTTGTCTTTCTTGGGTGGCGTGCGGTTCTTACCTAAGGCAAAAATTACAGTTTTAAATTCATCTCCTTCCCCTCCATAACGGGTTCGAAAAGGCTCTAATGGTCTAGTTGCTGGCGAGCCTGTAAGCCCAAATAATAATAATAATAAACCATAATGATGCCTCGTAACCCCGGAAATAATTATGCACCGCCCGCCGTTGGGTCAAGGTTTCTGTTGTGCATGTACTAATTCCCTGAACCCTCACGTATTTTTTATATTGTAGTATTTGTAAATGGGAAATGTAACGTGCTATTGAAGCTTATCTTCATGGAGCAAAAAGGTAGGAGGGTAGAATGGTATTAGTATAGGTGGGCCGGTTAGCTGCGTTTACCGACAACTTGATCCACGTGGAGGGGTTAGTAGAGGTAGTTAGTAATAGTTAGAGTTATTGATACTAGCAGGAGGTGGATAGAGGCAGTCACGGCTATATGAACTGGGACATTAATCTGAAAAGCTACAAATTTTCTGGCCCCACTGGGAATCGAACCCGGGTTGACTTGGAGATGAATGACAACACTACCACCTTTCTCCACATGTTGGGAAGATATGAGAACTTTTGGTCAGGTGAAAATTGTGACGATCCGGAGATAAAACCCGGACACCTATATGAACCTGACCAAAAGTTATCAAGGTTTCTGTTGCATTCCGTAAAATGACGAGGCACACTTTGATTATTCGATCGACATTGTTTTGTTCATTTTTTTAGAGCGCAGCGTTTAAGTATGTTTCACATGTTATACATTCCCTTGAACGTTTTGCCTGACTTGTTCTAGCTAGACTGTAATTAAAACTGGAGTTCTATGGTACGTCCAGCAGTTCTTGTTCACGAACCTTTATAGAAAAGATTTTTAACGAACATAAAATAAAATAAATATTATTTCCATATATATTACAAAAGTTGGCCGTAAGGCAAGATATTTTTAAATATCTTTACTTGCGTTTCGATATGTGCAACGTTATCTTCTTTTCAAGACCCAACTACCTGAATGACGTTACACTACAAGCGAGTGTATAACCTGAGAGCCGGTCAGGCATTCCAAAATAAGAGTGATATTTTCCACGTAGGGTTTGAACGAAACATTAAAGTGATTCGAGTTAATGTGACACATCCCTCTCGTATGTAAGAGTACAAGCAGATCGCTCTTTCTTCGAGTGCCAATTTCACTCAAAAGAGATGAATATCAAAATCCAAATAACTCACGTCGAATGTTGCATTTCCTGTAATCTTTAGTGGAACAATGAGTTAACATTCGCATTGCCACTCACCAGACACACAAAACAAAATATCGCCACTTACCACTCACAAATCAAAATAGGTGTGAAGAACGCTTGTTTTGCATTGCCCCAGGAAAGGACGAATAGAACCCTCTCGTTTTATTCCTATTTCCTATGGTACAGTTTTACTTCTACAATGCATTTTTTCACCCAACATTATATATCAAAAATTGTCCATGGAATTTTAATTTTAATGAGAATAAATGAACTTGCCCCCTAACTCAAAGAGTGTATATTCCGCAAGACAGCGCTCTGAAGGCACGCATTTTGTGAATACTTAAGAAACGTCGTTAAATACAGAGAGAGCATGAAATTGTACCAACTCGGAACAATCTCGCCGCTGTCCTTCCATGTAACGTTCATGACCTTCAGCCCTCTCCGCATGAGAAACTGCCAGTCACCCCTTCACCATGGAAATCACCAGTTGCGTCACCAATCGTCAATAAATACTTACAAAATAACAGATTTCTGTAATCTTTAATATTTCGTCTAGGACACGCCGTTTCTGACATCTTCATTTCAAAATTGGACGAATGCTTTCGAAAATGGGAAAAAATTAGCTAAGATGGTTGAAAGTTTGGACGTTTTCCAGTCTATGACAAAAAGGGATTAATAAAACTTTATTACGCTGCACACAAAATTATTCGTACAATACAAAAACAAAAAACAATTGCATGTAATGAAAAACATATTCAGATTATTGTAGTAAGCATTTTTCATTCAACAAAAAAGATTAACCCTCCGGTAGAGGTTTGTCCAATGGGTAGTACCACAAGTCCAACGAAGTCAGAATTTGTTTACGTGACGTATAAAAGGTCTGTCTCGAGAAATTGACCTTTAAATCAACATTATACGTTCAATGCCGACAGCGGTGGTCTTCGCTTTAACAATTTCACTGAGCGGTGAACGTGGGTTCAAACCCTGTTCGGCCGAACTAGACTTGGTTTTCAGGTGGGGTTTTCCTCACCTATTCCAGACAAATGTCGGTTCAGTAAAAAAGTCCCCGGTGACCCAACATCTCTCCTTCCCAATTCCCCTCCCAACGGTTAGGAGGAAGAGCAGGTCTCATGGCCTGAACCTTTTGCCAAAAGACATAAAATAAATAAGTTCGTGGATATTTTTTCAGTAGTACCATAAAATACAGTAAATTTTATATACATTTGATGCTGACAATCTTTTAATTAAATCACTTCGGGAATAGGAAATACACTAATTTTCCTAGATATATTCACAAAATCACTCAAGTATCTATAGTTGAAAGGTATCCTAGTTGTGTCAAGTAATCTGTCGAGGACATCGTGAAAACAAGTGGTTAAACGTATTATTTTTTAAAACTTTGAAATAGCAATTCTGCAGAGATAATGCATCAGTAGTCTGATTCGAGGACAGTAAAATTTAGGAGTCATGGATCACCTTGTTTACTTACATAGCTATCTTCCTCCCTCGAATTCTCACGATGTATACCAAACAAACAAAAAAAAGAGAAGCGGTACCAGTCCACCTGCCAACAGCACTCCTCGCACAGGTCAAGGACACTGCCAACTTCCTTTGCCAAACCCACCTGCTTGCTTGAAAGCACTGTGGTTTCATTTCAACACAACGGTCGCCTACATCGTACTCGACTCCTCAGCACACACACATTCCGGTCGTGAGAATAAAGTTCACACGAACAGCTACGCAAATGTTTGCGAAGACCCGAAAGATATCACCACAGAAAAAAAGTCATCAAGGAGCTACATTCAAAAATAGTGAAGTTTATATTCAATACGTAAATCACCTGAAAATGAAAATTATTTAAACAATCGACACAACATTCTATATGAATAAATAATTGTGTTTAGGAGGTAATATTAGGAAATACATAGGAATGAGAGGATATTGCACCAATCATTAATTTGTTGATTCATGGTTTATAATGTCATTCCACTCGAATTGTCGAGAATTTCAGTTACTGTTATTTTCGGTATGTAATTAAAAATTACACACACCTATTGCCCACTAATGTTTTAAAATTTAATTTATTAGAAGCAATACAAACGTTTCCAGGCACATAATTGCACGTTAAATTAAAACAATTATATTTCAGCGCAAAAATTGCTTGTAAGAGGAAACACAAACGCAAAGAGGAAATTTGTGCGTACTTGGGTTCATTTTTTTTTTTGTCGATGAAACACTGGTTATATGAAGTACACGGACTATAATTATCTTAGATGACGCATGCTAGTTGTACTTGCATGAAAGAAAATTAAAATTGTGGAATAGTGTATTCAACAGTTAAATCTAACAATGTTGCACCTCGTTTTGATATATTTTTGCAAATTTAACGCCCTTACTAACATCGTTGATTTTCTTTTTCGATGTAGCAAGAACGATAAAATGTCTAAGTCGCCAGCGTCTTCCGTTTTCCCCGTCCATTTGTGACGCACAACGGAGTTAAGACTCGGTATGCTCGCCCCCTTCGGAAATCGATCGTAGTGGCCGGCCTTAGGATACAAATTTAACGAATATCTTATGTACAAGAAAAATAAAAATTGCCGTAAATGATGAATTGAATTGGAATTTTACAGCTAATGGTTGAAGTGAGAATTCCATAGCAGCGCCTACGAACTACTTATGCAATCCGTTCTACAACGCTGTAAAGCAGATAACAGAACAACAGGAGCGATGGAATCTAGTGAGAAGCGACCAACTCAGTTTTCAGATTCACGATTGCGTGAAGTGATTTACGCATGAAAGAAAATTGAACCATACTAATTAAACTGAGTTAAACAGAAAGTTTAACCCCTCCGGTGGCTATAGAGTTAGCGTGCTCGCCCACCACCAAGTCAGAAAAATTGTACCTATTCACATCAATGTCCCAGTTGTCATATGAGCCGTGACTACTTCTTTTCACATCCTACTGCTCATAGTATCACTCCTAATAACACCTCCACGTGGGCCAAGTTGTTGGTAAACTCAGCTAAGTGAACCACCTATACTAATACCATTCTACCCTCCTACCTCCTATCGCTCCATGTAGACAAGCTTCAATAGCACTTAGCTACATTTCCCATTTACAAATACTATAATACAAGCATAGTGTGTGGGTAACATTCAATAAAATAAAAACACTGGTCGATAAAGAATTTTGAAGGTGCGCTCTTCGAGATTGTTGCAAGTGATGTGCGAAGTTTCGTCAACATTGATGAAACAAAAAAAACAAAACAACAACATTGCTTTGTTGAAGATGTAGTGGCTATCGCATATGCGATAGGGATGAGGCGACTGTGATCAGGCCGTCAACTCTGATTCATAGATGCACTGCACGCCGCATCAGCATCAGCGTCACCGACGCAGTGTTGGCATCCAAGGTACAATTCTCACCGTCTGCAGCGCAGATTTAGCTCTGGAATTCATGTTTGATATCATTGTCAGATAATATATGGCCCTTGTTGTTTCGTTAGGCTAAAAATAGATGCATAATAATAATTTATTCATTGCAATTGTCATATCTGGAACCAAGCAAAAGAACTGAAAATTCAAAATTAAATTTCTAAATTATAATTCTTCGCGAAGAAAATGAACCTCGAAACGAAAACGAACGCTTCGAAATTTATGTTGAAAATGCTCTTAATGCACGAAGACTTCAATTTCGCAAATAAAACCGTAACGAAATAAAAACCCTTTTATGGAATAGAAAAGAGAGGTCACTAGTATACAAATTTGTGAGAATTAAATTTGAACAATATTTCTTGAAATGAAAATAAAGTATTTAGTTCCTATCCACTTCTATTCTTCGCTACACTGTTCCTGGAATCAGTTGGAGAGAGAGGTTTAACTAGGGGTGGGTCGTTGCAACTTGAACTACCGGTACCTCTTGGAACGGTCTCGCTGTCGCGTCGTTGCAACGGCGCCGCCCGGAGCAGTCTTGCAAAGCTGGAACACTCTGGCATAGTTCTCGCCAGTGATGACGTGGCATCCACATGTCCCTGCTGAGATCACATTGACCTCTGAATGGAACTCTGTGGTCATGGATTTCAGATAGCAGAACACATTTCCAGATAACAGACACAAAAAGTTAAAAAAGACGAAATCTATTCGGAATTGCTTCGTAATTCCCCAGTCTCTCTTTAAATCAGAATTTTCTGTGTTCATGGGCGGTTTTCCGCGATTAAAAAAATGGGTGATGGAGCAATTATGGCCAAGAATTCAAATTCAGCGAGTCAAAATACATGGGGATACCCAGGTCTAGTCTTTACACACCATTTGTCTTTTTTCGCGCCTGTGTAATCAAAATAAATTAATGTACACTTCAGTTTATAATATTCGTGGAGAAAGAAACGCATACTCCTTGTAATTTGTTGCAACTTTATATCGTTAAAATACAAATAAATACACACTCGTTATAGGAGGAACCGAGCCGTTGCACCCGGACGGTTTATTGAAACTGCTTCACGGCTGTCGCGGAACAGTTGCAACGACTCTGCGACTGGAACTATCTGGCACACCTCTAGGTTTAACTCACTTGCTTGGCAGTTTGCATTCCTTCTCAACGCGCCCTCTTCTTTTGCAGCAGAGCCATGTCTTCGTGGGTCGCGCCCGTCGCCTTGACGCTCGTGTTGGCGTTCGCCGCACTACCCTCCGTGCAGCCCTACGCCAAGGGCGCGCCCGAGGGCTCCTGCAGCGACATGGTGCCCCAACACGGTGTCGACCCGCAGTCCAGCCCTGCGCCCTACTCCATCAGCGCCAAGAGGGCGGGCGACTCCTACGCCGTGGACATCAAGGGCAACCGCAAGTCCTTCAAGGGATTTTTCGTGCAGGCGCGCGACGATACGGGCGTGGCCCGCGGCTCGTGGAAGAAGACTGCCGGAGTGACCACGGTCGATTGCACAGGCAAAGGGGTAAGAAAGAAGGCTTCACTTTCGCTGGGCCAAGTATATACCGTGATTTCAAGAGTATTGGGATCAATACATAAAACACTGGAACATACTGACTTCGACTATTTTACAGAGATCCAATATTACGGGGCGGGATGAAAAGAAAACTGCGTAGACAGAGACTAGAGGTAGATTCCACCGTCGTTTCATGTGGTCAAAAACTCCCAACACTGCACTTCATGGGATATTGACCCTTGATATGAAGCGTAAAAAAGACAACATTGCAATATGAACTTAGACGAAGAGCTGTTAAAATTGGGGATATGACACTAAATTGAATGATGGTTCTTTTAGGGGTGATCAAACACTATTGCAATCAAATAATTTACTAATAATGGTTGCAACTTCTACTGTTAATTTCATTGATGTTGGAACCAGTACGCATTTCAGAAGAAGACAATACAAACATATATAAACCTCTTAGTGTGGTTAACCACACCACCAGTTCGATTAAATGCTGTATTGAATGAAAATAAGGAGAAGACGGGGATTCAATCCCAGAACCTTAGGCTAAGCACACTAAGCCGAAGGCCCAGTTTCCCATTTTCATTTAAAATATCATAGTTAAGAGGGGAATACTTTCAGACTTGTGCCCTCCCAATGAGTGATAAAAAAATACTTAAATTTGAAAAAATTATTATATTTTGTACATAGGAACATAGACCTAACGCAGTAAAATCATTTTCTGGCAGAATTGTCAATTGCCTCAAATTAGCAAAATTTTCCACCAGATTTTGTTATAATCTTCCCAGGTATCCCAGAGATCCGAGTCCACAACAAAATAAATTCCTGAATCCGCCAGTGGTTAGAACAACTAGTTCTAATAATTTATCTTTCTTAAAATTTCTATAATGCAACATCATTAGTTAATGTTTCTGCATGAACAACAAAATGGACTAATTAGCCCCTTTCTTTATATGAACTATATTATTCATTTTAGATCATAACAATCTTAAATATTACATAAGAATAATAGCATTATTGTTTTAGAAAGTATAATTTGACTCCATAATAGAAGAAGTAGTAATAATAAAATTAATAGACAAATCTAAAAGTAAACTTTTAATATAGACATAGCTGTTCCTTCCACTAACCATTTAAAAATGGATAGGATAAACAAAAATTCAAAAAAATTGGTCACTTGGGACAGAAATTCACAAGATTTAGAAACAAAATGAAGTGGTAATAATTCCCCTCATAATTTCACCAACTGGAGTCATTTGCTGTACAACAAAATAATAATACTAACTACTTAATATTGAATTTGGTGATCATATAAGTACTAGCATTTAAACTTACCCAAAATTTGTATTTCGCAGTACATGTTTTGAGGGATAACTTCATATGTCCTCATAGCATTTCATTCCTTGTCCATACAACTCACTATCATTTTAATCTCAAATTGTTGAAGTGTTAATTGGCCATTACTATGAATATGGTGTAACTTTTTATGTTGTTTCTTCACAGAGTGCATCTGGAGCAACTCACAGTGGGCCTGAGGCGAAGCAAGCAATCACATTGTACTGGGAACCCAAAGGCACCAAAGGCAAAATCACCTTCCAGTAAGTGTCAAATCTGCTCAGTATTCCTTCTTCTTACGTTATTTTACTACCTTAAGGATTAAATCACAAATGTTTGAAATTGGCATAAATTGATAGAATTACACACATTTTTTTTTCAACCTAAAAAACACACTTCATCGACCACTTAATAACCACACACAAATGAAATACTTAAAATAATTGTTGATGAAATACAGTACATCTTGCAGAGAAAATAGTATTTTCAAAAAGATTGATTTTTCAATTGCGAATATATTACATGTTCAGTTGACTTCATAGAAAATTTCCCAGTGTTTTTACATTACTTTCATATACATGTCACCAGACATTTCAAAAAGATATTTCACTTTTTCCGAAGTGTGATGCATAAGTCACAAAACCATTGCGTTTGGCCGCCATGTTTGTACACACTCTAATGCATTTCAAACGAGTCAAATGAGATCCTGAATATTGTTTGTACTATAGATACAAATTAAATGTTTTTTCTTCGTTATTACTCATATTGTTGTGTTTTACGACAATTACAATAAGAATAAAGAAAACAATAATACTTCTCAGTAAGTTGACTCACTTGGAGCGCCAGTCCCAACTCAAGTAAAGTCCCCATAAGTAAGTTGTGTAAGCTCAGAGAAGCAGAAACTTGTATCATGAAAAACCTTTTGAAAGTGAATACACTTTTCTAACACTAAATCTATTAATTATTTAGTATCTGCATATTCATATAACTCCATTTTATCTTATATAATTCAGCATTAAAATTCAAAACAATAAGGCCCCCAGAAACTATGTAATAACAGCTAGAAAACAGTATAACAACATATTTAACCAGTTTTTTTCTTTGAAATTGTTTTTCCCCCATCCATAATATTGTGCATTTTCACCCCTAATATTTAAAAACCAACTCGTACTTTTAATTGTATAAAAAATACAGAAATACAACTTCTATAAGGAAAATTTTACTCAAAGATGACTGCTCGCTCCCCTAATTGCATTAAAGTAATTTTTCATTTTTGTCTATTATAAAAGTACTTAAGACAATGGTGTGATCAAGTTTATACAATAAAGGTGAAAGTCCACAAATTCACATATTAATAATAATATATCTTTAATATTAACTTAAATATCCTATTTAATGCATTTTACATTCAAACTTGATATTACTAAAAT
Source organism: Laupala kohalensis (assembly GCA_002313205.1). NCBI lineage: Eukaryota > Metazoa > Arthropoda > Insecta > Orthoptera > Trigonidiidae > Laupala > Laupala kohalensis. The sequence goes on along the minus strand of NNCF01127080.1, from coordinate 871,954 downwards.
TAATATTTCCTTAATATTATAGAAGCAATAATTTTGTAGGAAGCTTTTTCTCATAGATTAGAGGATATTTATTTTAGAGATGTTTCTTTTGGAAACAGTTATACAAGAAGATTCTAAAATAATTGGGTCCTCTTTGACAGGATGGTTGCAATGTTACGGTGGTGAATATTATTCAAGGTGTTGTAGTGATGAATGAGTTTTGTCAAACAAGGGTGGCACATTAGCAATTCAATCATAACAAACATCCCAGTTTCATAAATGTAAATGCAAGGATGAACTGGGATAATTAGTTCCAGTCTGCTGTAAAACTCTCTTAATACATCACCATCTTTAATGAAGAGATTGCAGACACGAAATAGGATTGGATTAAACACTATTGCAGCAGCAACTAGTACTTCTGTTACATTCTGTAGAAACACTCAAAATGAATGCTACTGTAACCTATAGTTGTCTTCCTCAGGTTGAGTGAGAGTACTTACATTATTCAATTACATGTGTACACAAGTCAAGGATATCCCCTTTAATGGATTTTATTGTGAAGACATAGGATTGTGGGAATAGTTAAATTATTATATTTCTGCCTTTCACAGTTGTAAACCATTTGCAGCCATGAACTTGAATAGTATGATAACACAGTGATTACGTACCAGGGATAAGGAACCAAAGTGCCACCTATAGTAACCCACAGGTTTCTACTGCTATTATTTAAATGACAATGATAGAATTAAAAATCTTAATACTGTATTTTGAAATTTGAGTTCATTTACTGCATTACAAACAACAATGTTATTTTCGGCACATTGCAACTTCATTTTTGTCCTCAATATTTTGTACTAGAGTATACCATCTAAAATTAAAATATTTTTATCCCAGCCATGAGTGAATGTTGTATCATTTTTTCATTGGAAAGTCCAGTTCAAATCTACTATGTAGAAAATTTATTATAATGTAATCTGTTACAGGTACACTGTAGCCCACAACGGAGGAGAATTTTGGGTCAACCAGAAGTCTCAGCCTTTCAATCTCTGAAAACAATGGCACAAGAATGAAGCATCATTGCTTTCTAAATTAATAATTTTAAAATGTTTTGTGAATTTTAAGTTTCAAAATTTCAATAAATGGGAAAATGGCGAAAGTAGTTTATTGATAATTTTTGTTTCGAAAGCACACATACAGAATTTTTCACATAAATAACATTCAACACCCCATTAAGAATAACAAAAGAACATTTAAAATGAGATTATCCGCATAACATTCTCATGTCTTGCATTTGGACAGACCAAGTTAGGTCAACTAACAGTTCTAGTCATATAGTAAGCTGAAGAGAATCTATATGGAGAAAATTGTATTTAATCAAAATCAAATATTTAATCCGCTTAATCCTTTTTTTACTTCAGCTATAAATCAACTTAAAGCAACAAAATAAAAATAATGTACACATCTAAATTTATAACTTCCATGTACAACTTTTACCGATATCACGTCATAGGGTTCCAAGTACTTTCTGACATACAACAAACAATGTTCATTTTAAAGAGGAGGAAAAATTCTCATTCTGTTCCATCAATTCGATAACATCAAACATGCTGTACTCAAAATAAACTGCTTGCTCAACAGTTTCCATACTAGACAATGGTGTATATCTAGAAAGAAATCTTACAGGGAAACTATATACACAGTCACGACACAAAGAGGGGAAATGACACTATCCCAATGTGAAATCCAGTGAATTGAAGTCACAATTATTTTACTTTTTGAATACACATTCAAATCTTTTCTCAGATACTACTAGGTCATCATAGATGGAAAGAGCAGTGTATTGCACAACACTTTGAAATGGCAATACTCTCAATTACTAATGAAACCAATCTTCTCTTTCTCGGGAACTGATTCAGTCATTAGGTCTTCTCCCTAAGTAGGTACCTCAGTGGTATTGTCCTCTCTCAACAATCTATAGCATCAGGAAAGACCTGTAGCAGTCAATACAACTAGCAGAATTTCCATCGATTGCCACACTCGTTACACATGACGAAAGTAGTCATAGGTTCATCAGCGCTCCTCGTTTGCACCTGGAAATGCAATGAAAACAATTAACTCAAACCCATATCATGGACCCTGATGCAATAGGAAAAAATATTCAGCAGAAATCTGTGATGATTGCTAATTTGTGGGATGACCGACATGAAATAGAGGTGATTATTTTGGGAGTCATTTCAATCTTTTGATCCACCAATAGACATATTTTAGAATTCCTTAGAAAAAAAAATCCTATTTGCTTGCCATAAGCATCAGTAATCAGTAGTTAGGTGTACAATTCGTTTTTATTAGTCACACAAATTAATATTATAAACTTACGTTTTGGAGACTTTTCAACACACATTCTGAAAAAATCTGAGAAAGTTTCCATTACTGATGGATACTTCAATCATATTATTTCTCTGAACATTAATACTTCATTTTACAAAATCAAAAGAAAATGATTACATACTTCAATACTTGCTATGTAGAGCACATTTTAACAGTTCTAAAAATTACACATATAAAACTGAAATTACTGCAATTAAGTTCTGAAATTGCCCCAAAACTTGAGGTGGTTTTTAATAAACAGACAAACTCATGAGACAAGTATCCATTGGGATATAGGTTCTGGATGTACAAATTATAGCCTTTGAGTACTTAAAATGAAATTATTTGTGAAGTATGACATTGAGATTTTACAATGAAGGATTTAGAATGTCATTCAATTACATTGGACACTACTACTTTTTGTTTGCAACCATGTTTCATTATATATATATTACATAATCATTTATTTAATTTTCTTTTTATTTCAATCTGATCCAAAAAAAGACACAATGATTGGAATTATATTAAAGTTTATGGGTATTGGGACATTGTGAGACAGTTCCACAAAGTTAATTTACACAATAATGCAGACCCTGAAGGGTTAAGGTATAATGTAGAGTCACATACACAAGAGAGTAGTTGGATTTTTATCTCATATCATTCAGGAAAAGACTGAGGTTGGAGTAACCACAAGGATGGTGACTGACCGAAGGAAATCAACCTGTATTCTTAGAACCCAACATTTAAATGCAGTTAGTTTGGAGTTCATTACACAAAAATACATTCTTTTCACTTACATCTATATTTCGTATTTGCCACAAAATGACTTCATACTAAATAAAATAATTTGGTTTTCCCCACATTCAGCTATCTTCATTTGCTTATGAGTAAAAAATTAACCAACTTTGCAATAACCAAAATATTTTTGTTGCAAAGATAACATCAGGGGTGATTCCACAACAACATTTTTAAAATCAGTGCAGAAAAATCTGATTTCACAATTAAAAAGGATCAGTCTGCAGGGGTTGATGATAAGAGCAAGAATTCCCATCCCAGATCAATAATGTACAAGTAGTGAGTGGTCAACGTCACTGAACTGATTTTGTATAAAAAGAAATTTCATGCAAGAAGCATAAAATTAAAAATGTCACACAAACAACATTTTTACATTATGAACATTGACCAACCATCACACTCCGAGACTGTTTAAGCTTCTGTAAGAACAAAGGGTCAAATTATTCAAGAACATATTTATTTACTTGTATCACTGTATACGCTGATTTTCACCACTGTCTTACTCCAAACAAAGTGGTGCTGCTTCTTCTGACAGAATAATATGAAGCACAAAACTAAAAGATGCGTAAAGATTATAATCAACACAACTTTAATCTACGAACAGTTGAGAGAAACAATAGAAATTCAATTGTAGGACATATAAGTTTTACATTTATAATTATGTTAACCCACTGTTGTCTGGATTTCCTTAGAATTTTGGCAACCACAGGGGTTGAATTATTTTCATCATCCCAGTAGCGCATTCAATGACAATTTCTCAAACTTCCTAAAATCATGTTAATTTTTGTTTTGACATTTTATAAATATTGGCGATATAACTACAGAACAGGAAAATTAAATTTACCTACTCTTGATCAAAAGTTTATTTGTTAAATTTAGCATGATAATTTTCAAAACAACTTTCCAAAGGTAAGGGAACTAAATATTTTTACACTTAACTGTCCCTGATCTCTTTCCTGTTTCTGCCACAGAATTTGCTCTACATTGTCCAATTCCTATCACCCACCCTGCAAATTCTCCCGATCCAACAAACATTTTATTTCGTAAATGCCTCGATGCCGCCATGATCACATACTTCAGCAACACACGAACACCACTTCACTCAAATAAGAACATATAAAATAAAATATTAATGAGAGGTGATCAATATTCAACAATGAACTTCTGGAAGATACAGAGAACAAGTAGAAATAAAAATAAGAATAATATCTGGTAACAATAAATCAAGATCCGACCTTAAAGTACAGGACAGACAGTGCCTTTCTTTTGCCTTGAATGGGTTAATATAGGGGGAACATCACTACCAGTTAGGGTAAAATTCCTTTAAGAAATCCTTTGGAGGGCATGCACAACCTGTTTCATTATTGGTGGGTTGAATATATAATATTATAGGAAAAAGATTAAGCTGTGACACTCATCACTTAATTGATTTTCAATGTAAAGAAATGGAACAAAATTGATAAACAATTGGTATTTCATAGAATTAATGTGATTAGAGATTCCAAGACAAAGTGGGGATATGAAAAAAAGTTTACAGACAACACGACTTCAAACATACAAAAGAAGAGAAAATCTTTGAAAACAAATCAAGTGCAACAACAGAAAAAATCAAATAAAGTGACTTTAAATTCTATTGAAATGACACACCCAGCATCTTAACAATCACAACTTTCTGGAGTACTTTTCTGAGAATATTCAATGTAGAACTAAGAATAAGAGACCAAAACTTCATGAATAGAACATTTGTAGCATATTACAGAGGATTCTTGAAAATTAGCATTTGCAAAAACTTCAATGATTATTGAACAGACAGACTATGATTCGCTATACATACCTGATTGTAAGTGCAGTTGCGTTTCTTGCACTTGCCACATTTCAATAAATCTGTCCTGGTGCCCTGGACAGTAGCAAGCTGGGCGTCATTGATAGCCTCCTTCATAAACTTAGTACGCAACGACTTCATCTCATCACTGGCCATTTCCTGTGAGAGATAAATAGGATTTAGTATCTCACACTGTTCCCAGCACACATGGTCCTCACTAATTCCAGAAAGAAAACTATAATTTCTCTCTATAGCACAACTATGTTTCAAAGCAATGTATAAAAAAATTACTTTATTAGCTGTGGTTTTAACAAAACTTGAGTTCACTATTACAAAAAAATAAGATAAAGTAATGTACACTTATATCATTTTTTTCATAACTGAAATACAATCGAAGTAATTTGTGAGCATACATTGTCTTCTATTAGAGGAATGCATTGTTTATCATAAAATAATTTATTCCTTGCTAGTTTCACACAATTTACTTTGATTACAATAGTTTGCAGAAAAATTTCTTATTTCCTGACAACCATGGGACATCAACTTACATTCAAAAATATTTCATACTGATCAACGCACATTAAAATAGCAGAAGAGAGGCAATTACAAAACCCTATGCATTGAACAATTGTTTGCCTATCATACATGCACAACATTAATAATAAAGAAGGGGTTAATTTTACATCAGGAGAAAGTGAAGAGTAGTGAAACAGCTACAGCAAGTTTTTGAACCTCCACTTTAGAATAACTGGTAAACGAACAGGATAGTGCAATGCATCAGAGCATAAATCTGGAGGTCCCAGGTTCAATCTCCAGTCCCGTCTCCCATTTTTATTCAATATAATATCATTAATCTGTTACCTCACGATATGGTCAATTATAACATAGTGATTTAAAAGTGATACCTCTGCCAATAAGACTGTTGGAATATTGTGGAATACTGCATTTCAGAAACAAAACTTACAATATTTGACATACTGCCAAGTGCCTTCTTCCACAGTACTCCAGCATTACTCTGAGACAAGTTAAGCCTACATGGAAACATCATTAGAAAAATTTATTCCTAACTTAAAATGCCCTTTAGCTAGAAGTAACTACTCCTGGAATAAGCCTGTGACAATGAAGTTGCACCAAGCTTATGCAAGTATTGCTAATTATAAATAAAATAAGTTACTCACCAACTTTCCTAAGTTTACTCTCCATGAAAGAAACTTAACAAGAGGTTTCTTACTTTAGATACTATTATCAATAGACAAAAAACTTAAATTAACAAATCGGCAGAACAATTAGTAGATGCATACATTAGTATAAACGGCAAACTTAAGTAATAAGTGATATAGAATAAAAATCCAAGTACTTATTTCTTGTTTTATTCAATTTACTATTATTAATTTCTTTAAAATATGAAATTGTTCTTCTCACTGCCACTTTTGCAATCCCTTTACTATTAATTTGAGTAAATGCTTCTCTTCCTCAGTGAAATGCAGTGTATTTGAAAAATCTTTAAGGCTAATATGTACTATTTATCACAGATCCAACAGTTGGGAACACACTAAATGCAAATCATAAGCAGTAAAAAGAAAGGACCATCTAAAATTATTAAATCCAAATTTCTTCTTTTGACCAAACTAGCTTAACTAATAGTTGTTTAATAAAAAAAAAGGTGAAGGACAAAGGACCTCCAAAGCACAAAAGAGATAACAGTTTGGTGTAGTTATTGTAAAAATAAAAGTTAATATTTATTCACATGTCAATTGAAATAGAATATTGACTCAGTGATTTAGAGTTATAATGATCCACAGTGGATTTTTCATAGAAAATTCTAAGGGTCCTGTGGAGAGCACAGGAAGAAGCGATGCAGCCAAAATAAGGACGCCTAATTTAATGTCCATGATACAACATGGTAGTTTTTAACAGATGCCTGTGACGGCATGGGAGTTAGTATCTTTTCTTGTTGAGAAGATAACAGCTAACACCAAAAGTCTTCAAGAGGATCACAGAGTTTCCTCTCTTGGCGAACCCTAGAGCCCCATTTTTTAAAAAAGTTTCCTTTCACCAATGTACTAAGTAGAATAAAAGTAAGGAAATATAAAAATACAATACCTCAGCAGTCATAGTCGCTAAACGACTGGCAGTAATTACCCCCGCAAGGAAGTTTGAACGAAGGGTGGGATTCTTAACATCTTTCAAATTTGCAACTCTGCTACGGACACGGTTTTTATAGCGCATATCTGTATTACGAAACTCTTGAAAAATAGCTTCTTCAAGTTCTTCAGCTAATTCTTCTGGCGTCGCACATCCATCAGAAACATCTTCAAAGAAAACAAAATAAAAACACTTCTAATTAAATTCATAAAAAATATTGAACTAGACATTCAGAAAAATTTAATAATTAAAATGAATGAGCGATAATAACCTTCACCTCCATCTGCGCGGATTGCATTGCAAAGTAATTCTCTACATTTTAGACGAACTGCATCTGTGGTGTTAGTGGAGGAAGGAGGGAAAGACATGGTGGCTTTTTTTACTTCTTTATCTCTATCTTTAGTCTCAGACTCTCGAGCTGGCTTATCCTCTTTCTTCACCTTTGAACTTCCAGGAGTTTCTTTATTGCTTGGAGCGTTTGGCCCTATAAAAGTGACCCATGAAGTACAGAATTCTGGAGAGAAAATGTTTGGATTTATAAAGAAAATAACTGTACCTGGTAAAAACTTTTTCCAATTCCTAATTATTGTCTTGGCCAGACAAATGACTTCCTCATCTGTACTTGATTTACGAAGAGCATTCACGGTCATACCAATTCTTGTCTTCGTTAAAATATCAAGATTAACAGGAAGATTCTGAAGAGTTTTCAACAAATCTAAAGCCTGTTCCTGACCCTGTCAATTCAAAGAGTATTAATGAATAAAAGAATTCACAAATAATACTTCACCAGAAACCAAAATGAAAGCCTAGTATTCTAGAAAATAATTAAATATATTCATTTATTATTCAATAAAAACGCTGTCTTAAAGTAGCGCGAAAACAGGGGAAGCAAATTTATTCAAAAGATCCTTAGTACATAAACACTAACTAAATTGATGTTTTTGTTTGCATCGAAAAGCCGACAATTATGTACAAGCTGAATTCGAATACTACCACGACTTAAAATGTAAAGAAACCCACAGATCCATCAGCTGAAGTCATTTTATTGAGCTTCTTTTGAATTTTCATAACTTCTTCCTCTACACTCATGATTGGGAAGCGTGTACACACAGTCGGTTACAAAGCAAGATATGGCCTCCGCTGGCGACACTACCCAACAGAAAACTGCAGAAAACTGAAACGACCAACACACCAACACAATTCCTGCACCAACATATAAAAGTAAAAACATTCGAAAATCGGATTTTGAAGAAACTAGAGAATTCTTACAGCAACACGAAGCGGAAGAATTGATGATGGTACAATATGGATTAAAAACCATTCTTTACGATTCAAAAACTGAACGAGATGAATTTCACATAAATATGATACGTAATGAACCTCCGTTAGGTTGGCCACACCATGGACGCCACAGAGTGCGCTTCGATAATTGGGGGAATCAAACACTAAACCAGGAGACCGGGATTGGCTGGACTCCTGTCGGGGATCGAAGTCTACTTGTGGATCTCAATATAAAGTTGAATTATTCCCAACATCGATTTACAATGACGAATGCTAATCGTGTTTCGCGTATCAATAAGTGATGGCCGTATTTTATATCTCGAGTCACGTTTTATCGTCTAAAGTACTCCAGCAATGAATACACTTGCTCTTTTGTCGACGTATTTGATCAGTATTTGATGATGGAATCGGATGGAATCCCTAGATCAGAAAATTACCCTTCGCATCTGAGGGCAATTTTTACTCCTCATTGAGTTAATTCTCTTTCAGTCATTGGTTTTAGAATGACAATTCATCGTTCAGGGTAGACTTTCATAATTAACATATTTATATTAAAGTGTCACAAATATCGGCTCTATTTTTCCTTATTTTCGTAGTAACAGGAACAAGCTATGTGGCTAGCAACAAACTGAAAGTTTTGCTAATATTTACGATTCTGTGTTCACTCTAAATTTTGATCCAACTCCTAACGCTTAACTTTTATGACAGGGAGCAAATTTTGTTAACTTAAAATGATAAATATATTACACACAATAAAAAAAGGAAAAGGAGAATTTAACAAAGAAATTCCTGTAATACAAATGACTTTTGATATAAGCTGTCAAAACTCTTAACGTAAACATCCAGTTGTTGGGTCTCTTGCTTGAGTAACATAACATAAGCAGTACAGAGATATTCTACAGATTCTCCATAAGAAAGAGAGAGATAGAAAGAATGTAAATGTATATTAAGTTCAAGGGACATAAGAAAATGAAAATTTCCAGATTATATTCTTCGTTATCACCTGTATCTTTTTCAGCTCTTTCACATAATTTTATAGTTTCAAATGCTTTCACTCTCATGTAAGTTTGCTTTTCTGCTACGTAGAGAAGGAAAATAAAATAAAGAAAAATAGAGATATGAATCACTTGGTTTTATAACAAAAACACACTCAAGTCAACTTGGCAATAAAATTTTCAGAAGAATCCTTTGAATTGAACCTCCTTATATACACATGTTACCAACATTTAATTCAAATCCAATTTGAGGCAGTAGGGAAAATGCTTGATATGACAAAAATTTTATGCAAAACAAGATTAGAAATTCAGATTATGGTTTTATGGAAATATACATAATTAGATTAGGAAAAAAATATCTTGACTGGATAGTGAAACAGGCTATTATTCCATTTATCTCCCATGTAACATATAGCAAGTTCCATAAGAATATTGAGACTAAATGGTTCAGATCTGATCTTTACTTCCATCTCCTATTCAATTACTATCAGCTCATATAAACCCAACCTGTGTACCATGAAGGGAAGGAGTTTTCCTAGAAGAAAAAAAAATTCATAGCAAATGATAATATTGAAGAAAAGATTCAATTCAATTTTTTAATGTATTTTGCCTTTATATTAAAAATTACCGGTACAAAGGGCTCCAAAGCAAAATAGCTACTACAATCCCGTGCCGGTGCAAAACAATCAAACAGGAGTCACTTTCCAGTCACAGCTTTCAGTTTCTTGACAATAAAGCAGAACTTGTTTTAGACTCTTTTGCACCAACACCTTAAGGAATATTGGGAAGGCTAATTGTTTCCTGTTCTTGTATCACTAAATGCAAAACAAAGTCCTGAAAAAACTCGATCAACTTCCACATACTTTACACAAACTGTAAATGCAATATTCATATTACATTCATTAAACATGCTTAGTGTATTCCACAAAAGTTTGAATGTTCATCACATCTACACAACTCTTGGAGTATCCAGTTGAATTCGCTTCACAATTATTGGATTTTATAATGGTTTAACATACAATAACAAGCAATAATACACTTGCGTGAAATAAATATGTACATGTTCTATACACCAATATACTGATGATCGTGCAGAAATTAGATTCAGCCTAATATAATGTTGAGCCCCTGCAGCAAGTCTTCACACCACAGCTGGAGGATCGCAGCTCACTGTTTCTGAGGTAGATTGCATCATAGGCTGTCACAAACTGAAGCCACAGGCCACTTGACAGTACAAGCCATTCATACAAATTTCCAAACATTTCCCACATTTGCACACTTCCTCCACTCTTAAACGGGTAAGACAGAAACAAAAGAAGGAAAACAAAACTACATTTTCAAATTCAAAACAAACAGTGAAGCAGGCCTTGCGAGAGACAACTTTTGTTTGGTATTAAAGCTTGTTGAGTAAATGCAAGCAAGTGTGGTCATGCAGAGATATTTGGGTCCTCATAGAGCTTTGAGCATAACAAAATTTACACACTAACACAGCCCTCACGAGTCTCCACACTAACACAGAATATATCCATTCATTAATTAAATTACTCTTTTATACTTGCAATCCTTTCAACTCGCAATCTACATGGTAAAGTATGTTTTCACAAATCAACTGAGTGGGAACAATTCTGCACATCTCGGCTCAACAGCAAGAAACGGGTATCTACCCCGCCCTCCCGCCCTTAGTCCTTCGTCATCGTTATGCCATGCCTCTAGCGGATGAGGCACGTGAGGCAGAGACGCGCGGGGCCGATGCAGTCGTCGTGGCAGAAGGCTCCGCAGCGCTTGCACATGATCATAGCCTTGAGGTTGCACGCGCAGTCGGCGGCCGCCGCGGCACGACGGGCAGGGTTGGACGCCGGCGCCGCTTCGGGGCCGTCGGCGCTGGCCGGTCGCCCGCCCGGACCTCCACCCCCCCGCCGGCCGGGGGGCTGAGCTGGGGGTGGCGCGGAAGCTGCGCGCGGGGGTGGCGGCGCGGGGGCGCGTGGGGGGCGGCCGTTCACGCTCAGCACGAGTGCAGGGGTGTCCCCGGCGCCGCCGCAGCCGCCGCCGTCGCCGCGCACCAGGATGTATTGCCCCATGCTCCCCATCAGCGACGCCCCGCTTCCAGCCTCCACCAACTGCAATGGGAGGATTTGTGATTCATATAAATAGAGGTAATAAACATGTAGTAATAATATATAGCACCACAATTCCTAGCATAGCCTTTGCATGGATGAAAACTTCAGGAATTAACAGACAATTGTGCAACAATTTTTTAAAGTATTGGATAAAAGTAAATAATGTCTTCTGAAATGTATCGTTCTATTATGGTCACTTCATTGTAAAAACATTCAAAAACACGCCTGAAGAATATAAGTCTAAATGTGACAAAAATGCAACATTCTTTAAGCAATGCCATCAAACAGGATCTCCCATCTTGCATTCTAATAATTGGGGTAAAATTTACTTTTTAAGGTAGAGTTCGAGACTTTTTTAAAGCACATGTAAATAAACAAATTAAAACTGCATTAGTTAGTCTTTTTTTTAACAATTCAATAACATTGAAAAATATTACAGAAAAGAGAAACTATATGTATTTTTGAAACTTACTTCCACACCTTAAAAAAGAATATATTCAGAACACAAAAAGAAAAATATACTGAAAAATTCAATAAAAATAGTATATTAGTTTTATTTCTAATTAAGTTGTTTCTAACAAAGAGCTTCGATGTTCAATTTGAAAAATTAAATTGTCAAAGATTTAAAACATGAAATGTAGAATGGAACACATTACAAGATTTGGACAAAAACAATAAAAACATGATTTGACGAGCAGAAGTAAAATAAATATTAATATCGCTACTGAAATCTTAAGCCTGTCCATAGTATTTGTATAAATTCTCTTTATTGAACTTGCAGAGGTGCTGACAGAATGTGGCAAGCACCATCATTAGTTAACACTGGGGGCGATTCCAGCCCTCGTAAAGAGTTTGCACAGTTTTAGAAAATATAAAAAATGTACACATTTTTGCTTTTGTCCGGATGGTCAGTTTTCTTCTATAACATATTTCCCTCACTTTTTCAGGTCTTCTGGAGAATACTTTTAATATTTCCCTGACTTTTTTACATTTTAGTTTTCAAGACAACTTATGGAACACTTATGCATTACATTGGCAATAACTGAATAATTGGAAAATTATTAACTAATTAAATAAATTCAAGGCTTATGACCTTTTATGGACAAACTATGTGTGTGTTATTAACTAATTGTAACAAATGTCAAAACTGGAAAAAAAATTATTAAAAGTGCAAAAGAACAAGTTTACCTATGAGTGTTTAACATGCTAAACACAAATTAAACAAACAATTCAAGCTCACAAATCTTGAATAAAATTAATTGTCATTGACATCAAGTAACTTTTTAATTCTTATAAAATAAATATGATGCAAATTTATTTTTACTTTTGGGAATCTTTCTTGTATAAATGATTATCTAATACTCTTCTATACATGAGATTTGGATATTCGAAAGTATTAAGTTGCAAATAAAAACACATTAAAGTAATTACACAATTTTGAATCAATTTCAGTACTTCAAATTGATAAAAATGGATATTTTTAAATTTTGAACTACATCGACATCAAATTTGCTCATTATTTAGACAAAAAAAGATTTTGGTTATTTCCCTGACTTTGTACAAAATTCCCTGATTCTTCCAGACTCTGGCCTCCCTACTTGTAAGAACATGAATCCAGTTCTTAAAAATGCGATAAATTAATTTGTTACTTAATTCAATTTTGAATGAAATATAGTTTAAGTTTGTTATTCAAGCTAAAGAAGTCTGGGATGATTAAACTCTTTTGACAACTTACAGAATTATCATTTTGCTCAGACAATTTTTTCTTTCACATCTTTCTGTATTGAACAAATTTAAGGATGAAATTTCAGTAAGAATGTATAACCAGTCGTGATTCAGTAACCAAGCTACACCCATGAATCGTGAAGAGAACATTTTTACACCTTCTGTGGGAGATGGGCTCTGATCAACAAATGAAACGCACAGAACAGGCAGGGACAGGGCAGCACAAGAAAAATATATTAGCACAAATATTAGCACTTTAATGTGTCAATTTAATGAAGACAGTTGCGACATGTTGTGCAAGGAGGTGTTTATTAAATACAATATTATAATAAGTAAATGTTTCTTAATTTTTTAGAAACAATTTACAGATTGTTGAGGAGCCCTTGTTTGCGATTAAAATTTTTCGCTTCAATGTAGTGTAGGACCACATGACTGCACTCACCTCGTGTGGTGGTGCCGCGGAGGCAGTGGCGGCAGAGACGGAGGGCGGGGTTCCACCATGCAACGGAGGTGGCGCTGGGGGTGGCGGGGGCGGGAGCACTGCCATCGTCACCGGGATGCCTTGGGGTGACGTGAACACATGGCGCAGGACCACGGGCGGAGAGCGTTGGGCGCGAGCAGTCACCGCGGCGGCGGCGGCGGCAGCGACCGACGGCGTCTTCGTCACGCCCCCGCCAACACTCCCACCTCCTACCCCCGTGGCGGCGTTGGTGACGGACGCTGCGGCGGCGACTGACCCCATCGCAGCTGCCGAAGGCGTCGTCGTTGCCGCCGTCGGAGGGCCGACCTTGCATCCCCGACTTTGACTCGTCGCCCCCGTACCCACCCCCGCAGCTCCGCCGGCGACCGCCCCCACCGCCAGCAGTGAAGGCGGGGGCTTGAGCTGGCAGCGGAGCGCATCTCGGTNCTGTCTCTTATACACATCTAGATGTGTATAAGAGACAGGTTCTGGATGACGGCTTGGCAGATCTGGTAGCTGCGCTCGAGATTCACGGCCCCCGGAGGCGGCTTCGTCTGCTGCCCTCTGCTCGAGCGGCTCCCCGCCTGCGAAGGCAATGCAACAGACATAAGAGTAGAACGCAGAGTACACACTTCAACGGTTTTACTGCATTTGAAATCAGCGTTTGGATTCATTTGAATACTATCGGCAAATGTACATTTTCCATGGACTCTTCACAGGTGCTCTCAAACGTTAAATACTCCATGTGAACTCATTAACTCTCTAAGGGCATAAAGATCTGTAATTTATTATTAAGTTCACTTCTCTAAAAGGGAATCTCATAAACGTGCTTCATGTTAATTATTTCTCTAGAGATGGAAAACTTTGTAAGATAAAAGTATGGGTCTTGTACAATAGTAGTACATCGAAACATAACTACAAGATCATGCAACAAGGAACATGTTGTACTTATTCCAAACAATCCAGTGGTACATTCAGTGTAATTAACATCTAAAGACAAAAACAAACCAGAGGCATAATCCATGGTCAGCCTGATATTGATTACCAAAAAACCAATCAGAGACATGGCTTAATTATACGTTAGTTAGAAATGTGATCATGGCAGAAACTGCAAACAAAAACTAAAATGTTTCAGATAAACCATAAATTTAATATTCCGGTGAACTTAAAAGCAAAGGAAGTTGATTTGCGGTTTGCCCCAAATTTCCTAATCTCCTTTCAAGAAGTTATCAATATGCAATGTTATCAGTTAACATTTGTGTCCAATTATATAGAACATTAATAGAATTCACATATCATTGTTGACTTCCATGACACTATATTCCAATATGTACGTTTAACTGACACACAATGTATACTTCATGTCCCACAAACTTGTCAACAAGTCAAACATTAGAATGTTAAAGCTTGATTTCTAAATGAGAATTCAACAGAAAATATGACAAGAAGATACCCATTACTTTCATTCGTCAGTTTTTGAATAATTGCAGAGCAGGTCTTCTGATAATTACCAATGACAACAACAAAAATAAAGAAGAAAAACATATCAGTATAACTATCCAAGAAAAATTGCTTGTCACAAAATTCAGTACAACAAATTTTCACAATTTCAACTAAATTTAAACACTGGGGGAGGATGATATTTCTTTCGCAAACTTCTCGAAGAACACACAACAGTACAACACTGTATTCATACCAAAAATTTTACGATTTGATCAAACTTTATTCCAGACTGTTGATCTAAATCATCTATATTCCATTCTTTACAGTGAATACAGGATGAGAGAAAGTTATGGTGGCCTCAACCCAACCTCCTTGTGCACATTCAAAAGGCTGACAATGCCAGGGTTCTATAATACATACAACAGAATTTTATTCTAGAAGTACGAACATTCAGAGGAAAAGAATTTTTTTTTTTTTTGCCTCAGTTTGAATATTTCTTGGAGAATATTTATTTATTTCTTGGAGAATATTATAAGTTTATTTATTCGGTTATTTATAATAAACGGGATTCCCTAGTCTCGTATAATCCTTTTTCACTAATGATATAGGTCATAAATGAACCTATTACCAACAAACAGATATCAAAAGGAAATGTTTATTATTCATAATGTCTCATTGAACAACTCTATACAAATGTTAGAAAATAAAAGACATGATATGAAAAATAAAATTCTACCTCATCTAATAATTTTCAGACTACCGCAAAAGAAGTTAAGGATTTTGAAAAGAGTGAGACCCAAATATTACCCAGTTGTGGAACACATTTGCTAACTGTTCAAGACCATGACTTTCTTTCTTTCAAAGACTTACTTTCAAATATTCATCATAGCATTTTACAAGAAACACTACATATATAAAAATACATATTTTAGTTCATCCATGTCTGTTTGGCCTTGCCAGAGAGGGAGAAGTCTAAAAGAAAGTATGGGAAGGTTTATGGACCTTTACAGTGTAGTCTTATAAAATTTATTTTACTGCCAGCGTTTTCTTGTGGACTTCACTATTCTTGTTATAATTTAAATTTAATTGATACTTCAACAATGAACTTAGAATAATTTATTTGTTTAAGACCAATAAATTGCAAGCCAGCGAATCTGCACTAAGACCTCAATATCGTCCTGCACTTGCCAACACTAAAATTACTTAGATTCAACCCTTATTTACAGAGAAACTAGAATGTGTCAAGAAAAAATCTTTATGGAAAAGAAATAACTCGTTTCATTAGCTACAACTTTCACGTTAACAAATTTTGCCAGAACAAAAAATTCACAAAGGGATCTTTTTCACGTCACAAACCACAAAACCTTGCAGAGTATTGAATCAGTGCTTAAATAAACCTAGTCTAGCTTAGCTCAAAAATTTTGTATCTGGATAGAACAACTTGTACTTAATTTATCTTTTTTTCTTCTAAAGAATAGAATAAAGCTTAACACATGAATAATGGAAGTAAAAAGAGCAACATGGTAGTTCTTTCCAAAGTTTTTGCATTGATGTAACACAAATGTTGCTTCTACAGGAAGAAAATAAGATAATCCACAAAAAATTAGTTGCAGAATTATTCAAGAAACAAACAATTTTCCAAGCAATTTTGGATGTTCATACTAATATCTAGTCCTCCAAGAAAAAAAGACAATACAAAAATAATGCAAAAACATTTCTAAAAGCAAGCAGAAATCAAGAGCTCAGGGGAAGATAGCGAAACACTCACTGTCGCTGAAGCGCAGTGTGTCATAGGAAAATGGAGCTAATTATCAAATAAGTCTTGAGGATTCAGCCACCGCTCAGTGCACTGCGCTAATTCCTCCCTCCTTCAACTCTATGGATCCTTCCACATGAATCGCTCAATCAAAGAGGAGGATCCAGGTAGTGCACTGCAAAATTCACTCCCATTATGAAGTAAAACAACTGAGAATATTACGATGTTATCAATTTATTAATTCATAAACTTGATAAATTATTATTTGTTTTAACTCACTTCCTCAATAAAAAAATTTTTCTCCCTTTCGAGAAAACATTTTGAGGGACGTCACTGGCATCATCAGCTGAGCACAAGCCAGTCAAGTCCCACAAAAACCAGTTCCCGAAAGAACCAAAAAATATTTACAGAAGAAGTGAGTTGAAATATATTGTAACTGATTACAGTTCACAGTGAGGAATGTATTTACTAAACTTACAGAACACATGCTCCACTGGTTTGTTAAGTAACCTGAAGGGACTTGACCTCATCATCTGCTAGTTCTCACTGGTCTTAATGAAACCCTTTGGACGAGGCCAGACAAATTTCTCATAAAACTTCTCCAACATAACATCTATTTATAGATAGTTTTAAAAATATCTGAAAAGTTTCTTTAAGATAACATTCTTAAGAGGTAAACATAAGTTATCATGGCTGGAGTCAATATATACTTCTTTGTCCTGGACAAACAGTATATGTTGTAAAGACTAGTCAACATACTGACATCAAGGACTCCTGCGCAAAAGCAATAAAAATAGACAGGACATGCAATTAAGTAGTTACAAACTCATTTATTAACTGTCATACCAAAAATATAGGTGACAACTAGGTCCACGAGTTTGTATCATACAAGATTAAATTTTGAAGAGTACTTCAGAAACGTGAAATTCAAATGAAGTGTTAGAGAAAGTAGTAACCGCACATTCACAACAAGATCAAAACNTCAGAAACGTGAAATTCAAATGAAGTGTTAGAGAAAGTAGTAACCGCACATTCACAACAAGATCAAAACGTAACAGACACAGTAATTTTTTAGTAAATGAGTTAAACCTTGATATTTTGAAGCTGGGCAAAATAGATTTAGAAAATATTAAGAACCATTTAATGTTATAATCTGCTAAGATTAGGAAATTCATCAACTCTAAAAAAAAAATTAATATGGGACAAAAATTTAACAAAATAGAGGAAGATGAATTCCAGCAAAATTAATATTTTATTTGTTTATTTTAATTTTTTTTTTTTTTTTTTTTTTTTCAAAAGGAGCTAATTGAACAGCTAAGAGTCCATTTGGAAACTACTGCTATCATGTGATAGGACCTAGATAGTGATGTCCCAGTCAATGAAACACTGCCTCACCAAATATTTGAACACTGCGAATATCAGGAAAACAATATATAGACACATCACAACACTAGTGAATAATATTACATATTAGAACAGTAAGTAAATCCTTGATGATCCGTATAGGTTAGTAAATAAATTATAACAACATTATAATGTATTCTGTAACAGCATCGTGTGGCGTGGATTTGATGTGGCATTGTGTCTCCACCCTGCATGTCTAGTTCAATACGCAGCTGAGTTTTGATTTTCAGGATCAAATGCGTCGAGTGCTAACAAGCCTCTTTTGTAAAGCAGATTGTTATACATCATACTGCTACCTCACATTTCAACCAGCCTGTTTATTTGGTGATTTGGGACATTAATGCAGAGGGTCTCTCACCCAGTGATAGTAGTTTCCGAATCAGTTCCCAGCAGCTCAAATACCTCCCTTGTTTGTTCATTTCCCATCCCACAATAACGAATTAATCAGATTAACATTATCTGACAGAAACCCTTGTTGAATATTTCTCTTGAGAAGGTCTCTACAAAGCTCATGTCTGACTTTTTGCTTTCTATATGCATAATGCATGTTCTGCTCCATATATACTCAGTTAAATCGATGAATTAATTAACGAGATATTGATGAATCATTGAGATACGTTATTATTGATTTGCATGACTATTCCAGCTTTTAGGGAAAGTTTGGAAACAGAAGTTTGGTTATGGAGTACTTCAAAGTTTTAAGCCAACACTAGTCTGATAACAAGAGTGAAGCTAATTAATGAACATTATCAAACAATCTGTCTTGGGCAATGTCTAGACAATATTCCTTACAAACATGAAATAAAGTAATCTAAGTACCAATTCCATAGAAATGACAACCAGCCAATGAATGTTTCAACATGAGTGCCCTCGCTTTCTGTAAGGTGATTTTGGACACTGACTCCCTCAACCATGAATTTATTTTTCGATGGGTTTAGGGCTTGCCAAGGTCATTTGACCCCTTCTCAACCATCAAATGGAACAATGACTTCGCTTCAAGCATTTGATAACAGCTAGTCGCTACCTCACCCCAAGCCCTCACAATCTAAAGAAAACTACCATACTACAAGGATTAATTGACATAACATAATTCAACATAACATAATTAATAAGGATTAATTAGCTACAGGACTCTATGAAAACTACATGACTAAACAAATAAAAATGAAACAATCTCCTAAGCACTTTACAACATTAGAAAATTAATGGTATGTTTTGAAACAAAAACTTAAAATAGTCGCAGTATCACTACAACTGCGCACAAAATTATAACTTTTCAGAAACTTTCTGAATTAAGGGACACTTTTAGAAAAGTAAAAATTTGAGTCAAAAGAATTTAAAAGCATATCAGGTTTTTCAGACATAAGTGTATAGTATGATGGTTTTCTTTACAGGAAAAAACGCTCCAAAAAACTACAAGAACTGAATAAAGCTGAAAAAAAAATTTATTGAAAAAATTATATCCTTTTCTAATCAAAATGAATGATACATTACTTTTTGTTTTCTTTGTGTACCATTCTATGCAACTTTTAATTTCTATAAAATGTTACCTATGTAATAAAAAAATAGGAAGAAAGTGATTTAACACTTCAATTGTGCTTACTTTATAATAATTCACAACCAATCTACAAATGCAACTACAGACAAAGTACTTTCATGCACCAAACACATGCACAAGCAGCGCCAGATTAAAATTCATGTCATAATACCATATCACTGGGGCTGCAATTAACAAGCTAAAAAAAGTTCAATTCAGAGAATCAGCAACCAGATAGCAAAACACCACACCATACTATCACCTGAAGTTCATACCACATCACAATATAGGCTCAAGGTCTCACGACTAAGCACTCACTCAAGTGGCAAAGAGAAAATGCTTTTAAGGCTACTTAAAAAAAAAGACAACACAATTCTCCAAAATCATTACCTATACCATATCAAGCAACAAGGATATTCAATAAGCAACCCGTGGCATTCGGATGTGGTTCTAACAACATATTCAGTCCATCCCTTCAAATGTTTTGCAAAGTGGAAGAAGATAAAAGTACTTCCAATTTCCTTCATACTACATGTGTCATTGAAATATATGACGTTAGTTCTGCCTGAGATCACTGATATGAATGTACTAAAATGAGTTTCTGCACTCAAAAAGTTCTTTATTGCTATATATATTTGAGCATGTATTCTCTAGTCCTCATCCAAATAAATAAATAAACTTTATCAAAGAGCAGTTGTGAACTGTGTATGACCAGGTTACTGTCCGGAAACAAAGAACCATCCTATCAATTCCGATCATGAGCCCAAGAGCAGTGGCAGATTTAATATTTATAAAATAAATTATTTAATACATACGTATTGTTATCCATTTATTATTCCAAAATGAATTATAGATATTATGGCTACTAACCAAAGTAAAACTTGAGAAATACCCAGGCCACTATAGAGACTGTCATCAAGTCCGTTGACTGACCCCAAAAAGAGTGATATTTTTTTATGACCTGGCAAGGTGGTTTTACTACAGTAAACACCGAAACAGTTGAGAATTCAACCAACAATTATTATTTTAAAATTAATATTCACACAATAAATTCTCAATTAAAACTGCAATTACCGATAACCATTTACACATAGCAAGTAACACACGACTTTGTTCCAAACAAGTGTATTATCTTTATTTACAATTAATCTACGCATTTTTTTTTTATTTTTTATTTTTTTGTTACTTGGTGGAGAGGCCATATTACACACTGCTTAGCTGAAAGAGTGCAGAGGTATGGGCAGGCGCGCAGATGTCTGTGTGTGTGTGTAGAAAGAAAGAGTCGTAGAATCCTTACCTGCGTGTCGCGAGCTTTGCCCTTGGTAGGTGGGCATGCCTTGGACCCCGGAGGCACGTGCGCCCCCACTGCAGTGGCGTTGGCGGTCGCGGTGGGCACCAGGGCGGGAGCGGAAATGGGCGCCGCCGCCAGCGCTCGCACAGGAGTCGTCGACGTGAGTGCCAAGAAGGGCACGGCGCTGCTGCTGGCTTTGACGGCGGTGGTTGCGGAGAGCGGCGGTGGCTGTGGTGGTGTGTGCGGGGGACGGCGCGAGGCGAGAAGCGGCGGCGGGGGCGGCAGGCACACGATGGTCGTAGGAGGGATGACGGGCGCCATGCCGCCGCCTCCACTGCCGCCAACCGTCGAAGAGACGCGCGCGTCGCCGCCGGCCAGCGCCTCCGGCGTCAACGTCACTGCACAATTCAATCACGTGGATTTCATTTGCTTCAAGGGAGAGATTTTTCAAATAATTAGTGTTAGTTTTGATAACGAGCCTGAACTAGCATACCAGTTCTTTACGCCCCCGAAGGCTCTTCAGAAATTTTAATATGTAACAATTTTTCAGCAATCCATACTAGTACATACAGAAATCTCTTAAACTGTGGTTACCCACACTACCCAGTGACAGATTAATTATGTTACGTTGAATGAAAAGGAAAGTGTAAGCGCGTTAAGCTCAAGGTCCCAAGTTCGAATCTCAGTCTCCTCTCCCATTTTCATTCAACATAACATAATCAATCCATACCATGATATAATACAGATATATTAATTTTTGACAAGTAAACATGATATGTTCAGCACTGGAAACTTATAATGCATATGATTGAAAAAACACTCAAGGTCCTTTATAATCTTAAAATGCCATTTGCTAAATTAACTATATTACTTAAAAATAGGTTATGAAAATAACAATAAGTCACCATTTGGAAAAAGTTTCAACTGGCATTCTTCATTTTCTTAAAATTTACAAAGTAGCACAAAGAATGAATGTCTATTTATTGTGTCTACAGCTGGTGTGATGCAAATGCATTAGGTATTTTTTGTAGGTTGTATGTATTTTGCATTAATATACACTTGCTTAATGCTGCAATACTATAAAGGTGTTGTTTGTGTATTTATATTCATGTAAAAATTCATATTTATTTATTATTATTTAATTTATGTCTTTTGGTGAAGTTCAGGTCACGAGGCCTACTCTTCCACCTAATCGATGGATTTGGGAAGG
Source organism: Laupala kohalensis (assembly GCA_002313205.1). NCBI lineage: Eukaryota > Metazoa > Arthropoda > Insecta > Orthoptera > Trigonidiidae > Laupala > Laupala kohalensis. Next base: position 849,627 of record NNCF01127080.1, on the reverse strand, counting down.
AGAGATGTTGAGTTGCCAGGCAACTTATGTTACTGAACGGACATTTGTCAGGAGTAGGTGAGGGAAAGCAAAAATTCTCACCTAGTTCAGTCGAGCAGGGTTTGAACCCATGCTCTACCGCTCAGCGGCATCGTGGAAGCGCAGATTCTACCACTAGACCACCACTGTTGGTAAACATATTGAATCTATCACAATTTAAATATGCCAACTTAAGAATCTTTTCTGTATTCAGTTTTTCTTAATGATCTGTTTACAGAATATGACAAATAATTTCAAAAAGGAAAATTCAAAACCTGGTATCATGTTCTAGATAGAAAATTCAAAATCGTGTGTGAAGTCGTGAGGAACTCTGCTAGTATTTTATAAATTAAAAACATTTTCTAAAAGGCGTGAATATTTCCAATACATAAGAGGTTAAATACAAGTCTTTAATCATTGCAAATTATTTAACAACGAAGGTAGAACAAGCTTAAATCCAATTTTTTCCTACCTATAGGTAATTATGTGAATACAAATAAATATAGAATATTATTTAAAGATAAGTGAAAGATGTATTCTAATAATGTTAACTAGCAGAAATTTTTTTTACGTAAATAGCATTTTGATACAGTATCTTCATAAATTAATTTAAATTTTTTAAATCTTTTATAAAATTTACAATAATTTATATTCTTTTAGTGCTTGTTAACAGTGCGAGACACAAATTTGAGCTGTATTATAATACTAAGTCAGCACATCAGAAACTTGTGAATACCATTTTTTAAAACGTAAAGATCAATTTGTCGGACGTTGGTGTTTGGGAGCAAAGAAGCAGCTTGCTCACCTTCCAGTTCCAGCTTGACCGCTTGGTGCGGCGCCGAAAACTCGGCGAAGGAGCGCCTTGCAGCGGCGGCTGCGGAGGCGGCGGCGTTGGCCGTCGTGTTCGTCGCTAGGGCGTCGGGCGGCGGCGGAGGGGGAGCGAAAGGCTGCGCGAAGGGCGGCGCAAAGGGCCACGCGGAGGCGGGGGCGGAAGTACGCGCCAGGAAGCTGCCCTCCTGTAAGCGCACTTCCAATTCCTCTTGCATGGGGATCACAGCTACGGAGTCATCCCGGCGCGAGCTCTGCAAACAACCATTGCAAAGTAAGCGTGAATACATAGTTATACACAGAGGTATATTACATTCATCACATTCCTACCATTTTTCTAGTTATTTTTCCTTTAGTACTTCATCGGATATCACATGGGCTTATTTGCTTCTGGGGAATCTCACCTACTTCCCAGTGGTGATTACACACAGTTTCCTCTGTTTAAAATAACTTTATTTACTTAGTTATTTAATTTATTATAAATCGCAATTAATAATTTATAAAGGAATATCTTGGTTTCACCAGAAAATATCAATAGAAGACCTGGTCACTAGAGTAACAGCCATCAGTTAGATTATAAAATTCTACCTCACTCAACATCACTTTTGACGTAATTTGTGTTTCTTATTTAAAATATTCACAAGGAACATTCCGTAATAATTTGTGTGCTGTAACAGTTGAAAGATAACATGATGCAGAACTGAAGATTTAACTGCTCATCCTCAACAGAAGTCTATAATCTCGTTTAACCTTTCCTAAGAAGCAGTTATGGACCTTGGAAGTCCGTAAGATATTTACTTTAACAGAAGAGCATAGCACCTCATGTATTTGGGTTGATGTTCAGGACATTCTCCTCAGTACATGCAGGTGCTGCAGATTTCAATAAACAATTTTGTTTTACCACTTGCTGCAGAATTGGAGGTACTAATAATCTCATCACACATGCTATTACTTAAGTGTAACAATAATTTTTCCTATATGTGGAGAGACAAGTAATCTATCAGATTGATTGACTGCCCTGGGTATTTTACTGATTGATGCGTGTTGCATCTATCAGACAGAGTATATAATAGACTAATTTTTACGCCAACATTCTAACACTTATTCTACAATCTGTGCTTAGTTGTTCACCACACTTCTCTACAATACAGAAGAGTTGTATCAACAGTTCACTCACCTCTTCCAGCAGCTTCTCAGTACTGGAATCCGCGACTGCGTCCCAGCTGCAGTCATCGAGGAGCCCCGCCGCCGTCGTGTCCTCCTCCTCTTCGACGTCTTCATCATCGTCTTCCTCATCGTCAGCCGTTGACGCTGGAGGCGGCGTAGGGGGAGTTGGTTGCTGGGTAGGTGGCTGAGGTTGGTGGTGGTGATGGTGGTGGTGGTGCTGCTGCTGCTCCTGCGGCGGCGGCGGTGGCGCCCGCGCCGCTCCGCCGTCATCGCTGCTCACCGCCGCTTCCGACCTCAGCCCCTCCGCCCCAGGCGCCGCAGACCGCTGCTGCCTCTGCCTATGGCTCTCATCTGATGGCGGGGGCGAAGACGATGTCGATGAACGCTGCTCTTGCCGCTGCTCTCTGCTCACCACCCATTCACTGCCCCGACATCCACTGTCCAACATACCCGCATTGTTCGAAGCACCGTTGTTTGGCAACACATTGTCCACAGTCACACACTCTTCAGATACAATCATGCCTGACACACTCACATCGGAAACGCAGGGATCGGCAAACCCGGAAAAACACGTTTCAGAATATCCACAGCCCGCTTCCCTGAGATCAGGAATTGTTGGATCCGATACACCTATACCCGATTCGGACCCTTCCATGTCGTGTTCACTTTTGACTCTAACCTCTTCAGGAATGCCAATGTTCAAAAGTGCAACATGGGAACCTCTAACATTTGAAAAACTAAGATCAGATATCTTGCCATCTGGAAGCTCAACCTTCAACATTTCGGTCTCTGTTTTAACACTGGGATCCTCTGCTTCAGGTGCTGCTCCAGCCTCGTCGGAACCATAACTTTCGATATCTCTAGCCCGGGAATCACAGACATTGGGTTCATCGGGTTCTCTTTTAATTTCATAATCACAGACATTGGGTTCATTGGATTCATTGGGTTCTCTTTTAATTTCGTAATCACACGAGGCATTGGAACCTTCAAGCCTGGGAGCAGCTCTTTCAGAATTGTTATTTTCCAGAGTAACAGGTTGGGAATTTCCAACTTCAGGGGTTCGAGTCACAGAAAATCCAACCTCAGTAGATCCAGTCACAGAGAAACAGACTTCTGGCGCTCCAACCTCTGGAAACCCCACTTCATTAACTCCAGACACAGAGAAATGAACTTCTGAAGACTCGGACACTAATACTTCAACTTCTGAACGTCTAATTTCAGATGTAGTTTCAGGTGTTTCATTTCCTAGACCTACTCTGGCATCACACCCTGTCATCTCAGAAAGGGTTGCTTCAGAAACACCCACTTCAGGTATCCATGCTCCAGAAACTCTAGTCTCAGAAATACTTAACTCAGAAACTTCAACTTCTGTAACTTCAGTTTCAGAATTTCCTATCTCAGAAATTTCAGATTCCACAACACCCATCTCATATACACTGGTTTCAATATCTTCCACCGATGCTGTTGTTCCAGGCTCTGATACTCCTGATACACCTACACTCGCCTCTGAGGTACTCGCTTCTGAGACTCCAGCTTCAGAAACAGCTGTCTCTGATACTCCAGCTTCAGAAACACCAGTTTCTGACACTCCAGCTTCAGAAACAGCCGCCTCTGAACCTCCAGCTTCAGAAACGCCCGTGTCAGATGCTGCAGCTTCTGACACCCCACCTTCTGATGCTCCACCTTCTGAGACACCTGCTTCAGATACACCAGCTTCTGAAAATCCAGTTTCGGAAATTCCTGCTTCTGACACTCCCGTGTCTGAAAGACCTGCCTCAGAAAGTCCACTGACTGAAACTCCAGGATCGAATACAGCAGTATCAAAAGAAACAGGATCTGGAGTTTCATTGTCAAAAACTCCTGCATCCGAAATCCCGGCATCAGAAATTCCTGCATCTGAAGCCCCTGCCTCTGATATTGCAGCATCTGAAACTCCAGCCTCGGAGAGTCCCGCGTCAGACACGGCAGTATCAGATACCCGAGTATCGGATAGTCCATTGTCCATCAGACCCGAATCAGCATATTCCACAGGTGCTGCACCAACTGGAGAATCAGCAACATCAGCCAGCTCGCTAGCATTCGTCACTGCACAGATTTCATTTGGAGGTGCGATATTTGCTTCCTCTTGAAGCATGCATGATGATGACTCTACATCCAGATCTATCAGGATCTTCTGCTCAGAATCTGATTCTGGCTCCACTTCTGATTCAAGCTCCAGGTGAGCATCCGCTTCCAGCTCTGACTCTTCTAGATCCAAATCCAAATCGCTCTCCACGTCGGAGTCCAACAGAGTGTGAGAGTGGGTAGGTAGTTCCGGACTGGGTGTGTGTGCTGCATCTGCACCATCCAAATCCTCACAAGAGCCATCTGTTAAAAAAAAAAGAGCAATCCACTAAGAGATGGTATCTAAAAATTATCTCGACTGAATTATGCTGATTAATCAAACAATTCTGCCATAATAAATTCTTAAGGAAATGGGTTTGTTTGCAATAGCCTTAAGAAATTTTCATTGATCAAAACAAGTTTTTTGGACCCCACAGGTTATCATCATCTGGAAGAAATAGCTGCAAGTGTGTTGGCAATGCTTTTGCTAATTAATGAGAAATACATGCAAGACAACAATGTTATTATTTGATGAAACCTCAAGAGAACCTACACAATACAATATAAAATAAACATAATGGTTCATATACCTGAAGGATTATAGGTCATTTACATTAATGTCTTCATGAGAAAGCATTAGACATCTATCACATCCACAGCGACTTCATGACACAATCAACAAAGTTACGATTATTAGAGCACCAAAATGTACCTAATACATCATACTTGCAGAATGGAGGCCTTATGTCCAAACCCAAACATATAAAATAATCATTCTTCGATTGTAATTTATTAACAATAAATTTAAAAGTAATTTACTAATAATAAAATAAACTGTGCAAAATATTGGGTGAAATTATAAGAAAGTCAGTAAATATTGTTTTGTTTTGAAAAATTCTAGTTATAGGCCACTTAAACTAAAAATTTACCACCACCACCCCCCCACCAAAAAAAAGAAAAAAAAGTGGGGAAGTGAATGATTCACTTTTGCCTGAATCCATACAACTAAAACCTGGTGCTGCTTGAGCTGCAAATAGTGTTAGATTCCTGTCAAGTGGAGCGACTACTGTATGTATATTGCATACCTTCTATGTGGACGTCGGCGAGAGGGGACAGTGAGGGTGAAGAGGAGCGTGGGCGCTTGGCGGGTGCAGGTGCCGGCGCGGGCGCTCCCGCGGTTCGTTTCTCGGCGACCATCGCCGCCGCCACTACCACCGCCTCCTCCTCCTCCTCCGTCTTCGCCTCCCCTCCGCCACCACCAGTGAGTGCCGCCGCCGCCAGCGCCGCAGCAGCCTCGCGTTCGCGGAGGCACGCGACGGCGCGCGTCACGGCACCCACAGTGCGAGGGCGTCGCGCACATTCCACGACGGGTGCGGGGGTGGGACGGCGAGCGTTCGCCGCCGCCGCCGCCACCGCTGATGTCGCGGTCGCCGCCGCCGCCTTGGCGTTGTGGCGCGACGGCGGGTGTTGGTGCTGCGGATGGTGGCTTTGCGACGTGAGGCGCGCAGAGCCGGGCAGCGCCGGGGTGTCGTCGCTCGGCGCCAGCGGAGGTAACGCCGTCGTCAGGGCACCACCCACCAGTGTGTTGCTCTCCGGCCGCTCTCCCCAGATGGGTTCGAAATGCTTCAGCTGCAACGACAACACCAGCCACCACGCTCAATACAAATTCAAACACTACAAACACAAACATCACTTTCATTGATCAATCCTTACTCATAAGAGATAGATAATTATTAAATATAATAAAATATTAAGTATTTTTTGTTTAAATTATGCACCAAAATTAAAAATGACCAAGCTTTTATTAAAATAGGCATATCTGTGATATTTGCCATATTCTTATTTTTCTCTCTCTCTTCCTCAGTAATCCTCAAAGATCAATATAAGTACTATAAGAAACAAAGCTCTTGAAGGCTGATCCTAATCACCTTTTCAGAAATACATTAGCAAAAATACCGTGCTGGGTCTGTAAATATAACATCCACGAATCAATTCATCATAAACAAGATAAATTCATAATTTAAAAAATCATGATGTTGATAATTAAAATGCAAAAGAAAGCTTCAAATAATAGGGGAGATAGGGGGTAAAGCGGCCATTGGCTTGTACTCGATGGAAACTACTCCACTTCGGTGATGAAGCTGTGAACTAACTCATAGAGAAGCCATTAGTGTTCTGTCAATGTGTGATCAGTTAATAAGATTTCTCAAGTTTACACAATTTTTCTAATTTTTCTAGCACTGATGTGAGGTAAGTTTTCAGTTATTTATTCTCTTTATTTGTTTTTCATCACAGATCCAAATTGTATAGTGACATTGATGNAGAGACAGGCCCAATAGCATTAAAATGATAGCATATGAAGAAATAGAATGTTTGACATTGATGACAGTAGCAGTTTTGTGAAATTAGCCACTATCATGATGGGGCACGGCAGCCAGGTAACGGGGCAGAGTAGCAAGGGCCTCTGACTGCTTCTGAAATTGAATTATTTGCTAATTTAAACATAATTTAGATATATGAACTGTAGGCTTAGAATTTTCATTGCATTCTCTGCTTTTACAAAAGTAATATTTGTAACCAGTTTTGATTTCTTTTCAATTTTTACATTTTAAATTCTGCTACAGTTTAATACATTTATAAATTTATAAAAGACTCTTAAAATTTGATTTTTTTCTTATCTTTTAAGATGTCCATGTAATTTAGATCATTAGAGCCCTTAATTATGTATTTATTTATTTATTGTCAGTCTTGATGTTGGTATAGAACCTGTACTCTATGTAGCCAATGCTTTTACTTCACCATTGTTCATAATAAGAGTAATGATAAGGGTACCTCACGTTCTGTTGGCAAGACATTCGAACTTGAATCCATTGCCAACCTAGGACACAATTCAATTCACTTATTCTTGTGGCGCTATTCTGTACTTTCTGCATAGAGCATCTGCATATTACCTGTCTTTGTTTGCAGTGTTATTAACTTGTATTTCTTTTGTGACTACCATGCTCTTCCTGAAATTTTCTAGCAAGATGTAGCAGGACGCTTAAACCTCACATTATCAGCTGATGAGAATGACATTGTGGACACTGCTGCCTGCACGCGAGTGAGTTTCAAGAATTTGTTTCATAGAGGTTGGCAATTTCTTTAAGGCAGCCACATTGAATAATTTTTGGCAAAGTATCATGACTTTGAGTATACACTAGTTTTTATAAGGTTCTGCTTTACAGGGTTCTGCCAGGTCAAAGGACCTGGTTAAGAGCACATAAACAATCAGAAATACTCAGCAGAGGACAGAATGTCAAGAGAACACATTAAACAACATAGAAAAATCCCAAACATCTGTATCAATGCCTATCATCCCACATTACTTGAATGATGTTCAAAATAAAATCTGTAACTGCAGTAAAAATACACACACACAAAAAAAATTGTTGATGCAAACTAGTCAACACAGTGGTGAAAACAATCTTATTACAATATGCAATGAGAATTTCCAATATCTTTTAATAAATCTCTCTTTTCCAATTCCCCCACCACAATGACCAGAACTTCACCATAAAATAATAATAACAATAAAATTGCGGTTTTTGTTTTCTCACCTTCCAGGGATCAAGGCGGCTCATCTCCCGCTCTGCCTCGGCACGCATCCTCTGTTGGTTCTCCGGAGTGAACTCTCCTTCCGCCAAACGTTCAGTCCATTCCAAGCATGCTCGAGCAAAAAACTCGTTGTTCAGCCCTGAGGCTGTCAACCTGCAAATAAGCCCAAGCCAACATGTTTTAGTTCTTGTCATGGTTTCTCCAAGACATTCGCAATACACTCCACACTCATTTCAGATTGACTGACTAGTAATATTTCACTGATATACTGCACAAATAAAATCAATCAAATAATAATAGCAAATAAAGCATGAATCCATAGGATCCAAAGCATGAAAAAGTTTGATACATGAAAACTCATTTCACAAGAAATTACATTTTATAGTAATTACCAATAAAAAAATTTCAAGAAAAAAATGATTATTAACCATTAACCATTTTGAGAGATTTGACACACACACACACGCACGCGCGCGCACACACAAACACACACAAACACACACACACACACACAGAAGAAAATGATTAAAGTAATTGGTAACAATACTTAAAACCCCCTCATTATTGATGTTATGTCAATTCTTGAAAGTTTTATTTATAATTATCTTCAAATAAACAATAAGTTCATTACATCAAATATTGGTACAAGATACTGGGGTATTAACATTCCAAAATACAATTTAATCCATCAATAGCAAGAGTAATTATACCGTATCTTACCCAAATTATAGATTTGCCACGTACACTTAAGGATTATAATAAAACATGCTGTCATGTAATAAATGGCTGATTTAGAGAAAAAATGGCAGCTTGGATAAGCAATGAAGTTAATCTTGCAATTTCTCTTCTTACTATTGTTTTCAATATTTTAAAATTAGTTTTAACTTTAGTGATTTTCATGCTTCAATATCCTGTAATTTACCTTTAAGTAAATAAATAATTAATGACCTTCTTTTTAGCAGACAATAATTTATATTTTAGAATTCAGTGGAAAAACATCACTAAGTAAAAAAACATGAACAATTCAACACTGAAAATTTTATTTAAAACTCCCGTCGATTCGGTACCCATTGGCACCATTATCACGTGAAATATATATGTCAAACTGAAACGGTTCAATGGCAAAAATCTCCAACTGATATCGAGGGGGGTATTCCAGGAGTAAACAACTTTTTGGGAGTCATAGAACCTAAAACCATAAAACAATCAATTACAAATAAAACATGATCAAAATATAAATATTGGGCACCTTAGAGGTATCATTTTGTAAATTAATGGTAAATTTGGTACTTTTTATACATAGCATCTCATAAATACCACGTTTGTAAATATTATTTTCAGTAGACAGTATTATCATATTTTCACAATCAAATTCATGACCATTTTCTAAATGATGGTGTGAAACAACAGAAAGATTATTGTTATAAATATTGACCTTATGTTCTTTAATTCTTGTTTGAAGTATCCTTTTTGTTTGCCCAATATAATTACATTTAATTTGCTAAACAACATTTTTGAAATCAAATAACTCCATCCTATCCCTACCTTTACATACCAATTGAATATTGTCATGATTCTTAAAAACAACATGAATATTAAAATTATAAAACATTTTACTTATAGGGGCAGCCAAAAATCTATGATAAGGAAAAATAACAATACTTTTGGAATCAAAATCTGAATTATTAGTAGAATTGTTGTGTTTGAATTTGTAATTAAGCCAATGAATTCTACACTGGATATGTTTGTGAATAAAATTTAAGGGATAAGAAATAGCTACTAACATGTTAGTGACAATATTCAAATTATTTTGTTGATATCTATTATCTGAAAGAAGGATGGCCTTGTCAACCAAATTACAAACAATAGTTTTTTACTTAGTGATGTTTTTCCACTGAATTCTAAAAATAAATTATTGTCTGCTAAAAAAAGGTTGTTAATTATTTACTTATATTTCACTATGCAGACGAAGTTCTTACTTTAAGTAATTTTATCATCTATGTTCAGATGACTGTGTTCCTTTTATGTGCGATATATAAACATGAACCTTGCATTGTAAACTTTTGGTATTAAATAAAGTGATGTACACTAGCATAACCAGGCAATAATGAAAACGATCAAACAAAAACACAGAACTAGTCAAGAAGAACCTGGTGTACTTTTCTCAAAATATGACTCACTATCAGAATAAAAATAACATATCTTAGTATGCATTAATATAGAAAGTGGTCCATTTGAAGGGTAAATGAATAAAATTTAGCTTATTATCCTGCATTGACCAATAAATGGGCGAAAAAGACATGGAAACGTTTGTCGTTAGACTAGCAGCATGCGTTTCGCGTGCGCACGGCACTGTAAATGAGGAAGCTGGCAGGTATTAGTCGATATCCTACCTGACAGTGGGTTGTGCGCCCGCATCGGAGGCGGGAGATACGTTGCTTGCTGCATTGCTTGTCGCCGCCGCCGCTGCAGTTCGATCCACGTGTGGTAGCAGCAGGAGCAAGCGCTGCTGGTAGAGCGGAGGCAGCGCCAGGAAGGTGCGCTGGTTGAGGAGCGCGCGCAGGTTGGCGCCCACCAGAACAGAGTCGGGCGTCTCCAAGTCGACGCGGCCCGTGGCCTTGGCTTGCGCCAGCTGCGCCGCGGCGCTCAAGCGCTTGGTGCTGCGGCGGCGCTGTGGCTGCGCGCGCAGAGGACCCCAGCCCGGCAGCGACGCCAGGACCTCGCGCATCGTGGCCCCGCCGCCGCCAGACACGCAGCGTTCATGCTCTGCAGCAGCAGCAGACACAACTAACATCACGTCCTCTGCTCAGGGGATCACATTGAAAGTAAAGTCTTCGATACTTAAGTAGTCAGTCTATACTAAAGCCTAGGCCACACACATGGCGATCATTGCCAAGTACCTTCCAAAGTTGATCATTGGCGAGTGGTGTGGCCGCTTCAAATATTCGATGCTGGAAAGTATAGGAAGGCTGGTCGATACAAACAAGGACCTTCCAGTACGTAATTCAATCATTTCTGTACGTAAGCATATATGTGGGGATATAATACGAGGAATAAGTATTGAATTATAACAGTTATATGAGCTTCAAATAATATTTATTGAAGTTTTTATTACAATTATAACCTATTCTTTTTACACTTAAAATGTGTTTAAGATATTAATGTCGCTATGAAATTTTGTTGTTACATTAGGACATAAAATATATAGGACATATAGCTATATATTATTAATACCTATTTTAATTACAATAAAGCTCAGTTGCTGAACANAGATGACTGTGTTCCTTTTATGTGCGATATATAAACATGAACCTTGCATTGTAAACTTTTGGTATTAAATAAAGTGATGTACACTAGCATAACCAGGCAATAATGAAAACGATCAAACAAAAACACAGAACTAGTCAAGAAGAACCTGGTGTACTTTTCTCAAAATATGACTCACTATCAGAATAAAAATAACATATCTTAGTATGCATTAATATAGAAAGTGGTCCATTTGAAGGGTAAATGAATAAAATTTAGCTTATTATCCTGCATTGACCAATAAATGGGCGAAAAAGACATGGAAACGTTTGTCGTTAGACTAGCAGCATGCGTTTCGCGTGCGCACGGCACTGTAAATGAGGAAGCTGGCAGGTATTAGTCGATATCCTACCTGACAGTGGGTTGTGCGCCCGCATCGGAGGCGGGAGATACGTTGCTTGCTGCATTGCTTGTCGCCGCCGCCGCTGCAGTTCGATCCACGTGTGGTAGCAGCAGGAGCAAGCGCTGCTGGTAGAGCGGAGGCAGCGCCAGGAAGGTGCGCTGGTTGAGGAGCGCGCGCAGGTTGGCGCCCACCAGAACAGAGTCGGGCGTCTCCAAGTCGACGCGGCCCGTGGCCTTGGCTTGCGCCAGCTGCGCCGCGGCGCTCAAGCGCTTGGTGCTGCGGCGGCGCTGTGGCTGCGCGCGCAGAGGACCCCAGCCCGGCAGCGACGCCAGGACCTCGCGCATCGTGGCCCCGCCGCCGCCAGACACGCAGCGTTCATGCTCTGCAGCAGCAGCAGACACAACTAACATCACGTCCTCTGCTCAGGGGATCACATTGAAAGTAAAGTCTTCGATACTTAAGTAGTCAGTCTATACTAAAGCCTAGGCCACACACATGGCGATCATTGCCAAGTACCTTCCAAAGTTGATCATTGGCGAGTGGTGTGGCCGCTTCAAATATTCGATGCTGGAAAGTATAGGAAGGCTGGTCGATACAAACAAGGACCTTCCAGTACGTAATTCAATCATTTCTGTACGTAAGCATATATGTGGGGATATAATACGAGGAATAAGTATTGAATTATAACAGTTATATGAGCTTCAAATAATATTTATTGAAGTTTTTATTACAATTATAACCTATTCTTTTTACACTTAAAATGTGTTTAAGATATTAATGTCGCTATGAAATTTTGTTGTTACATTAGGACATAAAATATATAGGACATATAGCTATATATTATTAATACCTATTTTAATTACAATAAAGCTCAGTTGCTGAACAAGAATTATAGGTTAAATACGTATTCCACGAATTTAATAATAATTGCAACAAAAATGTAACAGTAACGGCTTCTCCTTTTTTTAACAATATGAATTCCAATATGAACAAATTTAACGGTGACAATACAAGTAACAAAGTTTTCGTTTGAAATATTTTGAAAGTTATATGTTCGCAAATATTTGCCGCTGACTCTTTGGCAATGCTTGCCAATGTTTGTGGCCTAGGCTTACTATCGGATTTTTTATTATAGACCCCTCACCTTGAACTGCTGTAGAAGGCACATAAAAATCATAGAAAAAGTTAATTTACACCATAACATTTGTCATGTTCTTGTGCATATACTGAAATATACGAAATAGTTCTAAGAATGAATAATGCTTTTAAAATAGCAAATATGTTTTAAAAAACGCGAAATTTTCACAGCTTTTCCCGATACGTCGACTTTACTAATTTTTATACAATAAACTAAAAGTGTCATTCAGCGAATGATAACTATTATGTTTGTGACAACATTTTAAAATTTCAAGCTTCTACTTGCAAAATATGACGAGTCATTAACATTTTTCGAAAACATTGCTAAAAACGACCATGCACGTTTTTAAGGAATAAAATGTACACTGTCGCCTTCAGGAAAATGCCGTGATCACATGATCAATGAATTTAAACGTTTAAAACTTAGTGTGTAATCATAAATAAGTGATAAACAGAACTACGTTTTCATTTGGCGACCAATGTTGCCTCAGCGGCGAAGTACAGTCTGGTCGTGCTGTTGTCGCGCGCGCACAGTCCACACTGAACGGAGTCCTGCGATTACGCGATTTAAATAACACTTCGTCATAGATCACTTTCTCATAAATATTTCATAATTTTATTTGATGATCACTTTGGTCTATTTCGAACTAGAATATTTCATTCGGTTCTTAAAAATATTAAAAATAATTTTTGTAATTAAGACATTTTATGTAACTGTTTCGAACTTTTATACAATGACACACATAAGATAAGTGCTAAGGTTGTTGTTATTGCTGTGTTTGAGGTTTGTGATTGTTCGATCTCTTTATATTATGCAGAAAAAATAACGTTATTTTAGCAGCGACGACGCACTAATCAGATTTTCTGGCGGGTCCTCTCGTTAGGGATTAACAAAACCTTATTTTCTCATGTCTTGCGCAGTTGTGTCAACACTTATCAAGTGCTCCATTGTATTCGATCCCTTCTCTTTCTTCACTCCCCTCGCCGTCGTCAGTAGCTGTGGATAGTTTTATGACTTCTTGAGCTCTTGCCTTCTGCTTGCTTATACTTAAAACCTTTCTACTGACTGATTCTAGAAGTCTCAGCTTCCTTTACTCTGTGCTGAACTTACTAAAATATACTTTGATTATTTTTGTTTTCAATTATCCAATTTTTGAAACGTGACGGAATATGGTCATTCTGTCTTAAATATTCTGTACTACAATATAATTTTAATTCATGTTCACTTTCTTATTCAGTTGAGGGGTGAGGGGTCTATAATAAAAGGTTCAATGTGAGGGGTATATAACAAAAATATCCGATAGTAATTAGAGTCCCGAAGAAACGAGAACCGCTTGCGACATCCGAGGTTTCTGAGGGTGTTATTTCTCATACCCCACTGCTTGTGTTGCACGTGCTCGCAAGACAGGTTTTTCAGAAGAGGAAGAAAAGCTACAGCGAAGGTCAGTGAAAAAGCGTTGTCATTCACTAGATAGAACGTTAAGGAGCTACGCAGTGTATTTTGGGGAATTGTGAGAAATTGCGCATTACATTTCCGTCACTCGCGTTTCGCTTTTCTTGAGGACTCTTAATTCAAATCTGCTTCACAAAATACTATCCTACTGATCGGAATTGAACCGGACGCCAGTTGCAACAGATATCTGGAGTTAAGAGAAATCTCACTTCCTCATTCCTATCTCGATAACATTAACTTTTCTTACATTGAGTTGCGACGGTTCATTTCTCTCGTCGAAGAGAGATGAATTAACCAAATTTGAACCACAGATGCCCCGTTACCGAGATTGTTGTTCACCAAAGTGTATGAGCGACTTGCCTTATTCGTCTATCGTTATAATTTATTTAAATTACGCACTTTGATGACCTCCTAACCCAATAACGGGATGAAGTAGAACATGATTCAAATTTTGCTTTACTTATCTTAGACAAGAAAGATATGTCGTCGTATAGTAATGTAAGTTAAATGGTTATCGTGATGTATAGTAGAGCAAGAGATTTCCGAGAATTTCCGTCCACGGAGGTTGGTTACTAATGTACATCCGGCTTCGCGCTGAACAATTGGAGAATGCTCCTACAACCGATTAGGACAAGCCAACTCCTTGAGAGGTAGTTTCCTATATTTGGCAAATGCTGTACAATGTAATCATTTTAGGCAAGTTATGAGATAGTTTATAATACATCTCACCTTTTCTCAATGAATAAGTTCTCAGAAAAATCTTGGAACGTGGGATAAGTTTGAGGGAGCATATCACCCATTTTAAGTTCGGTCGAATGACTAACTCGGGCATTGCTCCCCATGCGATAAATGTGGTTCATGATTTTAATTTTACGATACTAGTCTTATTACCCAGGAGGATTGTCGGTGGTTCAGACGGATCAAAGAAGCCATAGCGAGTTCCAAAACGCCCAAAAATCTCAGTGTTAATAATGGCTTGGTCGTAAGTAGCGCGTGGGATTGGGCACTAGCCTCAGAGCTCCTTCACCCCGTCTGGGTGCCAAAGTGCCGAGTTACCCCAGCCCCGCTCAACACTGATAAGCCACCGGTCTCGACCAATCAGGATGAAGCGCCCTCACAAGGCTAAATGACCGACGCATGACCCGTTCCACCACGCAGGCTACGAGAGCAACTTAGGTCTGTTCGACTCTCACATTACCCTCAAGGCTACAGGAGGATGACCAAAACGTTTATAGTTGTCTACTGAAACTCTGTTTGTCCCGGAAGATAAGACTACATTAAAATGTGTAAAGTTGTACACTTTTGGGAGAAGTTTTAGGAATTAATACAACAATCGCGAAGTACAAACTTGTATGACGAGACCCCAACGTTCAAGTTGCTCTTCACTGGCTTACGTATAAGAAAGTACGGGGCGACGTTAATCACGTTCGCGGCGAAAGACGGAATACAATAAATAACTACACAACAATAAAACAAACTCGAAGTGTACAGGAGGCGATTTATGTGAAGAAACCAGAGAAGATGCGCAGTAGGTTGCATATGTGAAGCTGGTTATCCGACGTTCTACCACTTCACCGAACATTAGCCTCCCGCTTCATCCACAACACCCACTATCACAAAAAAAAACCTTCATGAAAATAACAGGGAGGATATACTCGTATATGCACATTGCATGTATAAAGACGTAAGAGATAGAGAGCGGATTCCAACGGAATGTATGCAAATTCGAGAGCGATCTGAGCATAAGACGAGTCGACGCACTCACCGTCGGCGGCGGCGGCGGCCGGTGGGAGGTTGGGCGACGTGTCCTGGGCGGCGGCGGCGGCGAGGGACGCAGCGTCCGGCGGCGGTGGCGAAGATGAGCAGAGAGGTGGCAGAGGCGCCAGCGGCGGCGGTTCGGTGGCCAGTGAAGGCGGCGTGGGGTGGTGAGAGCAGGCGGCGGCGGCAGCGGCGGCAGCGGCGGCGTGGCGCGGCGGCGCGGGGCCCAGGGCGGCGTGCTTGCGGCGGCGGCGGGCCTGCAAACACACCGGCATCACCCTTACTCACAAGGCACACACTTTTCTTTCCAAAGAGAAACTGTTTTTAAGTAGATCTTAAAATTTGTTACGCTCGGGAACCGAAGCAGGATTAAGGATTTTTCTGGGCGAAAGGGCATTTATTCTGAAAATAGAGTTTAACAATGAATGAACAAGGTTTATATTACATACTGATTTATCATTTATATTACAAACACAAAAACTGATGTATACCAACATTTTTAAAAAAGTAACCTATAGAATACCACAAACTAACGCCCATTTATCATCTCAATTTCCCATAAATTTGGTTACAATGGAGGTAATGGTCAGGAATTAAGGCAAACACCATGGAAATTAATTTTAAGAGGCGATATTTATTTACTAAATATCGTTGCCAAATATGCCGGATTATAGAACACCCTGGATTAGAGAACGCCGGACTAAATTGTACCTTTACGAAAAAGGGGAAATTCCATCTTGGTCTCAAATGAACCAATATACTAACAAACTTAGTACTGTTACGTAATACTTCAACACACCCTACCTCCATCACGAAAGAGGGAGCTAAGCCCCGCGAGCATAAGACACCATTGGCTCCAACGAATCCCACGGCATTAAAACTGATGGAAAAAGCTATGAGCTATTTTGTAGCGACAGGATCACTACCTTTTCTTCCTTTAGCTTCAGAACACCTTACAACTTTTTCGTCCTCGTCTCTTCCTGTTACGCGGGGTTGGCTCTCCTAATCTTGAGGCGCCACTTCGCTGATAAGCATCAACTGACAGACCCAAAGCCTTCATGTCTCTGTTTGCGGTCTTCCTCTCCCTCTCTTTCGCGTAGCTATGGAGAGGCACTTCTTCACTACGTGATCATCGGGTCTTGCATAACATGTCCGTACCACCTTAGCCTGGATTCTGGAAGTTTCTCAGCTACAGGCGCCACTCCAAAACTGCCCCGCATGTGACCACTACGGACTTTATCCTTGAGGGTAACTCTACCTGCTCGACGTGACACACGCAGATGTAGCTTTCGCTCGTAAGTCTTCAGATCATCATACAATATCCGAAAAGTGAATCTGCGCTTGGTTTCGGGGAGAGAAAGAGTACATGAACCTTTTCACGAATTTCTTCAAAATGTGAATCAACAAAAATGTAGGACCAATTTGAAGAGTCGAAGATGAGAGCCAAATGTTTATACGTCAATAGTTGCACAGCATGTAAACACCTAAGACAAAAAAATTTCTCCAGGAACAGGGCCAAGCTCATGAGCAGATTGAAATTTCCCCGTTTTATTGCGAGGTAAATGACAAAACCTACAGATTAAGCCCGACCTTAATGGATCAAAATTTAAAAAATGCAATTATTTTTGTAATTTATACCTAGGCAAGGTTGTCCCTCATAAGGGAAGGCAGCACAAGAAGCAATGAATAGTAATTATGCTTATCCTCATCCATCCTCGACGACCATATTCTTGTCCACCCCGAAACGACTCACGTAAGCGTTTTTATCCTAAAGCCTTTCTCATCCCCAATGCAATCGATAGTTTTAAGTTCCATGGGACATGTACTTCGAAAATAAAGGGCTCATAATATATAATGCATACCTGTTTGGAATACATAACCTTGTTCAATAATTATAGGCTTATTATTGTTATATTTGTATTTTAACTAATATGTAGGAACGTCGAGTAATTTCCTCGGCCGCCCAATCCCAAAATCCCAACTCGGGGATTTTCTACGGATTTCCATTGGTAACAAATCGGAATTGATGGGATGATCCCTTGCTTGCTTCCTGGAGGTAAATTAATTTGTCTTCCAAGTGGTCATATATAGTCCGTAACTGCTTTTTTGACTATTAATTTTTTTTTTGTATAATATTGTCTGTGTACAAATAAATCAAACGGAACCTATTTTCGGAAAATCTGGATAGCAAAAGAAGCGATGCATTAGAGGTTTCAATCATTAATTAATTAGCTTTCAAACAATCAACAAAAGCTTTTGAGTGTCGTTCGCTTCTATGAATGAGGACACTCGGGGAGAGCATGGTTTTCTTTCCTGCACGTCCAATGGAGGTACGATATGTGCAATTTGGCTCCAACATACCTTTCGATACTTGTATCACATTGCCCTCATATCAAGAAATCTATAAACAAATAAAGATACTCTTAATTTAACACACATTTTTAATTCAAACTTCCAATCAATACTTGAAGCATCCATCGATAATTTCGGTGTTCGTGTAACAAACAACGAACACTTATATGGAACTTTCATCTTAAACAAACATACGTGGCTAAAAGAAAAAAAAACTGCGTATGGCCACTTGGAGGACAATAAACTAATTTTCTTCGGAAGCAAGCAAGGGACTATCTCATCAATTCCGATGCAAGTACTTTCAAGAAAACAGGAGGAAAACCCGTGTCGCGATGAGGCTACACTGATAATGCACAGTCGTACCTGTGAAGAAATTTGGAGTACTGTATTTTCATGAATGAACAAGATTATTCCTCATAAAACAAGTGTAGGATTTCAGTAGTTCAGTCTTTACAAAACCGGTTTCATAATGTGAATACGATGGAGAGTTAGGTTATTTAATTCCCTAAAAATCTTAATATACCGGACGCTATACATTGCGCGTCAAAATTTGCGGTGCACATCATCATCTCACTATAACTTCTATGTTTTGAAATGGATTATAACGACATTAAGGGTGAAGGTGCTTCAAAATATTTTCTTGAGGCGCTTCGTACGGGAGGTTTCTCTGCGACCCCTTTCGCGTGCAGACACATTCAGAGTATCACGGGGAGAAAATTAGCAAAAATCAAGCAACATTATTAGAGCCGTTGGTCATGCAATCGTCGCTCCGTGTAACACATTTTACTATATTGGGAATAATTTTGCGGCTGGTTTTGTTTCCTTTTTTTGTTTATTGAGCATTTAATGGATGCACACTTTACCATAGTTTCTCATAATATTTTCTTCATTGGGATAGTTAGAACACTATAGTGGTCTAGATATCAGCGATTCAGAAAGGAGACGATATGTACAGTTTGGGAACCTTATGCCGGGCCATCAAAGGGAGCATCAAATCATGGCCCAAAATGAGTACATAAAAATATTTCAATGACAAATCTACTAAAGAAATAAAGCAAAATGAGCTCTTAAAGAAGACTGCAGTTAGACCTTTAAGCCCACATTATGTGTGTGTGTGTGGGGGGGGGGGAACAAGATATCGTCGGCCGCAATGCATCGTCTTGAAAATAATTATTATTCGTTGCCTTTGGGAGAAAGTAATGATTTTCATGAGGACACATGATGCATCGTTTCCAGGGCGAGAGTCGAGACGAGGATAATTTTGTAACGAATTCGCGAGGTTTGAGCTCTGTGGATTGCATTCAACTGACGGCGACTACCACCCAAAATTAATAATGAAAGCGCAGACAGGCAGCTGGATTTTCGAAGGTAGTCTTCTGCACCCAAAGAATTGTTTCAAACGTCACCCCGTGCCACTGACGTCACAACTGCCCATATCAAGATAGTTCACAAGTCACAGTCGAGTTTTATGCTGGATTATAGATGAAGAGTATGATGTATGATGTCGGAGATGTTTACGTATACATCGGCTGTTGTGATAACAGCTCCATAACTAAACGATCCAACGACGGCGCATATGGTCAACTCTCCGAAGCAGCAGACGATGGACTAGCAAAACGGAAAACAAAACTCAGCACTGACAAAACGGTGAAATGTCATTTTATTCGCATATTTTAATGCGGAAAATGCGCTATCTCGCATTGTTGCAAGATTTGGGGTTTAAATCGTACATTTTAAGTTTCAAACCCTACTATTTATGTATAACCTCGAAACTAATAATAATAATAAATCCCAGAGTCGGAATATATTTGAAATGCATTAAATGAACGCAGCATTCGTTTCTTAATTATGATACCAGCCAAGCTACAAACGAAATCACTTCATAGAGAACCAGGGAAAAAACTGAAACATAGAATGAGTTAACGAAATAACATGGAAAGTTGGAATGAGACAATATAAAAGCGTGTAAACAAATGAAGATCATTGGAATTGATGCGATGGTCCCTTGCTCGCTTCCGGAGAGTAAATTAGTTCATTGTCCTCCGCGTGGTGATACGCAGTTCGTAACTGCTTTTTTGACACTAAAATCGACAACATATTTCAAGTGTTTTCAAACTATAAAAATACCATATAAATCGCAAATCAAGACTAAAACAGTTCAGCACACTAATTCCACTTTCTGTCTCTGGGTATGTTCCATTATTCAAAACATATTTTACCCGAATGAGAGTGAGTCTGCGAGCGAACTCCCCGTCTCGTCCCGATTAGAACAACACGTCTCTTGCGTTTCTCCCGTCACTTCTTGAGCAATAGTTCAGCCTAAGAAGGGTTACGTCTGGGTCTCAATCCCTTCCATTGGGTACCCCATTCATCTATTCTACAGGTTAACTTTTACGATCCCACCTTATTCTCTTTCCAAGACCATCCAACTGCCACCTACGCCTCGTCGAAGAGCGCACGCTTTGCCTCGCGAATGGGGTGAAATTAAATTTCCCTGCAATATAAATCCCATTATACGAATTACACCTGCATCCAAAACTCGTAATTATGAGAAACAAGTCTTTAAGCGCACAGCATTCAATAGAGCAATCGACAACATTTCAAGGGAAATACCATCCTCCCGAACAATTCAGATTGTGAAAGAGAAACATGAAAACAAGTTTTCAAGGCGATTTGTGGCTTTATAATGAATTATTATTATCATTATTATTATTGGGGTTTTAGGGTTCGCCAACAACTAGGTCATTAGAGCCCTCACATATCTAAACCTAAAGACGATAGGAAAGGGTAGACAACAGTTGAATAATAAATCATATATTAATAATTGCCATTTCTGAACAAACCAGTTTTTTAAGAGGAAAAGATTTAGTATGAGAGGAAAGAAGAAAATGAAAGAAGAATGTAAATTTAAACCCTTCCGAAAACTTGTGGTAGGAGCCCCGATCCATTTATGAATGTCAGTAATTTATTGACATTATCCGTTTCATTTCCGGGAATTGGTACATCTGCAGCCAGACCGATGTTTTCAGTATTCTTGTGTATTTTCTGCAATTAGTCCGTAGGTGATGCACTGTTCAAGACGAACTACACTCGCCATACACGGGTTGATCTCCAAGTTGCAAGAGATACCTATGCGACAACGTCCTATGCGCAGGCGGGTCAGTAAAACCTCCTCGCTCCTCTAGCTGACTTACAGGAACTGCTCCATGGCTCACCAGTGGACGTAAGTCGGAGCTTATTCCCTTCAACAGCCAACCACTCATTGTTCCATTCTCTCAGTATCCTTGTCTTGAAGGCATTTACTATGTCCCCTCTTGGAGTCCTTATAATAAAGTTCTCGTACCTCCATAAATGTATTTAGTTCCCAGCGAGCCAACAAGTAAACATAATTAAAATAATGTAAAATTTAAAAAGGAAAGAGTCACTTGTTTATTGTTGTTTATGTCCTCGACGTGGTCATACGCAGTTTGTACGGCATTTTTTACAATAAATTTATATATTATATTACTTCCGAAATTAAGAGGACGCTGAGAACGATCTCATTTCTGTAGCTTCAGTCTTGTCTTCCAAGTTCCTCAGATGCACTCTGCAATCCAGAGTATCACGTCACACCTAGCAAACTATTTCCTTAGCGCCCTAAATACATGTGGCGAGCTTAGGCTCATTAAACTAGCTCCCACATAACCACTCGTTTGGGAAGCAGGAAATGCAAGGGTGAGGCGATAGATGTCCGGTGAGCGCGAGGTACAATGCTGACATTTATCTGGAGTACGAGAGAAGCGAACTGTCTCTCTCACTTCTGTTCCAATCGATAACGACTGGTTCATTCTTAGGAAATGCATCGAGGAATTAGAGTGCTCCATTTCACATTCTATATCCACCTGTATCCACATTCCCTCCATTCCTGAATGAATGAATCTAGACAACAAATACATTTAACTACGTTCACCAGGGACTGGAGAACTAATTTTTGCCCAGTATCCCATACAAACATTTACTCACACCGACATTATCCCCACGATTCGAAAGGGAGAAAATCATCATTTAAATACAAGCGGTTCGTGGAAGACCGACTATGATTGTATGCGTCGGCAACCTGCACACGATTCTCCACACCCCAACCCCAAAGTCACGAGGAAGACAATGACGGACATGAGTGGCTAGCGTGACTGAAAGATGATCATGTATTACCCGACATGACCCAGGATCCAGAGTCTTGGCGAAGAGCAACTAGGATTCGACTCCATGGTCAGAAAAGTAACAAAAGCAGTCGCGATGTCGCAATTTCTAGACCAATCACCACTAGAGACATCTTATTCATATAAAAAGATGAGCGTTCTCTCTCCAATAATTCATTCATGTGGAAATGACTCGGGGACATCCCAGATAGGGAACTTAGATTAGACGTTCCGGTGGATCGAACGACAAGAAGACTCGGACCACTCCCCGTAGCAACTTAAAAGAAGTAGACACAGAGTCACAAAAAAAGGGAGACTCAATTTGAAGCAGACAAATATTCCAACATTTCGTCACATAATTACCTCGATAAGTCTTGGTACAAATAAATAGTTGTCTTTTTCTACCAACTCGTTTGGTTGAATTTCATCTCTTGTTTCTTTCTTCTTTTCTTAAGTGAATTTTAATTATTCAAATATTTGATTTTCCGCACCATCCCAGACAATAATACGTCGTATAAACGACGGTCTACTGTATACATAATTAGATGAGGGTAGGTATACATGTATGGTCCACCATTTCTTTGGAGTGCACGGAGTGGAGTGGAGCCATTTCAACCAAACTTCGTACATAGATGATTGACTATCTGGCAACAAATACTGCGAAAGTAAGACATCCCTTGCACCCCTAGGGGTGGGAGTTGAGATTATAATGTTTGGGGCCGCTCAAATTAGTAATTAGTCTCTCTAATTCCACGATCAGTCTGTACACCCCAATACCCATAGGAAAGGGGAGGACTTGTAAACATAAAAAATAACATGTGTTAAAATCATAATTTTTGGCATCACTGAGATGAATGGGTTAAACCTGATATCTTAAGACGAAATTCAACCCTCAGGGAAATAAGACACTTCTGGACCCCTGAAAGGGGAGCCTGGAAAGGGGATGACATGAGAAAATAATTTAAAAAACGAACCAATATACATCCGATCAATAGTTTTCAGGGTGCTGAGCTGAATAATTATACTAACAATGCTGTTAAGTTCAAGCTTAGACAACATGCAAGAATGATATCTTTCAAGCTAGGGGTTGGAAGGACAATATGAAAAAAAACACGGGACATAACCATTATTAATCTTAATCACTTATCATCCTAATCACGTTTATGATCATTTTTCTACTTTAGAGTACATGGATACAGTAGAAACAAACTAAAAAATGCTTTTAGGAAGTAATTATTATTACTCATTTTCATGTACTCACTACAGTAATACAATAATACTAGTATAAATTACTACACTACGCTCACTACAATAGTAATACAAGTATAAAATTTTACACAGTAGAACCTTGTTTATATGGATCATTTCCCTTATCCAAATACAAATTTGCTGCATAGCTCACAAAAAGTTTTACATAATCTAGTTTGTGAGTAAACTACAAATGGAGAAAGTTGAATACATTATTTCCTTGATTCAATATTATGTTCTAAGGATTCAATATTACAATTGGGAAAACAAATTAAAAATCTTGCCCAATGTATTAAGACAAGATTTGATAATTTTCTTCTCAAAACATCTTCAAAACTAAACAACCTTCTATGAGTGGTGTTGATTCAATTCCCACAAATCACTCCAGTCGACAGGTCACCTGATCGTAACCTCTGACAAAGTACTTTAAGAATTACACTACATGTGTGAACAATTTAAAGAAAGTAATTTCATTATAATCAATACATGTTGTTATTAAAAGGTAAAAAACAATATTAAAAACCGAAAGAATGCAATCCAAATTTTTAAAAAGCATCTAGTTCTCCTAACAATCCCTTCCTGCCCTGGGTACTGAAAACTTTCTCAATTTTACAAAGAACATTATGATTCTTGTCCATTCCAATTCAGATAAAAAGAAATTAAAAATTTTACATCTTCATTGCCTTTATTTCATGTACGTCTATGTAAGTGCACATATTTCCAATAATCTTCTGTCAAGATTTTTAAGTTAAAAATTTTATTCAAATTATTCTATATTTTTACAGGTATTAATATAGGAACCACAAGAAAAGGACCTACCTCTGTTATTGAAATTTTGGGATTTTTATACAGCAAATTTTGCTTGAAATATTATTGATCTCCACTCAAAATCTATCACACAAATCAATCTTCAACGAATTCTGTGTATGGCATTGCACTGTCCTGTCCACAGGCAATTTTACGTTTACACTTTCAAAGACATGACAAGATTCTTTCCTTTCATAGTAAAGTTATGATTCCTCAACTCACATGCAAAAGTTACAGTGGGGGTAAGCTTAAGGTTTCTTCTAATAATTCAATATCAAACTTTAATAACAATGTTACATTTTGAGTTTTCCTTCCCATTCTATAGGTTACAGAAGTATGGCATTTCTCCATTAATGTTACACACCCACAGAAATTGCAGTTTGGATGTCTAATGTTCATTGTTCCGAGTGTGGTTGAAATCGATCATGTGGTTAAGGAGAAATTAACACAGGTGCTTTCATTCCTCTTTATATATCTAATCACAGATGAAGAGCGGGTGGAGGACATAGGAAGGAGAAACGATCAGTAACCACAAAGAGTAAGGAACCAGACTGACATATTGTCAAGAGAAGATCAAGAGGGAATCCTCATCTGATCCCACCAAGCACAGGATGTTATTCGAGTCATCCTGTTCTCCTGCTTTAGTAGACAAAAGAGAGGATGCTATTAATATGCAACTCACTTATCCAATATTACAAGAACCATTAAAATTTCAGGGTTTGGTTGCAGTCCAAAGAAATAGAAGTTCTGTAACAATCTACAGTAATTAAGAATTTGAAACATTAAATTGTGAATTTAGAGTTGTTTCAATTCTTTTAATTTTTAAACACTATATTCAGAATAATCTATGGTTCGATAATACATGTGAAATAAAATTTTTTGAGTTAAATTGTTGATATTCTATTAGTATTATAACATATAGCTAACTTTTTATCTTATCAAGGAGTTTGCTGAAATTTTTCAATCCACCTTGGGCCCTTGATCAGAATTGATGGGATGATCCCTTGCGTGCTTCTGGAGAGTAAATTAGTTTATTGTCCTCCAAGTCAGTTTGTACTGCTTTTTTGACAATAAATTTATTTTATTTATTTATAATTCTCATTTTCTATATGATTTGAGAGTATTTTTTAATTTCAAATTGACTCAAACATTTAAGAAAATACAAGCTTTTCAGAAAATGATTTAATTATTCAACAGCCCATTAAAAAACTTTATACGTCCACAACAAAAATGCAAACAAAATGCACCTCAATTTTGGGTTAGAAAAGCTACCCGTATACCACAATTTTTAATATAAATACCGGATTTTAATATCAATACAGGATTTTTTATAACAAACTTCATCATATATACTCCAAAATTTATTCTTAAGGCAATGTCATGAACAGTGGAGAAGACTAAGACAATTCAACACTTAAAGATGTGAATTGCATCACTCATATATACAATAATTTCAATACTTAAAATCAATTTTTCAAGAACTTACAGGATTTAACTATTGTTTTACAACTAATAAATCATGAGTTTCAATTTATTTTCAAAACTTCAAAATGTATAGTAGCCATGGATGAACCAAAACTTGAAATCACTTAAACCTCCAAAGTCGCAAAATTTGTTAAATGATTAATGACAAGCCTTTTATAAAAATAACAATTGAAAATCAAGAAACACGAGGAAATAGGAAAAAAAGAAGCTGGAAAACCTGGATTAGAATTGATGTGATAACCCCTTCCCTGCTTCCAGAAAGCAAATTAGCTTTTTGTCTTTCATGTGGTCATACACAGTTTTCAACTTCTTCTGGGGCAATAAATTGATTGATTGTATAGAGGAAGAAATGAAACAATTCATAGTAGAGACATTACCACAGCACACTACTGTTTCTAATTTAAGCAAAATTTGCATTAAACATTCCAATGCCAAATTACATTGTTGCTCAATCAAAAAAAAAAAAAAAAAGAGAGAACCCAAGAGGAAATACAGTTCCTTACATGCCTTATTTCTTACATACCTTGGAGCTTATGTGTTTCATGGATGTCAATGTACAACTTCGTCGGGTCCTCCACAGCCATCACCATCACTAATGCCGAACAACAGTGCCTATTCCTCTCCCATCAGTCAAGGAAAAGGCCTGTAACAGACATTGTTTCTCTCTATAACAACAAACTATCAACTCTATACAATTGAAATGTAGGATATATTTAAGTCATTCAAATTACTTAAGTTTTTCTTGAGCATTACCTTTTCATTTTCTTCTAGACCACAACAACATCTGTTTTCCAGTAACATTTGTTTGGACTGAAGACAGATTTAATATTTTTATAACACATCAAATAAATCAAAAATAAATAATACACGCTTCAATGAGATTTTTTACCACTAGGAGCAGATATCATAAGCCGGTTAAGTTCATACAGAATTTTTCGAAAACTAATTATGTCGCAATTAAATGAAGCGAACCTACGTTGCAGTTGAAAAATAATGAGAACATGTTACTCATGCGAAGTTGGACACATACGTATAAATATGACGAGGCAAGTTCACTTATCACCTCCAAATTCAAAATTCGACGGCCTGATGTGACACTTCTAGGCCTGAATGCCGCCAAACATTTATATAGATTAATCAAATAGTGTCCCTACATTGGGTACACTACTACCTTCAGCCCATATTGATCTTTGGCAAACTATTCAGACTTCAATATCCTACATATTTTAATAAACACAAACGTTTTACTTCTTGAGGAGTAGATGCGATGTTTCAGTTAATATTTCCTTTTCGTAACCAAAATCAACACAAAAGATTTGCACCGATCCACCATATTTGCTTCAGACTTGAGCCACTTGATTGGCGCTGCTGTCTGTCAGGAAGGCTACGATTTTCAAGTATACAATCGAGTGTCATAGAAGACACTATTATGGTGCCAGCCGATGAAGGTACATTAATTTTGTTTCTCATGCGTTTCTAATTCTACTCGAAAAGGAAGATACCTTCTATTGCAATTCGGAAAAAGTACGATTTACTCTTTGTTTTCAATTTTATTGAAGAGTGGCAAGAGTGCGCAGTTTGTTCCTGCAGGTTGGCTGCAATGGGCATGGTTAGTTGCCTTTCACATGTTATCATGTAACGTCTTGCGCAGATATTTATTTCAACGTAAAAGAAAATAAAGATATTTCGACCATTCATTATTATTTGAACCCACCCAAAGTAGTTGGGAAATGTATATAGGTAAATCTTTCTTTGCAAACAATTTGAAATATTTAAGAATTTTCATCAATATTAATTCATCCAGAAAGATGTAGTTCCTACAAGAAGGATAGGGTGCATTCACAGGTAAAATGAAAACAACAATTTGGTGGGCAACAGTTAACTGTATTTCATACTGGTAGGCTTGTGTGAAGTTGTCTGTACCTGTACAGACATGACAAACATGTTTTATCAATACATAGCTTGCCAATCTTATATAAAATCCCACAAAATATATTTTATGATTGAATAAAATATTTTCACATATCTGTGAAATTGAAATCACTCTTGCTCAATGAAATGTATGATACAAAGCTAAATCTTGGCAATACGTTCATAAAATAAATGCAGGTACAATTCAATAGCAGCATTTACACAATTTAATTCAAATTTTATCTTCAATAGCAAAAATTGAAAAATAAGTTTTGAGGTCATATTGAAGTTATATAAATTCTTTTCTGCATATACTTGTTCCCATGTGTCATTATAGTGTAAGATGTCAGTAACATCAAATATTTGAATGCTAGAATAAAAAATAAATTAATTTCTGCCACATGGCAAGTAACAATACATCCACACACAAGCTGCACTGACTACAGAGAATGTAGATATAAAATTGTCACTTACTAAAAGCCATTTCCAGTGAAATATAAAATGGACGATTGGTTCCACACTAGCACTTTAAAACATTCTGTAAATAATCACGAACAGTTTTTAAACATTAAGTCACAACCAGTTTAAACCATTAAAAATTGGAAAAGAAAGTTACAGAGTTCGTTTAAAATTTATTAAATTGTGGCAACCAATTTAAACTGGAGGCCAACAGTCGTCACAAGCTTTAGTGAGTGTTTCAGCAGAGGAATCAATGCAAGCTAGCACCCCTGGCTAAAGCTGCTTGTAACAATAAGCACAAACATGAACAAATGTTCCAGACAAAGAAATGACATTTCAAATTACTACATTGGTCTTTGGATAAAGCCTCTAAACAATTCCACGTGTATAAATATACAAGCAATGTACATCATATAAAAAAACTCACTTCATGCAGTACACAACAGTTTGCAGAACAGCTATCTTTCAAAATAAAAATACCATGTATTCAATAGTGTAGCTTCACTCAGAATGAGCTCTTGTCTTTACAAGGAAAAATGAGCAGAATGCCAGTCATACTGGCAACCAGAAAGAGCACTTATTCTGCTCTTAGAAGTAGGACCATAAAAATTCCAGGTAATATGAAATGTATATAAAAAGCTCAAGATTGTACGTACATTCCTGTTTTCCCAGTTGAGAAAACTCAATGGCTTATCTTTGTAGATCCTAAAGCAAGCTTTATCCTATCAGAAATCCACAAGCACCAGAGCAAAAGTGAACCTGACACTCAGCATGAATCCATGCTACAACAACGTTTCATTCAATTCACCCTTTGGTCCCTGAAAGTGAAAACTTGAAATATATTCCCTTTCAATTCCATCAATGCATACAGTAACATTATTATCTAAAGAACAGCAACATGCTCAATCATTTGACTAGAAACAGGTAAAAGTTTTCTTCAATAAAATCCATACTGTGATGAGGTGTTGAAGCATTCAT
This sequence comes from Laupala kohalensis, assembly GCA_002313205.1. Lineage (NCBI taxonomy): Eukaryota > Metazoa > Arthropoda > Insecta > Orthoptera > Trigonidiidae > Laupala > Laupala kohalensis. The sequence continues at coordinate 820,502 of NNCF01127080.1, read as the reverse complement.
AATCTTCATCTCCTTCTGAGAGACTACCTGGTAACATTCAGGGAGAAAAGGGTTGATAGCCCAATTATATTGGTTAGAACAAGATGTTTTGTGTGGAGCAATGAAGAACCTTTCATGAACGCTTCTGTGCCCACTTGAGGTCATCAGCTCGAGGTTTGCAACCAGTCAGTCTTTCAATTACCCATTCCAGCCCTTGCCAAAAATGCAGTTTTTCCAATGGCCAATTGAGCCATCCAGTGGTAATACAGAAATAGGTTTCATGAGGGGCCACATGATGGATTCGGTGATGGCGACGAGGCAGAATGACGTGGCGTTCCTGTAAAAACACCACCCATGCAGGGAGACCAAAATACGTGTGAGACCATTTGTGAATCTGAAAAGAAAAAAAGAACAAATTTTAAAATTATACATTTCTGTGTTGAAGTAGAAAATATGAAGCACATCAAGATACACTAAATTCTTGGAAGTATACAAAAAGTACTTATAATTTGAAGCATTCAAATAGTGAACCTACTAGAAGTTATATTACAACTTTTATTCAATTCCTCAAAATTGCTAATAGAAGGGAACAGTTTTCTTACTACATTTTGTTTAATAATATACAAAATGTTTCACACAATAAATTTAATATGAAATTGTATGTTATGCTAAGCAAAGCATCCCTACTGTTATGCACACAGAGCGCAGAACAAAATCAACTTACTAGTCGGTTCAAATGAGAGGTAAAATAATACATTATTTAAGCTTGTTCTACAAAATTCTATAATGCCAAGCAACCCAAAATACCTGGTTTGTCATTGCGACAAAAATAGCAAGGAGAAAAATGTAACAGCTGCGTGAAAAGTTACGTTGCACCTCCTCCTCTGCCAGAGTAAGGAAGTCCCAGGTCATCCAAGCAAGGAATGGGATAGTGAGCATGAAGTTATCCCCATTGGTTTCGATGAAGTCGTGACGAGTGATAGAAGTAGGATCGATGTGATGTTCACGGAACGGCCGCAGGAAATTCTGTAAGCAATTACTGATCCATACTAACTATTGCATACAAATTGCTTAGCAGTTACACATTCATAAAAATAAATAAACTAATTACCATTAGTGACACCAATACAACTGAAAAACAACCTAAGACAAATTAAACCTCCATTTACCTTAACATGCCACAATTTACAAGATCCCACCCTCTTCTAACCTCAGGTGCATGCAATATATTAAGAACCCATGAATATATCCACACACCACAAATGTTATGATACATCAGGAATGGTAATTATGAGCTCACCTTGCCAATGATGGGTAAATCCACAGAGCCCCAAGTATCAGCCCCCCAATGGACAATGCCAGAACTAAGGTCAGCTGTAACAATTCCACTGAGTGCTGCAACCACGATTGTGCTTAAGTTCTCTAGGCGAAAATGAATTGTGACAAAATACAAGTTGACAACCATAAGTGTAATACAGATTCCCACACATATGCATTCCTGGGTGCGCTTTCCTAAAAAGTATTAAAAAAAAACAGTAAATGAAAGCTCAAACAACGATGAACAGTACAAAGTCTTATCAGCATTTATACCACAAAATAGGGTTAGTTCCCAAACCATAAACTGAAGGCAACCAATGAGCTACTATATATTTAAAAAAATCAGAATATTAAAATAAGTCGAATTTACGTAAATGATTTAAGAGGCATCATTCAGATAACACTATCCCGATACGCGAGGTGGGCGTGATCACTTCACCGGTGACACGATAGAAAGTCTTACTCTAAGTTTATTGACACAAGAGAAGAATTATTGGGCCAATCTAATAGATTTTAACACAAATGTCTCTACGGCTGAACTATAAGACGAAAATAACAACAAAAATCATAAAATAACTTTATTATCGTAAACTCACCTCGACTGTAAAGGTTCGCTAATTCTTGAGCTCCTTTGTGGTGTGGTCCCCATCGAGGTTTAATTTTTTCTTCGTGAGTTACAGCTGAATTGGCATTTGGGTCATCCTCGAGCATAGAATTTTCATATATTTGTTTCTCTGTCTTAACTGGGGCTAAGAAATTCGTCGCCATACTATTTTCAATCACTGCTTTAGTCAAACCATCCCCGGAGAGCTGCATGAAGGATTTCTTTCCCGATTATCAAGAATTATAAAGCTACGCTTCCGCTAACAGACCACTCTCAACCAATATGACATGCTGTGGGTAGTACATGATGACAAGCTACCAGATCCCTCGGACTTCATTGCACACCATACGAGCAAGGACCGCCCCACTACCCACAACATTCATGCAAGCCCCACAGCGACAACCGCCCATCCCACAGTGGACGATACGAATCTCTCTCCCCACCCTTAGCAAGCGGCAAACGTCATCGTGTCACGCCTATTTCAACTCTCTCTCTCTCACTCAGCTTACATAATGCAATCTTTTCTCAAAATGAAAATTGTTATACACTCAAAATTATGTCGTCAGTCAATAAGATAAGTGAATGTTTACATGAACAAAGTTATTTCATGATAGCATCGTTGTTTCCGTGTCCGGCACCAGCGGTTCTTCGTCCTCGTTTTAAGTTTTCGATCATTACCACAGTGAACTTGAACGCGGGAAAAATTTCACTATTGTGATGCAAAGTCTTCATTTTCTCTCTCTCTCTCTTCGATAAAATTCGAGAGCGAAATTGACTTGGACCAATAAACGAATTTCGTTCTTTCTCCGTTATGAGTCAGAAAAAGTATTGATTATGATCCATAATGTTTCACGCAACCTTATGAATGAATGATACACACCCGATCAAACCAAAGACGGAAAACCATTCAACCAATAAATGGAAGTAGAAAAGTAGAGGTCAGATGTTCCCATAAATTTTCTATCATACCGATCGTTAAAATGAATTTTCCCCTCGACGAAATTTCCCCGTTTGTAGGTGTAAGATTTATCAGGAGTTATATAACACCAAACCTAAAGAATTCACGTGTGTTATACTGAAGATAACTAACATAAAATTGTAATAAATCAGGTGAGGAAAATATTTGAATGCAGGAATTGAATCAATATATTTGATTATGTACAAATAATCCATACTCTTCGTGAAATTTCGGTGACTATGAAACATAAATACCGTCGTCGAAAGGGTAAATACCGTTATTTCCCACAATATAAATAGCCATTACACTGATTACCAGGCAACATTTATAAATAAATAAAAAGTTATGGGAACAATTAAATAGCAAAATAAGGGGGGAAATATTTATCCACAATTTACATCATCGTACTGATTATCTGAAAAGATAGAATACCAAGGTGTCCGTAGCTTAAAACTTAATATACAAATCTTCAAAAATAATGTTGAACCAACATCAGAATGTTTGTGATCCCTCACATTTAGAAGAGTATCTAGCTACTTAGAAGCGTGAATATGTACATCGAAGTGGGGAGGGGGCATAGGGGCCTCATCGTAAAGGGGGCTTCCAAATGGATTAGATTTCACGTTTAGAATGGATTCCACGTTAATTCGAACTTAAATATACCCTAAAATTCTTTCATAACAAAATAAATAATAGCCGAGTTTATTACTAAAAACAGTCAATTTCTCTTATTTATTTACGTAATCTCAAATAATGCATGCAAACAAATATGTGTGTTGAGCTTCGACACGATGGTTTCCAAAAAAAATCTCACGCCCGGGTCTCACAAGGTGTAGGTACGCCACTGCTTCCATTAGAACACGACACAGTAATTAGAAGAGACATCTGGTGAACTCCCACGGCTTCAGTAGCAAGAGACAAATTTAGTCAAATTCATAGCGACTAAAATTAAAAAAGCTAAAACGGATTGTCGAGTTTCCATAGGAAAACAAAAACTGAGAGAAAATCTCCTTTAAACAATAGTTAGAATTAATAATAGTAATAAATTTGTGAAAACTGCAGTAACAAGCTGTGTATGACCACATGGAGGACAATGAAGTAATTTACTCCTCGGAAGCAAGCAAGGAACCATCCCATTAATTCCGATCAAGGGTCCTAAGGCAGAGGCGAATTTAACATTTCAGCACACTCTTAAAATAAGAATAAAAGTAGTTCGGAACATGTTGTATAATTAATACCAATAAATTTGTATTTAATAAAATACAATAAAGGTATTTCACAAGTACATATTATTCGTAAAATATTGTTTATAAATCTTAGCTATCCAAAAAACACTAAATTCGAGATTTACTTCTTCAATACACGTCGCCTCTAGGCAGGAGCCTTGAGAGCCAATAAAAAAATCCGCCTCTACCCGATGGAAAACCGGAGGAAAACCCTGGTCAGGATGGGTGATGTCTGAACAATTAGGTTTTGAGATTTGTTTACGGTCAAAGGATACTTGAGTTTTGTCCATCTATTTCTGTGTCTTCCTTTGTAATACACATGTCATGAAGCATCGATTTCTAGCGCCGATATTTTATCCTTGACATGTAACTGAATGGATCACAAGTCTTGTGAACTGAAAAGTGTAATTTTAAATTACATAAATAAAGTTAAATATAAAATTAAACACAAATATTTAGCTTGATAAAAATACAACGGGATCAAATAATTTTAGAGGTTTCAATCTGGAGACAACATACCTTTCGCTGTGAAGAAAATAACCGCATTGGTTAACCTCAATTTTCCACTGACAGAGATTTTTGGTTATCATTGAACAACAAATAATTACTCATCTCCCAGCATCAAGAACCATCGATTTAATATTCCTTCCATTCTTCATTACACACGTCATTTTCTATAGTATCTCTTCCAGATGTTATTTACATTTCAGTATAAATGGCGGTTCACATAAACAATAACACGTTGCAACACTTCCAAGAGCACGTGCTTTAAAAGAAGCCGAATAACCGAACTACACATGAAAACATATTGAAATAATAAATCACAACATACACCACATCTTCCCTGAAGAAGAAAAACAAAATACATGGGAATGAAATGGATGACGATACACAATTCTTACAGTAACACAAGTGTTCTAGGACGCATCAGTACATGAATGATGCCACGAATAGGAATTGAGAAGCGTCGACTATGAAGAAGAGCGACGAGTTCCGCAGGAACTACTAATATTAAAGAACAAAGGGCATAAAGAATTCTTCTAGAACGTATTTCATTAAATTCCGCACCCTTAACGAATTGCCGACCAGGGTGAAGGAAGGTACTACACCCTGTTGCCGACTAACAAGTAATGATTCGTATTCACAGAACAATAAAAACACAAGAGCGCCTCGAGCTGTGAAAGAAACACTGATAAAAAATATAACGTAAACAATATTCTCCAACACTAAAACACAAACAAAGATTATCAAATTTTTTAGACATTGTTGCCTTTCACGCTCTGATTGTAACATAATTTCTACTTATTAGAACGGAAACGACCAATCAAAGGTCATAGCATGACTATTAAAATGACCTGCACCAGTTTGTACTCGTCCTAGTCAATTTTCTATTTCTTGTTTTGTTTTGACGTCATGTTAAGTCCGCCAGGGTCCGTCACACTCGATTTCTTAAGAGGTGTTTATTAGGACCAAAGTTGCCAGGTCTTCAAATCAGAATTATCGTACAAGTCTCCCTAATTCATCGAATTTTCGAGGCCACTATCGTACATCCTGTTTTCACGTATTACATAATTTTACTAAAAGTTTAATAAGCCTTATTTGGTATTTACATGATTCCAGAAATTCATGTAAATACCTTGTTATAAAGAATTGTGAATGAACACAGTTCAATAACAGATCAGCATAGGTCTGCTTTTCGTACAACCGAAAACTTTTCTTTGAGCAACATAGATCCTAATACACAAGGTACATAAGTGTTCATATGGTTTCAGTTCTGACACTGATTTTAAATACGCTATGTGGATCATCCCAAACATCATTGTTATGTAGGTATATTTTTATAATTACACGAAAATTGTTTTATTTTTTATCATTATCCCATTCGTATCTCATAACCTCACTCTCCCCTAAGTATAACATTTATTTAAATTGAGTCGAAATAAAAGAACATACACTTCGTAAAATTATGGGGGGACAAACAAAGAAAACAAAAAAGCTATATTTGTTCATTATTACTCTTATAACTTAATTTGAACCTCGCCAATTGAATAAAATTAAAATAGTTTTTTAAAAGAATAAAATAGTGATGGATTCTCACCGAACAGCAATAAAATTCCACCCGTTGGTTGTTTCCCTCGGGCAATTCCAATAACAACTTTCTAAACAAAAGTAACTTTTTACTGAAAATTTTAGCAATTTTCTAAACAGGACACGAACCTGCATCTCTAAATTTGCTGGGCGCTCTGTTTTTCATATTAAGCTACCACAGACCGAAAAATATCGTCGATTCTTATGGATTACAACCAAACATCAACCAACTCAACCTCATATATGCAGCGTACATTGTTAGATGAGAGGACAATACTCTGACAAATTCTTACTGCCTAAAGACGCAGTTCATCCCTTCTACCAATAAGCTCTGCGTAAATGTAGCAAAGTTGGTGTTTAAAGTAATGCTTTAAGATTGTAAAAAGTTCATTTTTTGTCTTTCATCATGAAATGTTCTTCAGTGAAATTATCGTACGATTGGCCTAATTGTACAAAGTCAAATCGTGCACAGTGCACACAGCTAAATTATCGTACTAAACGATAATGATCGTACATCTGGTAACACTGATTTGGACCATTCTATCGACCGTTTATTTTACAAGAACTGAATGACAATCTAGGAGGTTACGAGGAAGTTCATAAAAAAAGATAATCTTGCATTAGACGAAAAGTAACTATTTCAGCATCCCTCAAATATTGTAAATGAGAAGAAAAAAGTCCTATAAAATACCATTTTCTTATTCTTTCTTGTTGATGTCAAAAAGCAGTCCTTGTGCATACGACGCGGTAGAGAAATATGGCAACCGTGTGACCCGGCATAGAGTCCTGAAGATGAAGAAACGCCAGCGATATCCGAAACCTCTAACCGCTTAATTACTCATACAGTCCGAATTCCCAGGGCACTATTTCTGAGAGCCCACTACTTGTGACGCATGAGCTCACATCAGTCCGCCTTCTTTTCGGTAGACTCAAGAAGCTGACGAGAAGTCAGCTGAACACCAGCGATTCCAAAGGGATAGCGTTGTTATTCTTATGATCCACATCCATGTGGAGGTACTATGAGTACCATTTTTGGGAACATTTATTAGAAATTTGACATTACATTTCCGCGTTTCACTTCTTGTAGGATTCTATCCGAGAGCAATGAGGTCCTTCTATTCCGAACTTCGAACCGAAGCCCGTATTGAACGTAACTTAACGAATGACAGTTTAGACGGACAGAAATGCTTATGCTACGAAATGAAAATCTACAACGACCAAATATTTAAAAGTCACCACTATACGAGGGCTGTTGGACACTTGGACAAAAAAGTTTAGCATAATCTCTCGGTGGATATTCGAACCAGGGTTGGCAAGTTTCTTCCACCGCGATAAAATCCGATCGGAAGAAAAAGTTTTTTCCTAATAGCAGTAACGAAAGAAACTGTTTTTCTTTAAGGATTTACCAATTTATCAAAGAAGTTGAATCTTTGTAAGGTAAAATAGAAACATTTTTCGTAGAGAAAACCTGGAGTAAATTTAATATCTGTAAAATTTAATTAGCTAAATGTGCTATATAAATTATTACATCAATTTTTCACATACCTTGTAAAATATTTTCATTGGTCAAAATTGGTAAAATAGTCAAAAATACGTGAAATTCGTTAAAAGTTATATTGCATCTACCCGTACGTAATTATGGAATTTGTAGTGTCAATCAAAAGAACATGGAAAAACCCGCCGCCAAAATTAGAGTTCTTCCAAGTGGAAAAATTATTTACTGAAGGAACCACAGATGTAACTGAGTTTACCTTTAAACTGCTGAAGTTATCACTTCTTAAAATACAATAAATGCAATTTTCTTGCAGAAAACCTAATTTTCTAGCATATATTAATTATATATGCTAGTTAACAATTATTTCCGGTGTTTCGCCAAGATCACACATCATACTGAAGCTTTTGATATGGTACTCGAAAATAAGAAATTTTATCCATTATCCACGGTATCCATTTCAATCATAATACATATTTACTTCTTTAACTTGTACGAAATATTATGAATCTTTTATTTCTGAAGACTGAAACTTACTTTAAATAACAAGTTATTTAAATAAAACACCGCGCTTTTAATGAACATCCACTTCGTTTATCCTATTATAAAAGAAAAAAAACAAGAAAAAGGTTTTTTAGATTTTTTTTGTAGAAATACCAAAAAAACCATATACCACTCACAAAATTTTAAGAAGTATAATCTGTTAATTGAATATTAAGTTTATTATTAAAAACAACTAATTTGTTTCCAAAATTTATATTTTTAATATCAATTAAGAGTGTTTTACATTCAGGTTTGATATTGTTATGGTTTGAGGTGAACTCTTCTAAAATTTTGTTCTTAAGTATCTGTTTTATTTTCGATTAATTTCTTCCTTTTCTTCTGTTTTTACCCACTTTCTTCCACTGTCCTGGAAGAATCCATTTTTTTCTGTAAGAAAACCAATCCTGATTCAAACCATAGTATATTTGGGAATACGACTATTGGGTTTACTTTCCTTTTTGTAACAAGCTCTTAGTTAACTTAACATGNTATATATATATATATATATATATATATATATATATATATATATATATATATATATATATATATATATATATATATATATATGTAGTTGAAATCTTGAAACTGGAACCTGTCCCCTCCATCGGAATAGGGGGAAATTTGGTACATATGTATAAACCCGTTGATGATGCATTATTATGGTGTCTAATGCAAATAAAATCTTGATTTAGAAAATATGTGTTTCTTGCAATTTTATCTTACGCCAAGATGTAAACAGTTTATTCAACATTAACCTGAATCTTTAGAGTTTATTTCCGGTCATACACTATATGCGTAAACCAGATACAACAGATAAATAAATATTAATCTGTTGTATCTTGTTTGTTATGTACCCATCTCGTCTGTTATGTATCCATCCTGGCCCGGGTTTTGCTCTGGTTTTCCTTCGGGTAGAGGCAGATTTCTTATACAGGTTCTCTAGGCTTTGTCTAGGGGCGTGTTTATTGTAACAATAAATCGTGATTTTAGTGTTATTTCAATTCTTATGATTTTTTAACACTGTATCTGAATAATCTATAATTCGATAATAATACATGTACATGTAAATTAAAGTTTTTTGTATTAAATTACAAATATATTGACATTCTGTTAGTATTATAACTCGTGGCTAACTTTTTATTTTATCTAGGAATTTTTGCTAAAATTTTTGAATCCGCCTCTGCATTAGTGCCCTTAATCGGAATTGATGCGATGGTCCCTTGCTTGCTTCCGGAGAGTAAATTAGTTTATTGTCCTCCACGTGGTCATACGCAGTTTGTACTGCTTTTTGCCAAAAATTTTCTTTTTTATTTTTTTATAAATAACACCTCTTTTAAATTTTATTGCGAACTTTTTAATTGTGACACCCATTTTTCATTTATTTTCGACTCTCCAGGGGACGTTTTTCACCACTGTCAGCACCCGCCTTGGGTACGCCTCTCGAATCAAGATGACAGAGACATTCGGTGTTACAGAATTTGAAATATTGTTGCGTAAAATTTTGTTTAGAGATCGCTCGGCCATCCTGGCATTTACAGACCAAATGGTTATAAGAAAAAACCGATTTACATTTCATTATTATGATTTTATATTAATATATGTTATATTGAAGTAAGTACATACTACGCCACGATAGTAATGAGCAAATTTGTAAATCATAATTATTACATATTGTTGTATACAATTAATACTACAGTGCAAGTGTATTATTAGGTGATACTTAAATAGAAATATTATGATACTGTTTAGACGGTTGTTTCATCTACGCGTTTGTCCATTGTCAAAAGAAAAGCTTTGCCGTGAGCCCATTGATATGCAGGAGTACAGGAAGGAGAGGAAATCAGTGGTTTTAAAAGGATTTTTTTTACTTCATAAGTGTTCTGACACCCCCGCCTACTGCAAGGGGTACTTTTAACAACCAGTTTTTTAATTATAATAACATGCCAATCTGTAGCGGTTCCCGAGAAGCTCAAAATTGATTCGTTGTTAATTACGCCTTTTCTCGCATTTAACAATTGACAATCCAAAAATCAGTTTCAGATACAGTGAAACTTCTCTATAACGAACAGTCATAGTTCTTAATATTTGTCGGTTATTGCGAAGGTTCGCTATAGGGAAGTTAAGTTCAATGAAAAAGTGTCCGGTATATTGACACGTCCGATTTGGAGAAGCATCCATTAAGAGAAATTTCACTGTATAAGAAGTAGCAACGCTAACAAACGAAAACCGATGTAAAATCTCAATTAGTTATTTAGATAATTATTTTATTTTCGTACTTTTGTACGTGATTAAATTAGTTTATTGTCCTCCTTGTGGTCATGCCGAGTTTGTAAATGTACTTTTGACAACAAATTTATTATTATTATTATTATTATTGATTCTTTCTCAGTAGAAACTAGAAACATCCACCCACCCAATAGATGGTCTAGGGATTGGGCTTTATCGATACACAATGGAAATTCATCCTGGTCTGTGTGATGAGTTATTAATTGATTCAAAAATTTTCGGACAATGTGACAAGTCTGTAGGAGATAGCTTTCTGTGCGACCTTAATGATATTCTTCTTTATTCTTAAATCTTACAAATTCTCCTTAAACCTCTTCGATAAAATACCTTCGACAGATATCACTAAGGGGATAATTTCAACCTTGCCTAGCTTCCATATATTTTTGAGGTCCTCGTATTTTCTTACGTTTTCTGACTCAGTTGAATTAATGTAATTATTATTATTATTAAGATGTAGCGCCCATTTGAAAAAACTATCTCCTACTATTGAAGAATCAATCCTCGGTGAGCCTGTGCAATACGAAAGCAAAGCAACCAACCCCATTCTCTGCAGACGTTGTGCAAAGAGGTGCCGTTAGGTCGGTGTGTGTGGGTGCGTAGCTGACGCATGCGTTGTGCGCCTGAGCTCATGGTGGACGTGTGGGCGGCGTGAGCGAGCCGCGATGGACTTCCCAATTAGGATTCATCTTCGGAAAAGCGAAGGACAGAGGTGAAGTTGGTGCGTGAATGTCCGGTTCTCACGAGAAGATTTGGGTTAAATTCCATTATATAAATTTTAAACTGATTTCAGAAGACATTACTTTAAAACAAATAAATTTATAGTCAAAAATAGCAGTATCAAACTGCGTATGAGCACGTCCAGGACAAACTAGGTTACTCTCCGGAAGTAAACTAGGGACCATCCCATCAATTCCGAAGAAGGGTCCTAAGGCAGAGGGGGATTGATATTTTATTTTCACTTTTCTTAATAAAAACGTGGTGTATGAATAAATTGTAACGAATGTTCTCGAATATTCAATAGTTCATGGAAACAAAACCGTTTCACAAAAGAAGGATATAAAAAATTTCGCATCGAATTTTCGATGTATAACTAATGGAAGTGCACTATTTTCGGGAAGAATTAAACAAACTCAAAAGTGTAACAGACTGGACAAGATTTGAATACGCTCCTGCTATGTGAATTTAACACCCAATACGTCAATTCATATTTATGTGAGCACGTGAAATGGGAGGAAAACAAGGAATCGCTTTGAAGGTGAAATGTAACAGGAAATTACCAATAAAAAATTTTACGAAATAAATTACCCATTTATTTCTCCAAGTTCACCACCTAGCCAAGCATAGAATTTCAAACATCTTCAATGAGGCAGATATCATTTCTTCGTAAGACCATAAGATGACATAAAATATTGCCAACAGGTATCCTATAGGATTAGTTATAACGATTTATGAGCCTTAGCGACCACGTCTTTACAATATTAGACAGATTTGGTATGATGAAAATATAAGCAGGTAGAATGGAAACAAAACCAATCAACCATATGACATTTGTAATAGGCTTCATGTTCCATGCTTCGCCCATTCCAAAGCAAATTATCTAAAATTTCACAAATAGGTTTTTAGTAATTTAACTGAGCAACATTCGTATCCAAAAATCGAGTAGATAACCTTGTTAGTTCGTGAGATATAGAACAAGAAATCATTTTTGCCTCTTCTCACCCGACAAGAAAATTTCGAAAAATCCGAATACCCGCTTCGAGATAATTCAATACACAATTCTGACACGCAAAAATAAAGATGATGTGACAATTAGTTTGTAAGATATAGTAAAAATAGGAAATCCTTTTAAAATTGGAATTTCAAAGAATTCTTTCTCAGTTGGTTAGTAGAACCTACTGTCTAAATTTCATGTTTCCATAAATACATTTTATTGTCAAAAAAGTAGTTGCAAGCTGCGTATTCAGAAGTTTAGGCTCTGTGTTGATGAATGAGTCATTCAGTCGTTCGATCGGTCCGCGTGTCAGTCGGTCAGTAAGTTAGTCAGGACAACGCCGCTTATACAAAGTGAATAATATCTAAGAGGACAAATATGGCCACCACGATCACTGAATTTAAACCCTCTTTTTTTACATGTGGAGGCATCTGAATACTTTTGTATACACTAACACAATTGCTGATGTGCAGACCCTTGAACAGCGTGTCTGTAGTCTGTAATGCTATTTGGCTACAGCCTGGAACAATTGAAAGAGTGAGACAATCTATGAAGCGGCGGATGAACGCTTGCATTGCAGTCTATGGAGGTTACTTTAAACGTCTTTGGTGCCCAAGTAGATAACGAAAGGTAGAGCTTCGCAATCATTAGGTCATGGCTCTACTTCGGATTTTTTATTATAGACCCCTGGCTTCTTATAGCTGTGGAGAGTACAAGAAAAATCGCAGAAAAACAGTTACCACCATAGGATTTGTAATTTTGTTCTGCATAAACATAAGTGAAAAATTCTGTTTTATGAATGAATATTGATTTTTGTACCTGAAATGTATCAAAAAGCGTGATATTTTTACGGTTTTGCCGATACGTCGACTTCACTATTTTTCTTAAACTAAACTAAAAGTGACAAAAATAATTCTTGTTCAGCGAATAATCACTGCTGTGTTTGTGACAACATTTATTAATTTCAAGCTACTACATGCAAAATATAATGAGTTATTACTTTTTTTCCGAAAGCACTGCTAAAAACGGCCAGACACATCATTTAGGAATTAAATTTATACTTTTGCACTCAGAAGAATGCCACTATCACGTTACAAGTGGACTTCTAAGATAACCGTGCGGTGGCTACTTATACCGTCTAGTGTCGCAAGAGATAAGCTCATCCTCCCATCGTGCAAGGAAAACGTCTAGAACAGTCTTCCCTCTGGTCGGTTGCTTCACTACCTGTCTGTAGCCACAATCCCAAACAAGATTGTTTACTAATGATTGCACATTGCTAATGCTACCTGTCACCCTCCCAGTCAACATGCGGTAAGTTAAGATCCCCGCCGATAATGCTATTTCTTGATATATTTCTATTGAGACCCATTTTATTAACTAATTTTTCTATCGCACGCATATCATCACTTGGAGCTCCATATATTCCTGTAATTTCTAGGATTTTCCCTGAATAACCTTCAATTTCATCAGATATTAATTCGTGAACTTCATCTACCGAGTTTACAGAACACGATAAAGTGTTTCTCACACAAATAAAAACTCCACCCCCCACGACTCACACGATCCCGTCTGAAAACCGAAATCTGAACGAAATATTTCTGCATCTTTCACGTCCTTCGGTAGCCATGACTCCGTACCATTAATAATGTCTGGTTCCTAAATATCAACTAAATTAAGAAACTCTAACTTTGTATTGAATATACTTCTACAATTCACCTGCAGCAACACTAGCGACTCACCCTTGTTACCCGACCGACGAATTCCGTTTTCTCCTTCACCGTCACCGCACTTATTGCTTCCCCGGGTGACGCCTCCGACTCTTCCGTCGCCGTCCTCCGCATCCACCATGTCCTGTGTCGCCCCGTCGTCACCTACATTGCCGCCAACATCACCTCCCTCCTCACCATCATTCCTCACACTCTCGTAATTTCCAACCGCTCTGCCACCTCGAACCGGTGGATTGGTCGCGAAAATCTTCGCACTCGATAGACGGGTGAACAGCTTGCCAAGATTTGACAATCCACGTCGATTTAAGTGAAGCCCGTCTCGACTAAAATGCATATCATCGATCCAGCTGTTGGCGTCCACGAAAGTCACGTTGAGTGGATAACATACCCATTCAAATCGATCATTTATGGCCCCGATTTTTCTCCACGACACATCTTTACGGCGCAACACCACTCAACGTAATACTGACAAAAGGGAACTTCCTTTTTGCAGCAGAAACCAGATCATACACCTCTCCCATCATGTGATCGATATTACGTGATCTTTTGATATCGTTGGATCATACATGCAAAATCACTGAATCCGGACTGCCAAAATCCCTATTCTCCATAACCCGCCGAAGTTGCTCCGTCCGGATACCAGGATAGTACTCAACATTCATTGTGTTTTCATCCTTCCCCAAGTGACGAACGATTGAGTCACCTAACACAAGACTTGCAGTATTCTGACTTCCTTCTTCCACGACAGGATCTTCCATACAGCGCTGTCCTGTAGTATTTCGTTACAGTTCTCGCATGCTGGCGCGAAGATCCTCTATGACTTTGTTTGCAGCCAATCGCTGGACTCGTTCAACACAACATCCCCCGCAGATAAAAACACAATTTTCTGAAGTAGAACTGGACATTCCACCGCTATACGGTGCGTGGAACCAGCGTCCATAGGACTCGCATTCCATACCACAACGAAATATTTTATTGCACCCACTACAGAGCACCCGAGATTCCTTCTCGCAAGCGGGATTCACACTTGCAGGGCCTGGATTAGATTCAACACCGCCAATTAATAACAAAACAGCTAAAGTCAGTGCACATGACGATGCGGCCCCATGGCAACACCATCGCCACCGCCGATGACACACGTAGAAGACGCGCGGACGCATGTTAAGCGGCCCGCCCAAATACCCACTGGGACGCGGTAATCACCCAGCGAACAACCCATTTTCGCAATCGCTTATCTCAAAAGGAGAGAGCTCCTAAGTCGTCCGTTCCCCTTGACGACCTGACTGCGTTGTTGATCCTGGCCTTGTTTTGAAGTAATATATATACTTTTTTTGATATATTTCCATTTCATTGAAGAGCTGATGCTTCTTCTTCTGTACACATCAACATTTCTGAAGATCGGTTTACTGACTGCATGCGTTCTTTTTGGTGCGAGACGGAGTCGTGAGAACGTAACCAATGTATCCCTCTGTCCATATTCTTTTAGCTTTATTAGAGCAGCATGTACAAGCTCGGCCGACGACATACTCTGTCAGCGGATCTTCTTCTTTGCTCGGACGATTTTCAAAAAGGTTCATTGGACATACGAACTGTGGACACGGAAGATTCAGGATCACCTTCATGAACCATTGAACAACTACACAATACAAGGTACAATACTTTGGTACCTTGGAAAGATCACCTAACCAATGTTCATGTCGTTCATCAAAGCGATCCCTCATTATCCCCACATCTTATTATAATTGTTACAAAAAGTGCTAAGACTGCCAGATAATTTCTTTAAGAAATCTTTAAAACATATATTAGACTTAAGACGACATATAACGTACTTCATCATTGAGCTCCTGTCGTTTTTTGTTTCCTGCAGCACCTTACTAAATATTCGGTGATAGATATCTTTTTGTAGTATTTGTAAGTGAGAAATGTAGCGTGCTATTGAAGCTTATCTATGTGGAGCGATAGGAGGTAGGAGTTGGGAGAATGGCTATTGTTAATAGATGAACCGCTTGGCTGAGTTTACCAACAACTTGGTAAACGTGGAGGGGTTAGTAGTTTTTAGTAATAGTTATAGTTATTGATAATAGGAGGTGGATAGAGGAAGGAGGGTTCGTCTTTCAGTAATCACAGCTACATGAACTGAGACATTAATGGGCTACAAATTTTCTCTGACTCCACCGAGAATTGAACCCGGGATGATTCGGTGATGAGCTAGAACGCTACCGTCTGAGCCACGGAGAGTATAAATATGACGATATGGTGTTAGACATGAGGATAATCTGAGATATCGGAGAATACATTTCCATATAGTCAACTAAGTATACGGAAGATGAGCAAAAACTAGTAGTGATTTCAACTACATTCTACAGACATTTAACAAATAACATTTAACAAATTATTTCAACATTACATCTGCTTACACATATTTTGTACATCTAGGACAATTTGTTTGATGGACAACCTTATCTTAAAATATACGCATTCATTATCTCTTCGTTTCAGCTATGTATACATAATTCATGTTGCGCTGGGACAGTACTTTTCAGTCCTTACAAGTTTCCTAGCGCGTTGCAGCCTTTAGAATCACAGAAACTCTCACTTTACGCGAAATGAGCTCGTACATTAGTAGTAGTAGGTTCACCACAGTCACAATTGCTGTGTCCGCGACGACGAAAGAACTACCTGAATCCACGTGGCCAATTTTGGTACTATTAATATTTTCAGGCAAATAAAAAAAAGGGTTGCTCATCCCCAACTTCTTAATTATGTACACATTGTGCTCAAGCACCCAAAAGAAAAAGTTGATTTTTCAATTTTAGTCCCATTTTTGCCTCATTCTGTCCCAGTGCCCACCCCTAGATTTCATACATGATATTTCCAGGACACTGCACCTACGTAAATGCACGATGAAAGCAAAAATCATAGCTGAATTTTAGCGATAAAATATAGTATCGTGTCTATTAAATTTCAGAATGTAATGTTTCTATTTTGAATCTTATATAAAGCAACACTAAAAATAATTCAAAATGTGTTATCACTATCGACGCAGGTAGATCTTCCACTCTATCCCAGATTTTTCTTTAGTTTTCCTCCTGACCCAATTATCATAGTGATGGCTTCCAAGAAAAAAGTTTATCCTTCACGCCACTCCTTTCCGGGAAAAAATTGTTTATTTTTTCGTTTATGTTACACAATTATTTCAAAAACGTAACTACGTTCAGTTCTTTCCATCGTTCGTCTGCAGGAACGTAGTCGTTATCTTCTACACTCCGCTAAATTTCCCATCCAACTTCTTCAATATCTTGGAGCGAATTTACGACAAATTAGAAATTAGAATTAAAAACGATGAGAAAAAGATTAAATTAAAAAGTACTCCCACAAGAACGAGTATATCTTTCAAACAACCTCTACACTTCCGACGACGAGTGTGTGGAAAAAAATTGTACATTTGGTAAAAGAAGCAAGCTTCCGTTAAAATAATAAAATAATAATGTATAATAAAATAATTCGTAATTTTTTTAATAATAATAAATTTATTGTCAAAAAAGCTGTACGAACTGCGTATGACCACGTGGAGGACAATAAACTAATTTACACATAATGTTTCATGAGCATTTGAGTAAAATGCACTTGTTCATTGTCCATGAAAAGCGAACATGAAAGCAACACATTGTCTCACTTTTTCTCTAACACTCCTGTTCTCTGAGCTCTACGTAAGCACGCGCTCCACTCTTTGTACGAGTGACTGATAAGGAACGAAAGGATGAAAATCCTATTCATACTCCCCGGGATTAGGGAAGCAGAGTTCGCGACAAACGTTCCCGCCATGAGGTACCAAAACAAAGTAGGGATGCATTGTTCTTCGTTCGGGTTGCCAACTCGCACCCCAATCTCACAAATCATATGCATATAAATAAACAAAGTACAATGCTTGTAAATAGAAAAGCGCCAATTTTTTTTCTCGCGAGAAACGTTTTTCTTTGTTTCACCAACGTTGTGGTAATCGGTCTTCTAGTGCCTTCTGTTGACAAATTAATTGAAATACTGTCAAAAACAAGCTTGGGTAAAATACGTTGTTGGTAGGCTAACATGTATCATACAATAACAATTAGGAAAATCGAAATTTAATTTTTTTGTTTTTTCAATTATTTGTCGTAATGCCAGGTAAAATGACGGTTATTAAGAGAAAGAGTATAACTCTTTACATTTGAATTATTTCGCACTTACAATGGTCTCAACAGAACACCTTAAATTTGGATGCACTTTCATTATTTAAAAACATGATTAACTGCAGCATCAAACAAGTAATCCTATGAATTTTCCAAAAATTTTCATAATCAATTATGGCATTTAATCAGTCATTTGTGACTTGTAAAAACATCGTTTTGACAGGAGTTGCCATCGAACGTATTTGATTTACATGTCTCAATTGCTAATTCAATTCCCCATTATGGATTTTTGAAATATTAATTATGTATATCAACTTATATCTTCCATATTGTTTACAGGATTCTTTGCAGAGATTGCGATGCTAGTTACGTAGGACAGACAAAAAGAGGACTAGAAAATTCGTGAATACCAACGGAACTTCAATGTTGCAGAAGCAAAGTAACAGATGAATGCTTAAAAAAGGTCAATTTGATGGACTGGGATAATATTAGGATCTTAGACGGGGCAGATGGTTATTATAAACGCAACGTGTCGGAAACGATACATACAAAAACTACGAAGGGGACTGAAAATAACGCGGAGACGCAGAGAAATCATGGGGTATTTCTATATCAATATTATGATAATTCGGCAAACGGTTTCTGTGTTTTTGTTTTTTCACTATTGTTTCATTTTATAAATATTTAAAATTTAATTCCGGGAGACTACTATGTTGTGAATACCTGACGAAAACCATAATCCAGGTGGTAATATTGAGTGGATAAATATAGTAAAGTATCTATAACAAGTTCGTTAAATTGTATAACTTCGTAATATTATACATTTTATTTGACTCGATTAATACAAAATAAATCAATAAATTAACCGGTTAATGAAAAAATACTTGTCTAGGTATTTTCAGGATAGTTACACGTCGACCAAGGAGTGATTCCATTTAGGTAAGTAACGAATGGGACATTGAAATGCTTGGTATCACGTGATCCCGCCACACAAACAAGTGACAAAAGCATTCCTGTTCCCGTTGTCTTTCGTCCGCCTCCTGTTGAAGCACATCGCGTGACTCAAGGCAGTTCAACACTGATGGCTGCGAGGTTAGTGGCTGCCCAGCTCCCAACTTTCATAAAGGAGATTTATGGTGTTAAATTTGCCTCCTGAACCTTGACTCCAAATAAAACTTGTTGAAACAATTATTGGTGAGTTTAATATTCCTCAAAACCTAAAATATTATTACAGATACTAAAATCCATTATTAGTTATTTACATCAATGATTAATGGTTATTGAACGGAAACGAAATGAATATTAAAGATTTGATAATGAACAAGTATTCCAGTTTCTTCTAAAATTTGAGTGATATTACTTCTATAAATTGCATTTTAAACGTAACGGCATCAAAATGCGACAATGATGCGGGAATAAATAATATTATTTCTAGTTTATGACAAATGGTACGGATTTCTTGAGTAGGATATCTTTCCACAACAGATTATCGAAGCTGTCTCTCTATTTCTTGGGAGAGGTCGGTGCCCTCGTGAAATCCTATGACGTGCTCCAACACCATTACCAAAATTGGAGAGTGCCCCAATTCATTGAACGGGCATAATTGGATAGAGTAATGTTCCCTTCGAGAACTTTCTTTAGTAACAAATTGCGAGAGAACTGTAACTGAAGCATTTATTACACACACACACANTATATATATATATATATATATATATATATATATATATATATATATATATATATATATATATATAATGATATTTATTCTCTACAAAATGTCATCACTCCCATTCGAAAGTATCATCAAATTCTATACAGGGTTTACAATGAAACTTCCCTAACGTTATCAGTGATACAAAAAATAACATGAGTTCAAGACGCTCAAACGGGTAGACTATTCGCCTGACAAAAATCATCATAAGGAATAAATTACAGGAAATTTTCTCCAGCTTCTTGCTTTAATAAGTATTTCTCCTTGAAACGTGCGTGTTTCCTACAAGAAGCAAAAGGAGATACTATAAAAAACTTGATTGTTTTGTAGTTCTTCGATGGTTTTTCATCCTTCCTGAAATTCTTCGAATTGGAAAAGTCAAAACTCGTAATCAGCATCTTAAGATACAAAAATAGCGAAGTTTCAGAATTTTTCAACAACTTTCTGACAAAATATCCAATTTCCAAGATACTGGAGTGTAAATTCAACGCCCTCTACTGGACCTGTACTTCCTCAGATGGTCTGAGGAAAAAAAGAACGGATGCAAGTTGTAGTAAATTTAGTCTAATTTATTTTTACAACTAAATATTTTCTTCGTATAATGCACAGTTTCATATAATAAATCAAAAACCAAAACAGAGCGTGATTTTTTTAATTTTTGAGTATTTTTCATAATTCCCGATCTTTCTTGAGGGACAAAGTTGAAATTCGTAATCAGTGCCCTCAAAACCATATAAGAGCAAGCAATCACTACTTCTCGAAAACTTTCCGGGTAGAAACATCGAATGACTGGACTAATAGACTTCATTAAGAAACAAGCTGTTTCGTAGGATAACAAATATTATGGTCGGCAATACACATATAAGATAAGTGGTAACGTATGAATGTGAGACCTGGGTTCTTAAAGAAAATTCAAAATAAAAGTGATATGAAGGAAGTTATCAAACTAGGAGAAACATAAAGGGTTAGATACAATTAAAGGAGCTGAATGAGTTCCAAAGACTAAGATATGCAAAGAATTCTGATGATAGGATACCAAATATGACAACCCTAGAAAGAATACGAGTACATAAAAAGAGACCAAGAGGGAAACTTAGAAGCAGATGTGAAGACAAAGTACAAAAGGATGCTTAGGATTAGCAGCAGTTTGAGAGTGGAAGGGGACGAAATAGGAACGAATAGATACCATGACCGTGTCTGTCTGACCAATTCTTTTGAAATACGCGTGAAAGTTACCAAGTTTTGTTATCAATTGAAGTAAGCTTGGGGTAAACTAACATTTCTTGTTCTTCCTAAATTCTGTATGTACCTATTCCATTCATTTACCATTTCTGTCACGCCCCATAATGTTTGCCACATTTCTAATAATATTTTGACAGATATTTTCTTCCATTCTTTCTTGCACCAATTCCCCATTTATTTCTATGCTGTCCTTTATCATGATTTTTCTGCATGTTAATTTCTGCACATGAAGATCAATCGGCCTAATGCCGAAAATTACCTCCAGGGCCGTCGTCGCCACTGTCGCGCATCAGACAACCACTACACCGTAACTGACTGTCGGAAGGCTCCATTTTCCGTTCGAAGGGTATGTTTGCTAGCCTTCTTGCCCATTCAGGCCAAGCATGACACCTGACTGAACGTAGAACACCGATATATAGGATCAGCAAAGCCTTGTTGGTAATGCTGAATTTCGTGATTTTGTTTATAATGTTGCACTGTAAAAAGAAGAGGAGGAAGAGAAATAAATAGATAAATTTATTGTAAAAGAGCAGTACAAATTGCGTATGACTACATTTATTCAACATTTATACAAACTAGCTGATTACCCAAGTCACGCAGGTCGAATTTTTTGCTTTCGATGCAAGATACAACAGCGGCAGCGCGGTTGCACCCTTTCATTAACACGCTAATAAAATCTAAACCATTCGTCCAAACTTTACAATTTAAAGATGTTTTTCATCTTTGTTAAATGCACAAAACAAAGAACCCATTTGTAAAAATGAAGTTTGATTTTCCCTTCTTAAATACACACCATGTCTCACTTTAATTGAAGTATTTCAACATTTCTATTTTTCACAACTTTTTTCGATAATATAAATTAACGTTAGTAAATAGACATACGCTGTCACGAATTTATTTGTAGAACTCTTGGAGGCGAACAATATTGTAAGTGAATATGACCGATTTTCCCGCCGATCATCGACATTTATCTTCAACTTCATTTTTTTTTCTTTTCATACATTTAAAAAATAAAAGACAGCCTATGTACTTAATGGACAACTTATCTATCTCCTTGCTAAATTTCTTCACGATCGGTTTCTGTGGTTTAGTCGTGATTAAGTAACAAACAGACACGCTTTCGCATTTCGCATTTATATATTAGTATGGATTATATACACATTTATACACAAAAACTGCACACATTTGTACTATACATTCAACATGCAGTGTTAGCCTAGTAGCAGAGCGCCTGGGAGTTACGACAATGGATGCAGTGGTTGTATATCCTTGTTGGAGCGTCGCTCTGATACGAGCAACGCGTGTCTTCCTCTGTTTAGCAGCTACAACGTCGGATTTCCGAGATGGAGAAGACCGCTGCGGCGAACGAAGAAGGTCCCGACGACCGCACTCAGGTGAGGGAGTATTTCTGCAATCCTCTCCGGCATCACAAAGCAAAGCTTTCACGTTAACCCAAAACGAAATATGAACCATATTACGGTTGCGTACATTAATTCTGCAGTCCGGGTTCCCTCCGGTTTTCGTTCGGGTAGAGGAGGATTTTTTTATAAAGACTTGCTTGGCTCTTGCCTAGGGGCGGTATCTATTGAAATTATTATTCGCGAATTTAGTGTTATTTAATATTTGCGATTTATCAACAATACTTTCCGAATGATTTATAATTTGATAATAATACGTATTTGTGAAATGACTGTTGAGTTTTATTAAATACAAATTTGTTGGTATTATGTTAATACTATAACACATGTCGAACTATTTTTATCGTTGAAATGTTAAATCCGCCTCTGCCTTAGAGCCCATGATCGGAATTGATGGGATGGTCCCTTGCTTGCTTCCGGAGAGTAAATTAGTTTATTGTTCTCATGGTCAAACGCATTGTAACTTTTGACAATAAAGTTTATTTATTTACTTATTTATTACGGTGCTACTCGCACAGACGGATTTTCAAAAATTCATTCGAACGTTTTCGCTGGAGCCGAGGTCTAGTGATTGCGGAGCTCTGCCCTCCGTCAACAGCATTTTTTAAGTGTTAATCATTGTGTTATTCTTAGTTGCTGTGAAATGTTGGTGGCGCAGGGACCGCGACGGGGGCCGTGGACCGAAGAACTGCTGGCGGCAGCGGCGACCGACGGAGGGGAGGCTCTGCGCCATGTGCTAAGGGATGAACTGGGGGTGAGGAGAATGCATGCACCGCGGTAGCCAATTACAACAGGCATAGCCTTCTATACTACAAGCCGTGACCCTCATATTTGGCAACCTTGCATGGTAGTCCTATGATTGCTCGTAAACATGCTTCATAACCGTATTCACAGATAAAAAGTCTGCCTTAGTTTTGGGAGTTCGGAGTATTTGCGTGGGTTTATCGTAATAACTTTGTTTTCGCATAGGTACTGGATTGAAGAATAGTGAAGCAAGAAAATTGCGATTTAGAATGTAATGTTTATTAGCGTAATTGTTTGGTGCGAAAATTTTAGTAGTGTACTCGTATTACGTCAACCTAAAATGAAGATGTGATTTCGTAAATAACTCTTCGCTGTGCAGTAAAATAATATTTTAAAGGGTAATTCATTTGTGTATATGGGTACATGTTGTTTGTTTTGTTACCGATAAAAAAGTTTCTAAGAAAACAATGGATCTCATCTATTACACATGACCTAATAATGTGCCGCAACCCACCTTTCCTTATATTTTATCCTTATGTTCTTTGGAGTCTCAGCTAACAACGATCTGAAGACGCGATCGTAGTTGCCGATCTTGAATTCTCTGCTCTGTGAAGAAAGTGTGATATTATTCCGAAATTTATTGTAAATTTTAACTACGTTTTGTTTCATCTTCGTTTCAATAATAACTATTATAAGAAATGTATGTGCGTACTCATTACATTTTAGAGGATGATTTTGAACTTTGAAGAAAGGGTCCTACATTCGAGACTTTTTTATTTTATATGTAATGTTATTAAATATTAAATTATACTTAGAGTGACAATAGCCAATTAATAGTTTCAACGTGTTCTATCTATTTCAAAAGAAAAAAAATTAAGAGAGTTTATGACAAGTGCAGAAATCTCTGAAAACATTGTAAATTGTGTTAAATAACCTTATATTGACGCCGCTGAAAAACTTGATTCTAAAATGTAACTAATGATAATATACCTCAAACTATCATAACCGTTGTATCGTAAGGTATTAAGCTTAGTATTTTTTAAATATGACTTTCGGACTCTTCTGCAGTACGCTCCGTCTCATCGGACTACCTTTGACAGTTAATACAGTGTTGTCTTTCTCAGGCCACGGCTCGGGGTAAAGAAAGCTATGCCAGTGGAAAGAGTTTGGAATGGACTGTTAATCCTGAGCATGAGTTGGGCCCCAAAATTGTTTAGGTAGTCAATGATGTCATTAATTGTTTTTAAATTCATACTCATTACTTTTCTAATATCATGCACATCTAAGTTTTAGTCGTTTGTGGCTTCAAAACAAATCTATTAATTAAGTAAATTCAATAATGATTATGTCGGTAAGTCACATCGGTTTTACCCGTCTACTGCTTTGCAGTCACTGGAAAATGTATAAGAGTAATAAGTGATTAGTGCTGTTCTTTCACACTGAACTTTTAAATGAGGAAAAATTGTTAATAACATATATTTAACAATGTAAGACAATTATTTTATGAACACGAAGTAGTGGGGACGTATCTAAGTAAAACGGCTCGAACTCATACCTCTCGCCGGGGCCTAACTCATGCCTAGTTAGAGATTAAGAGGGGCCCAATCCACGCTTTTATTTTTACCTGAGTTGACTCGGGAGCCCAACTCATGCGTTTCCGGTGACCTCGTGGAAGACAACGAGCGCTCTTACTTTCCAGAAAGAAGGAAGCAAGCAAGAAACCATTCCATTAATTCTAAGCACAAGGCCCGAAGGGGAACCGCAGGTAGGGCTCTAATGACGTAGGCGTTGGCGAACCATAAAGCTTAAGAAATCGGAGAATAACCGGGGTCGAAGGGGTTCAAGTAATTGTGCCGAGAAAAACATATCTCGGTAAATAATAATAATATTAATGCATTATTATTGTTTCTTTTTCTTTATAATAGTTATATTTCTTATCACTACTGAGTCTCGACCCGGTTCATTACACTATTTCTCTAGACCCACGCGGGTAACGATTTCCCTCCAGTTTTTCATAGCGATTAATGGGATGGTCCGAAGTGGAAAATAGTTTTGTTGTCTACCTCGGGGTCATACACAGTTCGTAACTGCTTTATTAGTGCTCAATGAAATGGAATTTTTTCCAACTCGTACGGCGCAAACAGATGTAGTGATTCCCTTGTGCTCAAAATGGCTTCTGATGATTCTTGAAGCACAACACGGAATAGATTGGGAACGGATCTTCCAAAATCACCCTCTTGATGTGAAGGGGGGGGCGAGATTTGGCCGGAGACATTAATAGAACGATGACCTTCAGACACCGCTTGTGACAAGCAGCCCATTGATTAAAGATAGTTGCAGGTTCATTAGTTCTTGGTAATTTTTTTCTCTGAGGAGAACGTATTAAATATTTCTCGCTCTACGGTGATACAGATTTTACTACACTGGTATCAAACGATATGAACTCTTGGATCATGTATGTAGGAAGTAGAAATTCGAGAGGAAATTGAGTAGAACCTTGAAAGAATAGTGAGGATGTTTCGGACTTGCTAGTCTGAAAATTACTGTATAAATAACATTTTCGGTTCAGTCTCAATTCCTTCGTTAAAATTGTGTCAAAATATTTACGATAAATCATGAGAAAATAACATTATATAATAAATTTTCATTTGACAATTTTAATGGATTTACAACAATTTTAACAAAAATTTTCTATTTACCCCAATAGAAAATATTTGCATTCCAACAATTTACACCCTTTTAAGTGTTCTTGCAACACATTGAATCATTCTTGAAGAGCTAAGTGAATGAAAAATCACATATCCAACCGAAATTTTTAAAATATGTGGTGGGTGGAGGAAATGGGAAATTGAAGCGCAAATTATTTTCGCTCCCGTTTGACGGTAAATAGAAAGGCACCAAGGTGTGCAGAAAATTACATTATTTCATATTTTACCGCTGTTTTTACGTTGCGTCGCGCTAAGTTTAGAAATTATTTGTATTTCGATTTGAATTGTATAGAAATGTATTATGTACAGTTTAGAATTCAGTTTTAGAAATGCGGTATTAACGATAACTTACCGCAGACAGGGGTAAATTTTACCTATAATAGAATCTCGATTTTTCACATTAACTGAGTCGGTAGCAATCTCGATAATCGAAAATCTGGATACGGGAAATAAATAATGCAACATCGTCTAGTAAGTTGTACACTTGTCACTTAAGATTCGTGGAACTCAGTAACAAAAATATTTACACGACATTCAGAATTAATAAACACAGGTGTTAGGGCAATACACTGCAAATATGGACAATGAGCTTTCCCGACCATCACAACTAAGTCGCAAGCGGTACACATTTTTTATTTCGTACTTCCAATTGTAATAAATTATTTTCCTTTATATATATAAGGAAAATAATGAAATCGATATTTTCGCGATACAGTTCAATCACAAAGCACCGCATTTAAAAGTTGTTCTCGCGGTGTAGGGCAAATTTGTGAATAAAAGTGTTGATTTCCGATCACATACACCTACGTATTACGGGTTGCATAAAGTATTACGTATAGGAGCTAAGTGGGCAAGAGCCACACAACATTGTCCCGCCTACAATGCATTAACACGCTCTTGCCCGCTAAACCCCTGTAGACGCAACCCGGAGCATCAGCTCGATCTCTGTGGCTGAGCCCACAATTCAGTAGTATATACATCGACGCAACTGCGATAAACTGTTTGTAAAGTTATGTTCTGATCGATTGATTCTTAGCTGAATGTTGGTTGGAAATTGCTTCTGCTATTCATTGCAAGGTCTCGTGAGTGCGCAGGTGTTCTCAGCATTCGTGGCGAGCGTGTTTGAGAACCAGCAGCGTGACATTTTCCGGCTGCTGGCCAAAGAGGAAGAACAGGTGAGCATGGAAATACTTTGGGAGAAGGGACGATGAATATGGCCCCAATATGTAATCGGGGTTTGAATTAAAGGAGGGAAAGCCAGGAATTTCCCCACTTCTGCATATTATGTTTATTCTTAACCAGGGAAAAATAATTCCGTGTTTCCTGGTTGTTAATAATAATTGTCCAAATGAAGCTTTAATTACAACCAATGTGCAATCAATTGTTTCATGAAATGTGTGTACATCATAATAATAAGGCACTTCAGAAATCTTTGTTATAAGAAAAATAAATTAAAACGTATTAGACAAATTTATAATAGGTCAACATATATAGAGTATATGTTGTGTAATTATTAAGTACAAAATTAATAAAATACTGTGTAGGTATAGTTATTTATTCGTTTATTTGCTTCAAGTCACTGTGGTTTTGTTACTTTCCTTAGAAAATGATTTTGAAAGAGCTCTATTGTCAATATAACAATTAGACTACTTTCCGTCAAACCGGCGAAACAGCTGTCGCAGAAAATACTTTTTTCCCATCTCCTGTGCGTTTCCTACGTTCATTATATAGTTTTTGGGAGTGGATAAATAGGCATTGGGACAGAGGAATCACCCATTTATCATTCGTGGAAAGCAGTAATAAAGAGGTAACAATGCTGGAAATTTTTACGAGAGGCACCTGTTCAATTCTTTCTCAAAAGGGGGAGGGGTAGCCCCTTTGGCTCAGGTGTTAGCGTTCTTGCTCATCACCAAGTCATCCCGGGTTCAATTCCCGCTGAGACCATATTGGCATTCACACTTCCCTGTTCATATAGCTGTGACTAACCTCCTCCTCCTCCTATCCATCTCCTACTGCTAATTAAATCTAACTATTACCAGTAGGAATTAATCCTACTAACCCCTCCACGTGGGCCAAGTTGTTGGTAAACCCAGCTAACTGACCCACCTACTAACAATGACCTACCACCCAACTCCTACATCCTGTCGCTCCATGGAGATAAGCTTCAATAGCATGCCACATTTCCCATTTACAAATACTACAATAAAAGGGGGGTTCTTGTGGGAGATTCTCGTTTGAGGAATGAATTTACATCTTGATTCACAAGAAGAGTGTAACAACTCACAAAATTGGTACCTGACGGATCACTTTTACTCAGAGTACCCAGAGTAAATAAATTTTATAGACCAAAAAGCACTTACGAACTGTGTACTGCCACGTGGAGGACAATAAACTAATTTACTCCCTGGAAACAAGCAAGGGACCTTTCCATTAATTCTGATCAAGGACCCTCAGACAGAGGCGGATTTAATATATCCAAAAGAACGCGCTGTTATCTATTCGATATTTCCAAATTAAATCGTAGCAATTAAAATAAATAAAAATGGAGATAAGTAATAACAAAAAGTCTAATGACATTCCCACCTATACATAAATCCGCTTCTTACCGAAGTAGAACCGGAGAAAATCCCGGACCATAATGTATAACGTGATTTCGTACAGATAGTGAAGATATAAAGTATTATGAATAATAACAAACAAAGCAGCAGACATGAAAAAAAGAAACTTAAACAGTATTAAGAGTACTCTGTGAGAGGCATGATCAAGTGAAAGAGGAATTAGTCACCTGACAGTAGCTAGAATTAAATATAAAATATTTATAGAGAAATTGAAACAAATATTATCTTTATTAAAATCAAATCATTGCAATATCCATTGTCTTTCCCTCAAATAACCTAAGTTGTTTGTTCTTTGGTCTTCGACCGGGAAAAAATGAATAAAAAACAATAAATTTATTGTCAAAAAACAGTACAAACTGCGTATGATCACGTGGAGGAGAATAAACTAATTTACTCTCCGGAAGCAAGCAAGGGACCATCCCATCAATTCCGATCAAGGGCCCTAAGGCAGAGGCGGATTCAAAAATTTCAGCAAAAGTTCCTAGATAAGATAAAAAGTTAGCTGCGAGTTATAATACATATATAATGTCAATATGTTTGTAATTTAACGCAAATATGTTTGTAAATTTACATGTACAAGTTATTATCGAACTATAGATTATTCTGAGTATAGTGTTTAAAAATCATAAGAGTTGAAAAAACACTAAATTCACGATTTATTGTTACAATAAACACGCCCCTAGACAAAGCCTAGAGAACCTGTATAAGAAATCCGCCTCTACCCGAAGGAAAAACGGAGAAAAACCCGGGCCAGGATGGGGCTACAGAATTAATGTACACAACCGTGCCAAAGTTGAGTACACATAAAACTAAATTAATATGAGCCATACGGCAACACAATCATGCAAGAAAATAGTTTTTGAAATTGTTATAAGTTATTTAAAAAGTGCTACAGCAATGGCGTGATAAAGTACAAGACGGATTTAACTTTTATTAAAATCAATAAATTCTTTTACATTGTAGAAGCACTGGTGCAGGAGGTAGTTTTTAACCGCGGATTTGAAGATATTCAATTTCATAATGTCTTTTACAGTAATCGAATTTCGAGAGAAACATATAATTACAAAACTTTTATAATAAAAAGGAAATAGAAACATTTTTGAAATCAGGCCGCATTGAATTGGTAGAACACACGATACCGCGTGTTCATTAAAACTAATTTAAAGTCGTCCACTTCATGTCTCTGCTATCGAAAAAATCTCATCAAAACACACAAACTTGGGACTCAGGAGATACAATCACAAACGGAAATTTTGTGCGCTTTTTTCTCCCTTGAACGCTGTGTGGGTAATAGCAGCAGTTCATTGAGCGTACGCGTCGCCAAGAGAGTTACGTAACCAGGGAACGGGGTTGTTTCTGCGGAGATATCAATACATCCAACTACTTGAAATTGTGTTAATCGGCCGGGCGACGCTGGGAGAGTTCACCTAATCATCCTTGAACTTCGGTCCCAGCAACCTTCAGTTCTAACGGTGATGTTTTTTTTTTTAATTTAAAAAGATAAAAACTAGACAAACAAGCTGTTACAAATTGCGTATGGTCACGTGGAGGACTAATTTAATCTCAGGAAGCAAGCAAGGGACCATCCCATCAATTCCGATCAAGGGCCCTAAGGCAAGGGGTGGTTTTTACATTTCAACATACATAACAATAAAAAATAGTTCGATACATGTTATATTATTAACATTATACCAATAAATTTGTATGTAATAAAGCACAAAAAAATTATTTCAGAAGTACCTATCATTATCAAACTATAGATTATTAGGAAAGAATTGTTTATAAATTATATCTATTAAATATCACTATATTCGAGATTTATTATTTCAATTGATGCCGCCCCTACTAGTAGGCAAGTGTCTAGCGAGTCTGGAAAAAAAATTCGCCTCTACCCGAAGGAAAACCGAAAAAAAAAACGGGCCAGGATGGGCTACAGAGTTAATGTACACAACCCTGCGAAAGTTATACAACCAAATTTATATGAATAATAAGGCACAATACAAGCATGCAGGTAAATAGTTTTGAAATTGATGTCAGATATTTTGGAAGTACTACAGTAATGGCGTTATTAAGTACAAGACGACTTTAAGTTGTTACTGTTAACGCCGGGCAAAATGAGCTAAATAATCCAGATCCTGTTAACATATGTTTTAATATCCAATGCAGGGTAAAATATGTCAATTCTCAGTAACAATTTTTTAAAATTTTGATGTTACTTTTTGCATGTTTGTTGAATGTTTCTATTTACCTGTAAATTTTGAATGTCTAGTAATAATTGATATAAGTTTCTTTTTAAATTTCGGTCAACGCGGATAGATCTGGAAGTATATTATAAATCTGCAGTATAAAATTCAATCCATTAACATTTGTTTCAGAATAACTGTTTATGTTCCAGTTCACAATTCATCCAACATTACTTAGATACTCGTATAACAAATCTATGATTGAATAGTTCCCTTTGCCATTCCTTTCTTAAGGTCGCATAATGCAACTTGTATCAGACATTAGGCATTCTGTTTGATCAGAGTTCTTCTCCATAATTACTAGTTCCTCAAACTCATCAAGAAACGCATGAATTCTCTAATGAGTAATTCATAATTCTCAAAACCATACTTTTTTATTTTACTCGTTCCCAACCATAGTTTTCTTACAAATATTTCTGTTGTTCCTCGCGAGGTATTAGTAGCACATATCAGATAAGTATATGAAAAGAAACGAGGTAGAAACGTTTTCTGTTTGAGGAATCATGCTTTTGAAAAAACGTAGTATTTTACACTTTGAAATATATTTAGTACCGGTATCTCGCATGTGAACAGAGACCCCTCGAATTTTTGAAGTTTCTTGAATTGTTGCTTTTATATATTTATTGTTAATTTACGTTTAATCGAGTAATCAACATCATTTGTACACGATTGAACAAATTAAACATCAAATCGAACATCAATTAACTGCGGTAACTAGTACATCCCCTCTCCGACTACGGGATTGGCTGGAGGCAACCACTTGAACTAATTTATCCACCACAACATTTATCGCCATTTTCATTATAATTTATCACCACATTACGATTTTTTAAAAATAGATTCCTTCCACACGTCCCCCCCCCCACCGAAAATATATGTTTCCGTCGTAAACATTTCACCTTAAGGAGAGTGATTGAAAAAGTTACTCACTTCTCCAACGAGGTGGAGTCTGTCTATTAGACGAACGTTTCTCTTTGTTTGTGTGTAGAGAAATATTTTTAATTTTTGTGCTTTGTCAGTGGTATTCTTTTAAATTAATGTCTTTTATGTAAATTTTAATGTTCCGTGAATTGACATAAGCCAAAAGAATAACGTTTTTTTTCGTAGGACTCTTGTAGTCAGTGTAATTAAACTGAGTTGTTGCAATTTCTCCCGTTTTCCCGAATCATGGAAATGTGAGATCCGGAAAGGACGTTAGAATTTCATTTTTGAGACTACAAAAACAAAAGTAAGCAGTAAAAATCAATGTTCTAACTAGTCTACATAGAAAAAATGTGTAATTTTATTACATATATTACTTTCATCAGTTACTTTTCTGCACAATCGCGGGAACCCTTTCCACCACGTAGTCCTGGAATTCAATAACGTGTCCTGACGTGAATGTGATTTAATTTCTCTCTTGGTCTGAACGCATAATAAGACACACATGGATCGAATTAGGTTGCTTATACGCAGCTGCCTCAACATTTTTTTCTGGACGTGAATCGTCTGTTCGGGACAATCGAAATAAGTTTAAAATAGCTAAACCTGTGCGGTTAAGTCACTCGGAAAATTGAATGTTACCAGCATTCTGTATGATAATGTTTACTTTTGTTTTGCAAGACTATTTTATTTACGTGGATAATATAGCACGTACATACAATCTGCCACTGCCCATGGGCCCTTGATCGAAATTGATGGGATGGTCTCTTGCTTGTCTCCGGAGAGTAACTTAGTTTATTACCCCACCACCACCACGTGGTCGTACGCAGTACTGCTTTTTTGACAATAAAGTTTATTTTACTACTTTCCCTCGTCTGGTAGTTGTGGGCAAGTTTCACTCGAGCTTCATTTTTAGCATTAACAAGGACGTCAGAACAGTGATGAATACTATATGATAATGCACAATGGAGGATCACGTAACTCAAGTACAAGTCACAAGGAATATTTTCATACCAATATGGTCAGATACGTCAGAGCTCTCAATTGACCGGACTCAAGTTGTCAAGTAACATCCTTTTCAAATAAATGAGTCAGGTAGCCGAAACTTTTACTGTTCTGAAGTACGTATACTTCTCATTTGCTAGGTTTTGTGCAGAAAAGGAACTGTAATTTTCTAGGGTAATTGCATATTAATATATACAATACGTTATATCAAATAAACAATTAATTCATTAGTTATAATTAATTTCATTACTAAAACGAAGATTTCAGTGCATTGGATGTTGGACGAAATATGTAATTTAATTGCGCTCACGCGTAAGGCGGGTTGCCTATAATGTGTTCGTCGTAGGGGCGTGTTATATAAGGTTTACAAATGCACACGCGTTCTGCTCTTATCTAGGATCGCACATCAAAAGATATGGTCCACCACAATAGCTTTCAGTCTAGAGTTCTCCAATTTATAACAGTTTATTAGAAACATAAAATAGTTACGATGAAAGGCAGATAGCAATTTTTTTTATTTTAATAAACTCCACTGAAAGCTTAAAGTAATGGGGTGGGCGTTAAAGAGGATTATTTCGAAATCCTTTCCCTGAAATTAGATTACGCTAGGCAGCTTTTTCATCCTCTTAACTTACACTATGGTTTTCAAGGAAATTTTTTAGCCCTTTTCGAAATAGCAGGGCGCATATTCCGAAATAAATTATAAATTATTGCCCTTACTCAATAGTTACCGCTGAATCCTGGGGTTGGGTATTGGAGTAAACAAAATTTACACTGCTGGTACTCCAGCTACCCATCCGCATAACACATGCTACACGCTTAGCAAGTAGCTCGATTTTTACGATGTGTATATCCGAAGAAGTCAATGGCTCCACAAACGGAACGATTGATAAACGTATTGACGAATTAATTAAAAATGAAAAATCTGCAATGTGATTTAATTGTAATGTATGTTTGTTGAGTGGTGAACACGATGCACGATCTAGTTATTTATGGGAATACTATGAAATTACAAAATTCACGCCAGTATTTATTTATTTTAATTACTTGTCTTTAGACGAAGTTCCATCTAACCGCGACTGGGGAGAGGGGATTGGGAAGGAAAGATGTTGGGTTGCCGGAACTTACAGTACCGAGTCGACATTTGTCTGGAGTAGGAGAGGGAAACCCCACATGAAAACCTTGCCTAGTTCGGCCGAGCAGGGTTTGAACCCACACTCTACCACTCAGCGATATCGTGGAAGCGAATACTCTACCACTACACCACCGTAATGTCTCTTAGAATCGACTTGAGAAAATGTCGAACCATTACCGTTTAGATTTCAGCCAATGAATTCATTTTACAATTGTTAATTAACTAATAAATGTATCATAATCCTTCATTAACTAATAACCTCTGATTTCTGAGCTGAAGAATTCCGGTGCCATTGAGTTCTTTTTACAACCATTCGAAAGAGAAGAGACCAGGGGCCCGTTTCACAAAAGTACTATTTTGTAAGTAACAAGTAAATTTTTACAAGTTTGTAAAAATATCCAGTTATTAGCGTTTCACAAAGGTACACTTGATAACTTGTAANAAGAGACAGCCCACTAACATGGTTAATTTACAAACAATTTTAGCTGACAATCTTGTAAAATAAACTTGAATTTCTTACAAACGTAGGTCAACGGAGAGACAAGTGTTATTTTATTAATATGCGGGGGTCAAATTCTTCCTTGGAACATGAAAATGAGCTATTCATTCATGTACAACAACATAGAAAACTTTCAGGGAAAGAGTGAACTTTAATTGTGTGTCAGGGAACGAATTAAACGAACGCTTTCGAATAACCGTAAAGCTGGAAGGAAAAGAGGGACATATTACGAAACCTTATTATGAGAAAAGAACCACATTTATTTTACTATATATTTTTATTTCGTTGTCATTATTTAGAAAGTTATTGTTGATAAGCTTGTAATATTTTCAACAATCTCAAAAACTAACACGTTCTGTACTCCATCTCCCAAGAAGTACAGTAATGAATATTTTTAAATACCAATTTGACATAACGTAACGCAGAATCAAACGAGAAAGACTGAACTTTTCAGAAATAGTTGTTACTGACAAGTGCGGAGATAGTCCGCTCGTTACCGACAAGCACTTGTTACTGACAAGTTAGCGAAATCTTTGTGAAACGATTGTAACTAACTCCTTGCTATTACCAGTTTGTTGTAATCGTGTCAGAATTGCTTCTTGGACTAGAGGCCTTCTAACAGGATTGCTGCTTCGAGGACACGGCGTTGAGGCTCCTCTGTACACATGTCCAGCACCTGTTCTCAGACGGGGGTGCGAATGAGGTGAAGCTTGTAATGAACAACACTTGTACTTCTACGGAACGGGTTCGAGGTCACGTGTTTTGGCTGTGCGAGTGGCGGGGTCTGCGCCGTGCGCGCTCTCACTCAACAGGGAGGAACCGGAAGGATGTGGTGACGAATCGGAAACGGAAGTGCAGTTTGACGCAGAAACTGAACTAACAGAAAACAGCAACACGTCCAAAACTGAATTGTTCCCCGTTCCATACAAGAGTCCGGGTAGCAAAAATGGCGATACCAGAATATGCGTTTTAAACCGAATTGGGAATAAGTTGAAGAATTATAACTCGCAGTTAGTATTATAAGTTAGTATTATAACTTGCAGCTAACTTTTTATCTTATCTAGGAACTTTTGCTGAAATTATTTGAATCCGCCTCTGCCTTAGGGCCCTTGATCGGAATTGATGGAATACGTCCCTTGCTTGCTTCCGGAGAGTAAATTAGTTTATTGTCCTCCACGTGGTCATACGCAGTTTGTACTGTTTTTTGACAATAAATTTATTTATTTATTAATGTGTAGAAATTATTAATTTCTGCACGTGTTAAGGAAGATATATTTAATGTATTCCATATTTTAATTTTTACGCTTTAAGTTCAACTTAACGACCATTTTTTTTAGGTATTTACATATTATTTCAACTTATTTGCACAACCTTTTCACTCTTACTGGAATCTTCTTCAGGTACCAGATATTCACGACTTTGTCATTACATAGCTACATGACTAGAAATAAACAATTGTATTAAAATAATAATAACAAAAAATTAAAACAGGTAATCATGAACATTTGATAATCTTTTTGTAAATTTAAAATGTTTAAGTCGAAACATTGTTCAAAAAATCTTCAATAATAACAAATTGTCTAAAAAAGGGTCATTAAGTGGAATAAATAAAATACAATATTTTAAGCATTAACTTATAAAGAAATTTAATTTTAAAATTTTATAAGAATTTTTCTCAAAAATATGCAATTTGGACCTCGACCATATTTGAANAAAATTTTATAAGAATTTTTCTCAAAAATATGCAATTTGGACCTCGACCATATTTGAAGCGTCATGAATTAATTCTTTAGTAAGTAGTTCCAATGATTTTCGAAACTGAACTTAATCCACAATCTCACTTCTAATGGAATTTAGAAGACGGCTGCTGTCTAACGATCGTTAAGCAACAGATGACGCTTCCAAAGTGTTTGAACAAGACCGACTTGATGGTCGTAATTAGCTACAGGAAGCTAAAAGGAATTGCTCATCAAAAACAGCAACTAGTCAGAAGTGGTCGTAGCTGGTGAACACTGAAGGCGTCGAGTGGTAATAGAGAGCCGCATGAGTTTTAATTGCCAAAAGTACACGTCTTTTAGTGTTTCAAAAATATTTATCTTCAAGCATCTTCAGGGAAAACTGGTTAATAAGAAAACAAGACCCCAAAAGATATAGTCGAGAATCGAAATTATTAAAGATCTAGAAATACTATTTTACTGTAATCTTAAATTTGATGCTCTCATGGGGTCCTCTGCCCATTGAGTTCAATGCCCCTCTGATGGATCAAGTGGTAGCGTTCTTGCTCATCACCAAGTTATCCCGGGTTCAATTCTCGATAGGACCAGAAAAAAATTTGTAGCTTTTCACAGTTGTGGCTACTGAAATGCGAACCCTTCTTCCTCTATCCACTTCCTCCTAGTATCAATAACTATAACCCCTACACGTGGGCCAAGTTGTTGATAGACCCAGTCAACCCGCCCACCCTCTAACAAGAGTCTTTACCTCTCCTACCTTCTATCGCTCCATGTAGGTAAGCTTCAATAGCACTAAGCTACATTTCCCATTTACAAAAACTACAATGGAACCATTGAGTCAATTGCCAACAAATCTCTACAGAAACGTGTATTCGTGATGAGAACTTGCTCCAGATTCACAGACATCAGAATATTATATGATGTATGCATCTGCTAATTGGTTATTTATTTCACTAAAAACGTCAACAGAATAGAAATAATTAAGCATAAATTTTACAGATTGTTTCTCTCAAGTTGAAAATGCTTGATCCAAAAGGCGATCATTAGTATACGGAATTAACTGCTTTGTTAAACCTACCATCGCTGTAAAGTTTGAGGATAATAGCTGATATGAAAAATAGCTAATATCTTTGGTAAATTGCTAAAAAATGAAGTCTACTGCCCTGACCTATTTGCATCCATTGATATCTACGTATCAAGAAGAATCACCGGAATTCGCATAACATTTTACTGCAAGTCATAAAACTCGTTACATCTCAAACTGTAACCCTGTAACAAGAATGTGCTCTTTGGGAAACGAGAGACCAGTCGACTGGTTTAATGACTCTTCTTCATTTATAGATCACAAAATACAAAGAAAGCTACTTGAAAATAAATGATGGTGACTAAATTTCTACTTATTGTTCCAGAATGAATTAACCAATGAATTTAATTGAGGATACTTATCCCTGTCGTTCCAAGTTTATATTGTTTCAACTATGTGTCGCATAATTCGTATCATATTGTAACTTGCGTTTACATGATATTTTCTTTGTAAAAA
Source organism: Laupala kohalensis (assembly GCA_002313205.1). Taxonomy (NCBI): domain Eukaryota; kingdom Metazoa; phylum Arthropoda; class Insecta; order Orthoptera; family Trigonidiidae; genus Laupala; species Laupala kohalensis. The sequence continues at coordinate 782,882 of NNCF01127080.1, read as the reverse complement.
AGTGGACGATTTTTAGTCTGATTTTTAGTAATTTAGAAATAAAAATAAATAATTTATTGTTTTGCGTAAGTCAAGTCATACTTTAAAATAGCGCTGTGGCACTGACCTTTGCATAAAGTAGTGCACATTTTCAAAATTTTAGTAAAAATCAGTGCGTTTTCCTCTCCCTCCATTTTGAGTGAGTACAGTGAAAATTCTTTACAACGGACCCTCAAGAGACCTTGAAATTTGTCTCCTTTTGAGTAGGGTCCGCTTTTTAATTTGTATTTAATAGTGGAACTAGTGGTACCTAATAGTAGAATAGTTCTGAATAATTCGTACGAGTGGAGTTTTGCTGAACATGCATTGGAAAAATAAAAATATTATCTTTGATCCGCCTCTACATCTCTATCAATTGTCCGAGCAAATATCTAAAACTTGAAAGAAATTTTATTAATTTTTTTAAATATTTTATAAAATATAAAATTATAAAATGATAAATTAAAAGTCAATCTTTCATCATTCTTTGATAATGTTGCCAATACCCGACAACTATCAAGTGCAAATGTATATCCGAAATATCCCTTTATGTATTCGTCCAGCATGTTGATGGGTTGATTACACTCGCTCTCACGCTTCTGTTAAAATGAATTAGGGACTGTAAGTGCCCTCTCCATTAACACTGATGCTATGGCTTATTTTTTATTACCTTTTGCTTAGTACCATCGGCCAGGATTCCTTTCCTTTTTCCAATCGTTTCTTTCATTTCGGCATATTTGTTTTCATGACATTCTCCAAGTTACTGTTTTAGTTTGTTCTTGACTTTATTTTATCGACGATTGTGAACGTGAGTCAGGACTCAAAATAACCTTTCAACTACATGTTAACTAGGAAATAATGTTTCAAATATACGTTGTTAGTGATTACCGAAACGCCACGTTTCTAGAAACAGCTTAGTTCTGGAAACAATATTGCGGAGCGTTTCTTGTCAACTTGTAGTAGTAAACAATAATAATAAATTTGTATTGTCATTAAACCTAAAATGTAAAAAACAAAGTCGACACACATACATTCGTAAACGTAAATATCCAAAATTACAATAAACACAATTATAATTATTAATTAACACAACCATTGTAATACAATACCTTCTCCTCCAACAATTTACAACTATACATATTAAGGCAACCATGAAGTTATTTGTACAAAACATTTTCCATTCTAATGGATAGAAAACGTAATTACATTATAACATAAATATGTGCATGAATTAAAACCAACCATCATAGAACAATTACCCAGATCATCTAGCTATGTATTAAAATTCGAGTACCTCAAAAAATTATATGGAATAGAATGGTGTAGTGACTAACCAATTATATACTTCCGATTTATTTTTTTTTAATGTCCCTTCCATTAATGGTTTTGGTAATTTATTGAACATTTTCAAATCTAGGACTTGGCGAGCCTATGATAGGGAACATCAATACTCTACGAGATTCTTGTCTTGTTCGAATGTGTGTTATGTCTGAACTGAACTTCAGAAACATTTCCTTTACCACACAGTAGTGTATTATAAATATAAATATTTATAATAGTCGTCACCTTTAATAAATGTTTGCAATGTGCTAAACGATGGAAGTTGGTAATCGTCGCGCAAGGAAATACTGTTGTTAGGTGCTGCGTACATTTATTTACACATGGCGATGTCCACATAAAAGAAAATGGTCAATTCGGAATTATGTTTCAAGATTACACAACGTTTTAAGTGTTCTTCACACGTAATGAATTTTGAGCATTTTTTTTATTATGACGGGTTATTCACGACTTCTGTAGTATTGGAATTTAAGAAAATGTAGAGGGAGGGAAACTTTTGAAATTCTTTCCATATTTCAACACGGTATTTTATAAATTGTAAAGAAAATGTCATTATATTGGGGATGGGGAGGAATCTCATAACTTACACCACAAAAGTTGTTCCTTTGCAAAATCCCTATTCTGCTGTTTCAATGGACTCGTCATTCTGTAGAATCTACCTCTTGAACAAAACAATGCAGTGATTTGCAATCAAGTCATTTAACAAACTCTTCATTAGTAGGTACAGATATCGGATTTTTTTTTTCAATTCCAATACAGTTGGGGGTGGGCAATAGGGTGGTTCAATATTAACTTTCGAGATTAGGATGCCGCACTTTTATATTGTGTTTTATGTCTTAATAAAGACATAATAAAAATTTTAGGTTTTAAAAACACAGTTTACAAGTCGCCACCAAGCTTCAAAATGTGAAAATTTCGAAGCCCCTTCAATGGCGCCCCTGGTTAACATGTAAAATAATAATATGTACCAAGTGCGATCCAATATGGTGGATGCGAATTCTCCTCTTTGTGACAATTGCTGGAAAGAGGAAAATGTACGCAATTTGAAATATGAAAAAAATATTTTCCTGACCCGGGTTTTTCTCCGACTTTCCTTCGGGTAGAGGCGGATTTTATACACAAGCTATCACCGAGGAACGGCGGTCTATTAAACGAATTAATCCCGAGTTATTTTAATAGTTACGATTTTTAAACAATATTTTCCGAATAATCTATAGTTTGACAAAACGTATTTGTGAAATAACTTTTTTGTGTTTTATTAAATACAAATTGGTTGGTATTCTATTAATATTATAACACGTAGCGAACTATTTTTATTCCTATCTTAGGAGTAAAGTGCTGAAATTTTGAATCCGCCTCTGCCTTAGGACCCTTGATAGGTATTGATGACATAGTACCTAGCTTACTTCCGGAGAGTTCATTAGTTCATTGTCCTTCACGTGGCCATACAGTTTATAACTGCTTTTCTGACAAATTTATTATTATTATTATTATTATTATTACTACCATTATTACCACACGTAACGAGCGTGAACGTGTTCGTTGTGTTGCCCACCGTTGGCAAGGAAAGGGCTTCTTGATTCTTAGGAGCGTGATCCTCATGTACAAGGTCGGGCCACGCAACTCTTAATTGGGTTATCCCGCACCGACCGCTAGCCATTGATTTCCTTGTTCACACAAGACTCGTCATGGGAAGAATCGCGGCCTCCCTCCATGAAGAAAATTCCCTCATTTATTTCTCTACCTCATTTTTTACTAATCACACTTCAATGTTTCCAGAATACAATCTATACTAACATATAAATGTGTAAACGAAAGTGCGTCTGTGTGTTCGCAACCTGATCACAACTAAACCACTGAGTCGATCGCGATAAAATTGAGAGTTTACACGCCCAGGATGCTCACTTTTATTTTTTAAATGTGTGATAAGAAATATAGAAATGATTTTTCACAATAAAATCGGAAAAATAAGCTGCTTTTTTCGTTTACGCTTCCCAAACGGTTAGAGTTAGGTGACAATTAGGATGTTGTACACATGGTTTCAAAGAACAAGTAAAATTATTTTGATCTTACACTAAGGTAGATTTTATTTTTTCCTGAGCAAAAGAAGATTAGTCAAAGAAACAATCCAAGCACCGTAGGGTAATCAGCTAGTAAAAGAAATATGTTTAAATTATCCATAGCAATAAGCACTGAGCAAGAAAGGCAAAAGCATTGTGTTATGAAGAAATACGTATAATGCCCATTTTTAAAAGAGTTGCTTTTGTTTTTTCAATACTCAGTATTGTTTATAATTATGCAATTTAATTTTCAAATAGGATGCATAGCCATATTATCCGTATGTCCGGTTATTCGGATCACTGTCGCTTCCAGTTAGTCCGGAGAAACGAGGTTCCACTGCAATTAATTGTTTCGATATAAGTTGATCGATTACTTCATGTATTTAATTCATGTCATTTGGCGAGGTTCAGGGCCATGGGGCCCGCTCTTGGATAAGGGTAATGAGAAGTAAAGAAGAAGGGCTGCCAGTGAACTTCTGGAACCGAACCGACATTTCTCTGGGGAGAGTAAGGGAAACCTCAGCTTGAAAATCAAGGAAGCGAAGACGTTACCACTAGACTACCTCTGTCGGTAAACATTTATGGACATAACTCACATATTAACAGTCTAAGCGAAGAGGTGAGAAAATGATTAATATTTTTTATTTCAGATAAGGAGTTTTGAATGTAATTATAGTATGATTTACCAATGAAGTTATTCATTGATTTTATCCTTTTGGATATTTTTATTTGCTAATTTTCCTGACGTGTCTCATGAAACTCATACATTTGATTTTTAATCATTCATTTGATTCTCATTCGAATTTATCTGCTCTCATTTTCTTAATGGTAGTATTTGTAAATGGGAGATGTAGCGTGCTATATTGAAGCTTATCAACGCGGAGCGATAGGAGGTAGGAGTTGGGTGGTAGGCTATTGTAAGTAGGTGGGTCGGGTAGCTCGGTTTACCAACGTCTTGGCCCACGTGGAGCGGTAAATTGGAGTAAATAGTAATAGAGTTATTGATACTAGGAGGAGGTGGATAGAGGAATGAGGTTTGCTATATGAACTGGGACAATAACGTGAAAATCGTCACATTTTTTCTGGCCCCACCGGGAATTGAATCCGGGTTGATAAGCTAGAACGCTACCACCTGAGCCACGGAGGGGCTTAGTACTCATATGAAGGGGGCCGTGAAGATAAAGCTCGTCAGACGGCGTCAGATCAGCGTATGGGGGCGTCGCCCATATTGTATTCAGAACTGTGATAGACGGACCAAGTTGCATTGTCACGACACTTATTACCAGGGTGCAGAATTTTCAAAGCTCTATCTTAACAATTACAATGCTCGTAAATAGTGCAGTTATATTAATAAAAATTCATATGACGTTGCAATTGGAGGTGAACTGAGGAATATTCTAAATTCATTCGAGTGAAATTCAACTCAATACGAGCGCAATTCAACTCGCACCGAATGTGCGGAATATTGAGAATGTACGAAAATTCATCACCCCCTCACATAGAGTGAAAATATATCTTTTACTGTGGCTTTAGGGGTCACCAACATTGAGGTCATTAGAGCCCTTAGTGTGAAAATAGCTAAAAGCTTCAACTTATAGTGGAACCGTTCACTGCAACCTTCGAGTAACATCTTCTGATATTAAATGAGGTTTAAGTTGGTTCAAATCGTGCACCTTGTAGTTCCTAATTCTGAACGTTACCGTCTGCGTTACACTGAGAGTTGTAGCAGAATGTTCCATCTTCACCCGGGTTTTGTCTGGTTTTTCTTCGGGTCGAGACGAATTTATACAAATGTCCTCCAGGCTCGGATCTAGGGATGGCAACATTTGGTGGCAGAAGTTCTATTAATACCAGTGTTATTAATAAAAACGACTATTAATAAATATATTTTACGATTAATTGACAGTTTAGGTAATAAATTGATAACAGTACTTATTTATCAAATAACAATATTACCTTATACACTGTAATATATTTTTTAAATATTCTGTAGATATACCAAATTGGTAACTATTTTTGCTTTTTTACAAGCTTTTATTGAACTTCACTTGTTAGTTCGTATGTTTGAGTCAAATCTTACAACTGAATTTTAAACCAATTCTCCTCAACCGATGAAACTGAAATTTGGCACACATGTACAAACCCTCTGGTAATGCAATATTATGATGTGTATTCCAAATAAAAACTTTTAAAAAGGTATTTTTTTTGTATGACGATTTTATTCCGACATAACTCGCGGCGAATTATTTCCGGGACGCTTCCCCTGAAATACAATCCGTCCCTCTCCTACAAGTAAGTGCAACGCATTGCATAACCTACGCTTTTCGTTTTAATTTCTTATCTTATGTAATCGTAAATAAGATACATCCTTCGGCAAGTACTTACTTACCAACCCGTCACTGTCCAATGAAATTAATTGATATCAACTTTTATGACAACATTTCGCGCGACAAGCTTTATGAAAACCTAACATAAAATATTAAATCATTTTCAGCTATAAAGATAGTAAGTACGTTTATTTTTATTAGGATCCACTAATGTAAAATGTGTATGAGGTATCAGCTTTGACATTGCATTACTTTAATGAAAACCTTAACTTATATTATTCGTTTTAGTATATCGCTTAAATAAAAGCTTGTTTTAATAAAGGTTTTTTATTTATTTTATTTTTATTTTAGGAGGGGCAAGTCTTGATTTTGTCTCGTGGTACAGAAATGTTGTGTAGGCTGTGATTAGAAATGAACTATGAAGTAAAATGGCATTTCACTCGCTCTTTAGAATGCCAATTCCAGTCGAAGAAATTACGAGCGATTGTGGTATCTACATATATAATAAACCAGGAACTACCCTTTTTATACATTTGTTTCTTACACTTTCAAACTGTCGTATCATGTTCGATAGTTAACATTATATTCCCAAACCAACGCAGTAAAACCATAAACGTTTCGTTCCAAATAAATTTCAGATGTGCCTCACTGCAAGGTTATCTGTATTGTCCAGGAAAATATGTTTAGTATTTGTTAAATGTATATTCGTAAATGTAATCTAGTAACTTATCCATTCTGACATTTGTGGTCCCATGAGTGCTAGATACCTACTGATGTTTACAGACGATTTCAACAGGAAAACATTTGGGTATCTGTTAAAATCCAAAGTTGAAACCCTAGAAAAATTCAAAGAGTTTAATGCTTTGGTGGAGAATGAGACAGGCCTGCGAATCAAAAGAATTGGACTGATAATGAAACTGAATGCATCTCTCGTCAGTTCGAGACGTATTTAAAGGGGTGTGGCATTGCACATCAGAGAATAGTTCCATATACTCCCGAGCAAAGTGGAGTATCGGAAAGGATAAATGGAACGGTTATAGAAAAGGTCCGTTGTATGCTCATAGAATCTGGACTCGATAGAAAGTTTTGGGGTGAAGCATAATGACAGCAATTTTTCTTAAAAATAGAAGTCTAACTGCTGCAGTACCAGGAATTACACCAGAAGAAGCTTGGTCAGGATCAAAGGTTGGCCTTAGTAATTTAAGAATCTTTGGGTCAAAAGCTTATGCTCCTACCCCTAAACACAAAAGAACCAAGTGGGATCTCAGAGGTCAAGAATACATCATGGTAGGGAACCCTGAAGGTTACGGCCTTTACGACCTCCAGCGCCCTGGCAAAATTGTTATTTCAAGTGATGTTGAATTTATTGAAACTCTCGCCTAAAGAAGAGCAGAAATTTGAAAGCTCATCATCAGATGTTGTGTTGACCCTCGATGGAGAGGAAACAGAATCGCATCTTTCTTCTGAATCCTTAGATTTTAGAGGTTTCGAGGACTCAGAAAGCACCTGAACAAATAAGACTCATTAAGATAGTCGTAAAGAAGATGTCGAGCCAGACACCGGGACGACCTCTCAGCTCAGGTATCCCAAGCGAAACCGCAAACTGAAGGTATACCCAGACTTCGTTTCCTATATGTTTAAGTCATCATGTTATAGTGAGGCAGTGGAGTGGAGTGATAGTGCCGAATGGCTATCTGCTATGCAAAAGGAGTAATAATAATAATAATAAATTTATTGTCAAAAAACAGTACAAACTGCGTATGACCAAGTGGAGGACAATAAACTAATTTACTCCTCGGAAGCAAGCAAGGGACCATCCCATCAATTCCGATCAAGAGCCCTAAGGCAGAGGCGGATTCAAAAAAATTCAGCATAAGTTCCTAGATAAGACAAAATGTTAGCTGCGAGTTATAATACTAATAGAATGACAATATGTTTGTAATTTTACGCAAAAAATTACATGTACAAGTAATATAATTACTTGTACAAGTAGTATAATTACTTGTTAAAAAATAATACTTGGTCTTTGGTCGATAAACCAATTAACGCTAATATTGTAAAATTTAAGTGGGATTATAAAATTAAAAATAGCCAAGATTGTAAAACTTATAAAACAAGATTTATTGCAAAGGGTTTACACAAATATATGGAGAAGATTTTCTGGAAACTTTTTCTCCTGTTATAGCTAAGAGTTCTTTAAGGTAGTTATTAGCTTTGTCTGTTGACATGAATTTGACCATTGAACACTTAGACATCAATAGAGCCTTTTTGCACCGAGAGTTGAATGAAACAGTCTATATGTACTAACCAGAGGGCTTTGTTGATCCAGAAAATAAGGAAAAAGTATGTTTATTAAAGAAAGCCATTTATGGGCTTAAGCAGACTGCAAGAGTTTGGTTTGAAAAGGTTGAAAGTGTATTATTGGAGTTAAAATTTATTAAATCTAATTTTGATCCATGTGTATTTTTTAAAATAAATGATAAATCAGTCACTATCATAGCTTTACATGTAGATGATTTGATTGTATTTTCTAACAATTTTAATGAAACAATAAAACTTAAAGATTGTTTGAAGGCAAATTTTAGTGTCAAAGATTTAGGAAGTATTAAACATTGTTTAGATATAGCCAAGATTGTAAAACTTATAAAGCAAAGCTTGTTGCAAAGGGCTTTACACAAAAATATGGAGAAGATGCACCACTCGGAACATGGGCTTGTGATTAAACACAAGGACTTCATCCTAGAAATTCTAAAGAGGTGTGGTATGGAAGATGCTAATCCTATTAGTACCCCTTTAGATACCACTTGTAAATTAAAGGAACCATCTGTTGGTAAACAACCTCCTAATATCCCATACCAATCTCTCGTAGGTAGCATTATGTACCTGGCAGTCACCAGTAGACCAGATATAGCTTATTCGGCTAGCTACTTAAGCAAATTCAATTAAAATAATAGTATGGAACATTGGAGGGCTGCTAAAAGGGTACTCAGGTTTCTTAAAGGCACTATTGATTATAGTTTACATTATTCTAAAAATGATAAAAATTTGTTTGGTTTTGTTGATGCTGATTGGGCAAAGAATTCTACTGACAGCAAGTCATATCGTGGATACTCATTTTTGTTGGCTAATGCACCAGTGTCCTGGGAAGCAAAAAAGCAAAAACGTGTAGCACTTAGCAGTACTGAGGTTGAGTATATTGCCATGGCTCATGCTGCCAAAGAAGCAATTTTTCTAAAAGGTCTTTTAGGTGAGATAATTGGTTTTACGGAGTCTGTAGTACTATTTAACGACAATCAAAGTGCTGGTAAACTAGTTTATAATCATCTTTTTAGGAATGATACTAAGCACATTGACATCAAATACCACTACATCAGAGATGTTGTTAAGAATAAAGAATTGTTTGTATTGTATCTACCGGGCAGTAAGATGCTTGCTGATGTACTCACTAAAGACTTGTCTGCTAGCAAGCACAATTTTTTTTAAAGTGGCATGAATTTAAAGAAGTAATATTTGTGGGTCACTAGATTAAGGGATGGTGTTAAATGTATATTCATAAACGAAATCTAGTGACTATGATTATTATTAGATGTAACCTCCCCCCTCTTTTTTCTATTGTGTTGTTTTGTGCCTGCCTCGCCTCGGTGTACTGTTCAGCTATTAAAAACCTTATGTCATTTACATTTGGTGTCCACTTTATTTTAACCTTTTATCAGCATTTTGATGAATATTCCATGCACATTTAAAAGCAGACAGTAGTAGATTAGGAAAAGGAATACAATCAATTCGGAGGTCGCAGTCGCAAGGTACAATCTTTATGTGCACATAAAATATTTTGGAGACTATTTTGGTTTCGTCAGCTCCGCGACCGCTACGAGCAATGGACCCGAATGCTGAGCAACAGGTCGCGCCGCGTCAAGCGCTTCCTGTCCACTTTGCTGCCCAACTTCAGCTGGGAGGCGTATAAGCGCCAGCGGCCCTCGTCCTCCTCTCTCGTAAGGAAAAAAAGCACGCTCCTTAAGTTCTAAATAAAAAGCGAACCGCCACCCGTCCGTGCCCACATCTTCAGAGCTCATCATTTCTCTTAACACCCACATGTACAGCCAGGCCCGGCCCTACCGTACGGAGCGACCGTTCCAGGCGCCAAATCTCGGGGGGCACCTGGGTGGTAAAAATAAAGCCAACATTTTTTAAAATTTGTTCTTTGCTTTTCGATATTTTGCTTGAAAAGATGTGGGTAATATATGAATGACCTCAATTGTTAAATCGCGTGGCGCCATTTTTTAAATTAATTTCTCATTATTGATTTTTGTTATCATTCTGGTTACAATGGCCAAATATGAACGGAGCTATAGTAAGCTAATTAAAGCGTACCTTAGGTCGACTATCAGAAGACAAGCTTTCAGATCTAGCCCTGCTGTCCCTTGGAAATGATGTAGCTCAGGGGCATTGCCATACGAGATCATACACAAATTTGCAAATGCCAAAGTTTGTAAGTAGCGAATTACTAAAACTTTGTTCACCAGATAATGAAAGTAGTTTAGATATTTAAAAAGAATTTTTACATTAATTAGTGAACATATATAAGTACCAGTACCGAAGATGATTATGCCTGATGATCTCATTAAAAATGTTGACAAATTTTTTTTTTTTGTTAGTAAATAAGAGTTTTTTTGTAAAAGTGGTGGTTACTAGTGATTGATGTCTTTATAAAAGTATAATATATTGGGGACTAGCAAAGAGGGAGGGGCGCCGTAGTTGGCTCTCGCTCCATCCTAAAACTACTCTTGGGCCAGCACTGTACACAGCGCGCAAATTGTCATAGCTCCTTTAGCGCCAGCTATCACTCGGTTCTCATCTCTTGTTGGTGAAGTAGGAAGAAAGAGGAGGAGACACTACGCAATCATGAGAGCAACTACAAGTTATTCAAACCACAATGAGAATCTGCGCGTGGTATTTTCCGGAAATATGAGATATTCCGCATAATGCTTTTGTCCTTGGCGGTTCTCTTTTTATTACGAACTCTACACGCACCCTCCCACTGCTGGAAAAATTCAAGTCCAACTTGTCAACGCACAGAATAGTTCTTAAATAATTACATACTATTTTTCTCTAATACACACTTCCAACGTATTAGTATTAAATAAATACAACCTGTAGTAATAAATTAACCTTCCTAATATCTGCTTATAATAGGAAAGATAAGAAACTGTTTCATATTTTATTGTTACTAAAAGAGTCAGACGTCGCGTCGTATCAAAATAAAACCTGACTTAGATTGTACTCGTATGTCCAACCCGAAGAGGGCATGAAACTAATTCACTCTCTGGAAGCGAGTCTGGGACAATGTAATCAATTCCGATCAAATAACCCAAGCAAGACCAGAAGAAACCCACAAAAATAATGTACACATCCGGGCAAATATTATTTTTGTAATAATTAAAGGGTATATCAACCAAAAGGAAATAATTTGAGAGGGTGATTTAATATATATTTACCCTAAATTGCAGAAGTAAACGCAGAAGGCGATTGGAACACGGGATATCGAGACGTTTGGGTGGGGCATTGCCACTTTGTCCCGGGATTTTTTGGAAAAGTGAGAGCGTCGTTTGCCCGAGCACAGCAATCGGGCCAACAGATTGATAGGTAGACAAAAGCTGTACGCTGAGCAGACTTCATTCAGTCACAACAGTCAACTCTACGGGATATTGGACCTTCAGCTGACTTCCTTAAATTTTCTTATGAACTCCAAAGGGAATAAGATGAGTTTCGGAACATTCCGTTCAAAAAACATTCGGAAATTGTGCGGATATAAGAAAAATTATGTTGATAGATAAATAGTTATGTATACTTGAAATACTTTCAACTTCTAACAATTTCTTGAAGGGGTTGAGGGTCAAAGATTCACAAACTATTAATATTACTAATCACATCATATTATAAAAATGAAGTTTTCACTTCTAGGAATCATGAAACCAAAAATTTCTAATAAATATATAATGCACACCACTGCTTACGCAGTGTATCCAAAGTAAATGGTTTTATCTCTAAGGCTTTAATGATGTGTCTCACGGAACTATCTTTTATCATGTCTGATAGAGGGGGTGGTCATATCTTCTTCAATGTCGCCATTATTCCAACGACAATTGCTGTTGGTCAGCAGCTCGTACGTACAACGCGGTACATAAATGTGGCAATACTATGCTAAATGTGACCAAGCATGCAATCTGAAGGCATGTGAATGTTGGCGACGTTGAGCGCGTAACTTCTCATACAGTCCAAATTCGCTACGCACAATTTATCATAGCCCACTGCTTGTGTCGCATGTGCTCGCAAGACTCAGGCTTCTTTCCACAAGAGTCGACAAGGGGAAGAGAAGCCAACTGAGCGTAAACGACACCACGGGATAGAGTCATTATTCAAGTGATCCATATCCATGTGTAAGAACTACGAGTAACTGCGCGTGGCATTTTCGAGAGTTATGATAAATTCTGCATTACATTTCCGCCAGATGCGTTTCACTTCTTATAGGACTCTAACTCAACGCGGCCTTCACTAGTCACCGTCATTACAATCTCTTTGATATGCATTGAAATAAAGACAAGCATTCAATGTTAATAAGATTGGACCCTTATGTGCATAGACGTCGCAGCTGTCGGGTGAAGGAGAGTTCAGTGCCTGGCGACAAGAGAACTTCCTGAAACTGCTCTTCTTGGAGGACGAGGCGGCCAAGTTGCATGTAGGTGTATGCGACAAAAGAGTCTCACAACAATAAATTTACGTGCTATCTATATCCGTACAATAAGAGATATCTTCGCTGGGGCAAATGTACAAATGTTAAACTAGTGGCTGAACGACCGGTGTATTTACTCGAACCTTAACATCCACATTTCTTCCTAAACCTGAGTACTATTCCACGCACTAGTGTACCAAGATGGGGGCGGAGGGCACGGTTCGCCCGGGACCTCATACATATTAAGTATTATCATAATAATCCCAATTCGAACAAATTTAACGGAAACGACACAAGTTACTTAAAGTTTTCGTTTGAAATATTTTGAAAGTTATGTGTTCGCAAATATTTGTCGAGACTGTTTGACATGTGTGTGGTCAGTCTTTGCCGCTGATGCTTCATTGGGACAACGGGAGGCAAATCATTGAAGCAAATATTTGCCGATGACCCTTTGGCAAGGTGCAGTAGATTGTGAATCAAAAGAATGGGGAAGGGTCAAGAAAATATTGACCATTTTCATTTACATGACATTGTCTGCATATTTCCTCTAAGTTCGATTTAAATAATGAAATAAACCAAAGGAAAGACAATTGGAGACTACCACATCAGAGATGGTGTATTTATATTTCTCTGTTAAAATGATTTTTTAATCTTTCCTTACAAAAGTGGGGGAGGGCAAGACTTGCCATGTGTGCGGCCCTAGATTTACAGCATCCGCATGCCTTCACAGGACGAGAATGCGGAGGCGGCGCGCAACGTAGCTGCGCAGCGGAGGCGCCGAGCGGAGGCGCGCAACTTGCACGCGGAGGCGGCGGAGAGGTTGGCGCAGCGCAACACGTGCCTCGAACGCAGGCTGCAAGCGCTCACGGACGAGTGAGTCTACCACACGGACACGTCCTCATACTTCACTAGATAAACTGAGCCGTGACACACAACGCTACCTGTATAGCTCTCGCGACATAACTCCTGCTCTGGCTGCCGAACCCGAAGTGAGGACGCGGGGGAGAAATAAACGCTTTTCTGAAAACATTAGTCATTCAAAGCGCACATCTTCCGGATTTCCCCACCGACCACTGAAGTATGACGAAGTACGTGGAAGTGATGAAGCCGTTTCCGAGGAAAGTGCGACCATCCCAGCAGACTCAGCCAAAGTTCGCACATTGGCTAGTAGCTGCCGAGCGAGAGCAGGAGTTATGTTGCGCGGATTATATCATCTCATTAGAGGTGTTCCAGTCCGAAGACTGGTCCGAACCATATCGCGGCGCGAATTCGGGTATCATGGTTGCACAATGGTGATTGTAATACTTTAGATGCAACCCATGGTGGTTTCCCATTGCCTTCCATGGGTACAACACATGATGAAAATATTCACATCTTACCCGGAATACGAACCCAGAACCTTTGGCTTCCGGAGAGAATCAGAAGTGTATAGAAGTATTTTGAGGTTGAGAATTGAGACTACAGAAATGTCTCTCAATTCTTGGGTACGATGTAGTTTTGTTCCCTTCATGAGACTTTTTGTGTGCATAACTACTGTAATAATTCACATCAGAAATCACAAAAGCGATGAAGTAAAAAGTATCCCTTGAAATGTTCCATTCTAATTGGAAGAGAATGGGACTTTTAAGGAATTTACCTACCACTATTCCTACCAGAGGAGTCAGTTAAAGGTGGGGTCGGCCAAGAGCGAAACCTGGAAGAATCCATCTCTCTCTTAAGTCACCTCTAACTCAAACACATTTTAATTCTTGTGGGTACGAAATTTCCCAGTTTAAAGTGTTTTTGTAGACTTTAGAAAAATGTTAAAGCAAAGTTATAGATATAGATTATTTCTAATTCAATACATGGACCTTAACTGAGAGAGAAAATTGCACATAATGCCACAGGCTGATTTCCATTTATAGTAAATAGTGTACAAGCAACTGAAGTTTCCATCTCACCAGTTGCAAAGCCAAGGAGAGAGTTTATAACCACAACTTCTGTGTCAGCCAGTGGCGGCATGGGGGGACAGCCCCACTTTTTTACAGGAAGATAAAAATTTCATTTTAACCCTCTAAAACTGGGAATTATAAAAGAAATTACACCATCCTTGATCACTAACAGTATTTCCTTCGATTAATTTCATTATTGAAATCGTATTTAGTGGGAATATGAAGAAAATGTCATGTTAATGAAAATTGTCAATATTTTTTTGTCCCCCCCCCCCCCTTGATTCCATATCACTGCTATTCGTGGCAGCTTGTTCTATATATCACTGGTTTAAGGACCCAACAAAACATAATAGTTCAGAGATATTAAATATCTAGTGATACCATTCAATTCTATGATACAAATTATTGCAACAACTGTATGAATATAAAAATACAAATGTCAATTGAAACTATTCCTAGTATGGCCTTTTAAACTTGTGCTACTAAGGCTAGTGATTCAAAATACAAAGATCCTCCTGACTTGGGTGCAAAACAGTAGTGATGGGTGGAGGGGGTATGGGGCAGATCCAGGGATCCGAAGGGGGGGCTAAGGAGGCTTGGACCAGAACTCTCAACAGATAAGGGCATAATTTACCACTTTAAACACTTAATACATTTGGTTCCTATTTAACATTGTTAATAGCTAATTGTTGATTATCTATTTGGTGAGTAGATATATTTTATTTAGAAGATAATACTTATAAAATTTGTTTTGTAGAACCATGATTTTCAAACAGAATTCCTCCCCAGTTCCCGGTTAGCACCCCCCACCCCCTTTACTACAATCTAGATGTGCCGGTAGGGATTGTACGTTAACACTGCTTTAGTCACTACCTGACTTGGGTCTTGTACCCCCCCCCCAGGGGACTTACATCTAGTAAGTACATGTTTGGCGAGCACGGGGCCCCGAGCTGAGTCTTGCATTACTTCCACTTACTTGTGCGAGGCTCCTTCCTTTCTCTTTCCTGACCTTTCTTGGTCACCTCTTGTTCTTTTCGATCTCGACCCTATCAAGGCTAGGGTATCTTTCATTTTCCTCATTCCTCTAATTTTTTCCTACCCCTCATTTTTTGCCCCCCCCCTCCATTTTTGTTTTGATGTATGTTGTGAGATATGTTTCGGTGTGTTGTAGATCAGGAGGGTTTATAATGTGGGTAGGGTTGAATCATTCGACGAGTCCCACACACGGTGAGAGTCATGTTGGCTCTCCCTAATGCGTAACTGCATTTTCCCTACCTGTACAAGTTTTTCGGGCTCCAATGACCTTTGATGTCGACATGAGCCGTAAAGCCCCACAAAAAAAAAAAAAAGGATCTTGTATAGAAAGTGACACAGAAAATTCAAGTGTGAGCTAGTTATACCAAAATATAGCTTGTTCTTTTCTGTTTTGAGCAGTTTGAAGCGAAATGTTTTATCCTGGATATCCCTGAAAAAACAAAGTATCTCTGATCTCTTTTTATATAAATGGTTCAGATCTTATATTACCACATCTTTGACTTTTCTTTTCGACAATACTTTATTACTAAAACTATTAGTTCAAGGCAATTTAACAATAATATATTTTGGCATAATAAAAAGTAGAACATGAAGACAGTTCCTAGATCAGTTCTTAAAAAATAAAATTAGAGACTTAATAGAATAAAAATTTCTTGACAATCCCAGAAGACTTTGTTATAGTTCAAGATTGGTTGACATGGGGTTGCTATGCCCCATCCAGTTTCTTATAGAGATCAGTTATCTTCCCCTGTGGCATACAGTGCCACAAGGCATTTTGATCCATTGTGCATTCCTTTAGCTCTACCTACGTTTTCCGTTGCATTAATTATACAGTGGCACAGAATTGCAGTCGGGGAGAAGGGGAGGTGACACTACTCGCAGTGGTGATGAGGGCAGAATTTCGTTCTTGTTACCTGCTTTCTAGATGGGAAAACCGAATTATAGTAGTTACATGTTGCACAATAAAGAACTCTGTACACTCTGCTGACTGGAATATGCTACATTTTAAAAGACACACCTATGATCTGTATGGCTGTAATGAAAACTCTATTTTCTGAAACATTCCACATCTTCGTAGACTCATTGCTGTGGCCCTTGGCAATGTCAGTGTCAATCTCCAAGTCAGAAATAACCCTAAATAGCTGTATGGCTGAAATACTGTCTTATGTCCACGCTGGTCTTATGTTCAACTGGTGGCCTGTGGACCACATTTGACCAGTGAAATTGTTTTTGTTTTTTTTACGGCCAATGAGTTTAAGTACATTTTAAAACAAATTTTCCATAAAATGTTGGGTGGGTTTATAACTGTCAGAACTAATATTCGACATGGCATCTCCGGTGGGAGAAAATAGAAATTTGTGTTTGGAATTACCCTGTCATACATTACAATATGAAAACATTTCATTATAATACTAGATATACAAAATACTTTTTAAAAATAAAAAAATATACTCTTCAATTTTTCAAGCTTGAAATGATATAAATTTCTTGATGAGAATTGCATTGCAAATAAATAAATATAACCATTATATTTATTTGTTGGGAAACATTTCGCCAAACTGCATCCCGTGTCGGGGCAATCGATTGAAAATATACAGAAAACAGCCCACAGGCTACGATAATATTGCTTAATATTATCAATCTGAATTCAATTTATTAAAATAATAACTACTTGATCGTACTTGTGCAGGCGTGCACGATTGGCAAAAACCATTGAGCAACTCTTTGCGGAGTATGAGCGTGGTGCTGCTCCCACTTCAACACCAGCCTCTGGATACACACGAACTCAGCGTTGACAACCTACAGTGGCTTCATCATTTCATCTAGTTTGTCGCGTACGCTCACTACACTAGGAATGGACCCTGGCCTCATGCAACATCTCGTCAATTCAGGAATTGCAAAACACAGTTTTGTTAAAGAGTTTGTAATGAAAAAGAATGATATTTATAAGAATTAATTTCCATCAAAAGCTTAAAAATGATAAGTTATTTTACTGTGTATACATACACAATAAATGAAAATTTGATTATTGAAAAAATCAATTTTATCCCAAACAAATACAAATGTAAGATAAGTTCAAGAACTATGAACAGTACAATATATTTTTTAAATATACACTCATAATTCATCAATCAACATCATAAATAATTCTTTGAAAACGTGTTAAAAACAAACTTCACAATAATATCACAGATTGTTCTGAAGACAGAAGAAAACTGCGTAAAATGACACCTGTCACACGCTACCTGTATAAAAGCTTCTGAAATTCATTAATTTTAAAGACTTAACACAGACTTAAGAAACTGGTCAAACAGTATACTACCAAACTTATAAGCATCACAACTATACTTGGCAGCACACAAAAAAGTAATGAAAAGAACATTTCACCTCACAAAACCAATAAGGGCTCTAATGACCTTGGCATTGATGAGCCCTAAAGCCCCATTTTAAAAAATACACGGTGTTAATTATTGAAATTTATTTAATAAACAATCAAAACATTTCCCCACTTCAATGAACTCACAAATACTCTCCGATGGAAATTTTAGTAACAATTTTTAAAAAAATTATGATTTCATAAGGAAAGATTGAGTGAAACATGAATGAAAATATTTCATTTTAAATATTATATCAAGTATTTAATTGTCTTTTAATCTTACACTTGGTGGCTTCACTTGAAAACAAGTCAAGACAAAGTTAAAACCAATGAAGCCTGGTAAAAACCAGATTTACATGTTGTGTATCTTTGTGACAAGTGGATGCTATTTATCTCCTCTTCTCCAAAAACAAAATCTCGGTATGTCTGCAAAAGTAAGAAAAGAATATTTCAATTCATATAACACTGGTGGATTGTATCAAACACCATTCCAACACATTATTACAAAAAGCAGTTAAGTAGAAGTGTTTTAAAAGTTTATTCTGTAATTCCATACAATAAATACGTTTCAGGTGTAAATTATGATGAGAAGGAAAACAGAATTAATAACAAGATACAAGAATATATTAGGCAGTGTCATAACTAAAGAAAAGATAAAAGGGAAAAATCAAAAAAAAAAATTTGAAAAGTAGTTTATAGAATAAATTGAGGGAATTGTTCGGCTTGTTTCATAGGGCAAACAATGTCCAAAGACAAAAATAAGTGAACATAGAAGGAATATTAATAAGAATGACAGAAATAGTGTAATACCAGAAGATAATTGACTTAATAAAGATCATAAAATGAAATAGGAAGAAATTGGGATTTTGGAAAAGGAAACATTTTCAAAAAAGATTCACTTAAGAGATGATGCATATTAAATCAATCCCAAATTGTTTAAATTTACATACAGATATAGAATATCAAATGTTTTTATAAAACTTCTTTGTATGGAACAAACTGCTTCTCAGTAGACTGAACTATGTTATGGCCATCCTTCTGAGGTCATCTTCAGCATGATGCCAGAGCCATACAGATCCAAGTAGCTGTTGTACTCTGCTCACGTCAGAGTTGTACACACTTAGGTCTGTACAACTCTGGTATTGCCCTGCTAGTTCTGTCTACTGAGATGTCGTTTGTCCCAGAAAAACAAGTTTAAATTGAAAACAGTCGCGAAAGCCTTCCACTTACATCAAATGTTCATTATTGCCAGTTGTAATTTTTTTGTTCACATTTACTTAATAGTTATATTTTTATCATCAGGTAACTAAGTAATAAGGTTGAATGAAGTATAAAATATGAAAAAATAACCATCATAGGGTAAAGGGGAAGAAGAAGAAGAAAATACCTCGATGGGGATTTTGATTAACTCAATTGTGGAAAAATAACCAAAATGTAACTGATCTTGTGGAGACAAGGTCATTATTATATGCAGCCTTCCACTTTGCCGGCTGTCTTTGACCTAACACATTCTCCACTGCGCTTTCTCCAATTTCATTCATTACAGAGACCAACTTACAATAACAGAAACTGATGGGCTGTAAGGTGAAAAAAGAAAAAAAAAGAAAAATCCTCTCTCAGATGAAGAATTGAACGATAAAATGGAAATAAAATTAGGAGTTTGTCTGGATGTGGTTGTATATGTCATAAACTGCCTTTTCTGTTCCTATTTATTGAAGTAATGCCGGTAGTTAAGAAGAAATTAATAACCCCTACCTCTAGGATTTGCGTAGCATCAAATGATTCTCTTGGCCGGTGTTTCCGTCCAGACGATGTGTCCTGCTCCGAAACACCGCCTTTGTCTTCACGAAAAAGCGTATTCATCAGAGTAACATGCAGCTTCACAGCATCATACTGTTTCTCACAATAACCTGCAGCTGATATGACAGATAATCAAATTTCAGACAGAAGTATGATATTTTAAATTCTAGAGTCAAGTACAAGAATGATGCTTCTCAGATGCTTCAGTTAGCCTCATCCACTGTTGAAGAACAATTTATTGTTGTTAACAATCAGACCTCTGTCAGAATGGGTCTCTTAATCTCCGTATACTCAAAATTATTCAATCAAACTTAAAAGGAAAAGGCCATTGTGTCAGCGTTGTGAATGTAATGGAAAGACAAAGAAAATGTCCTACGTGTAATAGTATTGCAATCAGACATGTTACAATCAATCAGGAAGATGGAGTGGAAACAAAAAAAAACAGGAAATTGAGTAAGGGCATTGATAGTTTTTTGACAAAGGTGCCAAAATCGAGAGAAAGATAGCAAAAGTCAAAGGATAGAAGCACACTAACATGCAGAGGAATCTACAAGTTGAATGGAAAAGTGTCTGTTCCAACAAAA
Source organism: Laupala kohalensis (assembly GCA_002313205.1). Classification (NCBI taxonomy): domain Eukaryota; kingdom Metazoa; phylum Arthropoda; class Insecta; order Orthoptera; family Trigonidiidae; genus Laupala; species Laupala kohalensis. The sequence goes on along the minus strand of NNCF01127080.1, from coordinate 762,682 downwards.
CTCCTCATTTCGCTTAAAGAAATACTATACATCTATACTAAAAATTTGTTTTGGTTGATAGCTGTAGTGATTCAACATGTGGATGTTCTTGATTACCTATCTTGACAGGAACATTCTACACTTATGCAATGTAGAAAACATCTACCCCTTCCTCTACATAGGTACTGCTTTACCGTCCAGCTTGATCCTTAAGAATTTAATACTTTATTGAGAAAAGTCAACAAAAGTTGATGGAAGTTAATATATTTTATATAATATACAAAAAGCTTTATTTTGTTCTACCACGTTCTTGCAACTTATACAATACCATGTAATTTCCTTAAAGATTTGGTGAAAAATAAAATAAAAATCACATCCACTTGCCAATATTCTGGATCTATTGAAATTACCACAGGTTTGTAAATACCATTAACAAGACAAAACATAATTGTTTTGTCATATGCATGGACAACACTATATCACATATAGCCAACAACATACAACTTACATCACTTGTATTACTTTATTTCATGAATTTTAATTAGTTATAAATATGAGTTATAAATATGTGAAAAATAATCTGTATTTTAATTATGTAAGACCTTCCATCTTACTGTAATAAGGGTTCATCATAATACCCCAAACTCATTTTTTTAAATAATAATAATATAATAATATTTTATTGAACCACATAGATCATAACAATGACGTATGGCGAGTCATAGTACTAACAACAATAACAATAATATTTACATATAAGAATAACAACAATATAATAATTTTGATACATTTAACCATATTCATTTAACTTAGGCTAAGTAGAAGTTCACATAAAAATACAATTATTTTCTACTACTACAGAATATTAATATTTATTTAGGCTAGGGTTATTAGATATCTAAGGTAGAAATTCTATTATTTTACTTTTATTTCATTAATTTACATCAAGGTCTACATTTATACTAAAATAGTGTAATTTAATGTTATTAGATTTTTTCCTGCATCATGGATCACCTTCTGCACCTTTGTTCTAATGATTACCTGCAACAGATTGTATGTCATACATTAGTTATTGTCATTGAGGAATTCTTGTACACTGTAGTAGAATTTCTGCTGTAAGAATTGTTTGAGTTTTGTTTGAATGGGTTCAGTGTATTGATGTTTTCAAGGTTTAGTGGTAACGCATTATATATAGCTGTATACCTGCACTATGAGTGCTGTTTTGGCTAAGAGTGGATGTTATCTGAGGTTGATGGATATTTCTGGCCTGTCTAGTGTGTTGTGAATGTGAACAGTGGAATTAATTCTATAGAGTGGTCCTTTGTCTAGTACGTCTTTTTTTATGACATTCAAAGTTTCAAAAATATACATGCATGGCAGTGGAAGTATTTTCAACTTTTCAAATAATGGTTTACATGAAGAAAGTTTATTAGTGTTGGTAATTGTTCGTATTATTCTCTTCTGTAAATAAAAAGTTTGTTTTGTTTCTGGTGCTTGTCCCCAAAATATTATATTTTAGAATGGAATGGACATTTGCATAGTATACTGTTCGAAGGGTATCTGTTGTGCAATTTGCTGTTAGAACTTTCATGGCATAGTTTATTGTGCTGAGTTTCATATTCAGTGTTTGTAGGTGAGAGTTCCATTTCATTCTATCTTATATAGTAAGTCCCAGAAACTGTGTTGTTTGTTTAAAGATGAGGAGGTTACCATTAAATTCAATGTTAGGTGTGTGCTGTTTAGATGAGTGAGGATTATGGAATAAAAAAACTATGCAAATTTTGCCAGTGATTATGAGTTTATTTTGTTGGAACCATTGGATTAGGGTGGCGATAGTAGATTTGGTAGTGTTAAGTAAGTTTTCAGCAGTTTTGGCACGGAAAAAAATGTTTGTGTCAACAGCAAAAAGTACAAGTTTGTGGTTTTTGATGACAGATGGGATGTCATTAATATATAGAAGAAATAGTATGGGTCCCAGGGTGGAGCTCTGTGGAATTCCATGAGTGACATGCATGGGCTGAGACCGGTGAAGTTTTATTTTGATTTTCATGTTGGTAGGATACTTCTACTATTTGCTGTCTTTCAGATAAATATGACTTTAGCCAGTTGTATCCAATTCCCCGAATTCCATCATTTTCTAGTTTACTGAGGAGAATTTCATGACTAATTATATCAAAAGCTTTTGTGATATCTAAGAATAATCCAACAGGGATTTCTTTCTGCTTTAGTGCAATCAAAATTTCATTGAGAAAAGCAAATAGAGCAGTTTCAGTAGATCTTGTTTTGTTTTTCTTTTTACTAATTATCTGATGGACTTCTTCCTCATTTGTTTCCCTGATATACATTGTTGATGTTACATGAATATCATTTGGTAGTGGTAGAGCTTATAGTGTGGTTGTGTTTTGCTTATTTTGTAGTTGGTTGGCTATGGCTGTGAAATGCTGGTTGAGTGTATTAGCAACTTCAATGGGGTCAACTATTTTGTTATTGTCTTGTATCAATTCTGTGTGTTGTTGTTTCTGGGTGACTTGCATAGTGGTTTGCTTAACAATATTCCACATAGCTTTCATTTTGTTGGTAGATTTCTCTATGTATTTGTCATCTGTTTGGCTTTAATTATTACTTTCTTAAGCACTACTGTGTATTGTTTGTAATATGTTTTGAGTTGAACGGGACATGATGGTTGTTTAGTTAGCATATGGAGTCTTCTCTTCTGTTCACATGATGTTTTGATTTCTTTAGTCTGCTAATGTTTTTTACTTTGTGGTTTTTGTGTTTGCTGCTTATATGGAAGGGATATGTCAAAATAATTGAATAACTGGTTGAAGAATTTGTACTTAGAATTTGTACTCTACATTAGAGGTTTCATAAACCTGGGACCACATTTCATTATTTAGAAGTGTATTTAAATTTGTTGAGTTAAATATTCNGGGGGGGGGGGGGTGGGCTTTTGGGAGTTAGTATCGGTTTTAAGTGGGAGGATCTGTGCGTTATGGTCACTTAGTCCCCTATCATATGTAGAGGCAAGATTAATGTGTTTGCTCCTGTCAATTACTGTTTGAGTGGTAAACACTACACTGTATTATGTCAGTCCATGTATAAGCACAGTATTGTGGTACATGTTAGTACTGTATTTTTCTAAACGTAAATAATTTTAGACTACAGTAAATATTATGTACTTATTTTGTACATGAATTAGCAGGAGAAAGCTATATTAAATAAATATTATTTTTCTCATTCTAACATAATGGTGGATGGATGTTCCTCACATTTGAATTGGTACTTCAAAATTCAATAACTGAGATATAAATTTTTGAACATATATCAATCAGTTTCCAAAAGTTATGGTAAATTTATTGATGTACAGTCTTAATCATTTTTTGCTTCATCTTGAAGTTCATGTTACTACTGCTGATTTTTTTGTTTGTTTAAATTAAATATTTGAAAAATATTGTTTTTGTGTAATACTTTTATTTCATTTTGTGTGTATTCTATAATTTGTCACAATTTTTACATTAAATTAAAAAAAACCCTTAGGTTTTGTTGGAGGGTCTATATCCTTGTAATGTGCTTGATCACAAATTTTGTGTTCAGTTATGATTTTGCTAGGATTAAACAGGAAGATGTTAAATTTTTGGTTAGAAAGAAGAACCAAAAAATCTCGATACAATCCAGATTACAAGATTTTTGAAGGATCGACGGAAAATTATTTGATGAGAAAGTTTGGTCCTCTGTTGCTAGCAAAACACAGGTTCAGTTGAAAGGGCTAAAGAAGCGGGAAAGGGAACATTATTTTTCACAAGAATCATTATCTAAAATATTCTATAATTAATTACATAGTGAAGACTTCACAACGTGGAAATCCTTGATTCTATCACATTAATATCCTTGTCTGTTGCTCTTCCTACACATCTGGTAAACAAATTTGTTTTTATTCAAAGGAATAATACAGCCATTTTTAGTCATCTTTTGATTAATATTCATAAAAATCAAAGACAGTCATTAATTGAGCTAAAATCATAATGGAAAAAAACACTCCCTCTGGATTTTTATCTTGGCCAATAAAAAGGTACAGCAAGAACGCTTACCTTCAGTAGAGTAAAAGTCCACTATGCCATTGGCTAGTTCTTGCAGTCTATTGCTACCATCCACCGCTTGCACTTTCCCATACAAAACATCCACTTCACGAGGGTCATCGTTCATGTATTCCACGCCACACATTCTGATTCGCAGAGGTTCGTCACTCAATACAGGTCTATAGAACATAAGAAATATAGTTGACACACACAGAGTATGCAAAATGATGGACACTTGAATAGAGGGGTGTTTATTCCATCATCGGTAACTTCAGAATTTTAGGTTTCAATGCATTGTTTTCCTTTATATCTTATGCCTCATACTGACGACAATTTCAACTACCTTCAAAGATGTTAACAATGTTTTGTTGTATCTAAGCACATCCATATTAATGTGGCGACCTATTTCTAACCTTCTGTACCTAAAAACCTTTCTTAATTACAATTCAATTATTTGGTGTAATGAAGTGTAAAATAAATAACAAATGAAACACACCATTAAAAAACTGTATCTGTGTATTTACAAGAATACACAGATACAATTAACCCACTGAAATTAACAGTGGTGTCACTGATGTATAATAACTGGTTTAGAGCTGCAAGTGATATCCGCTTCTTGCTTGGAGACAAGTGCTCTAGACATATGAGATCATAATATGTCTAACACCTAATTTACTACATACAGAAGTTTACAATGAACAGTGATGTACACAATTATAATACTCGCAATAAAGACAAATTAATAAAACAACAGCATTATAGTAGCTCTCAAAGAAATTGGCTTTATATGTCTACTCAATTTTTCAATAATTTACCTGTATACATCACAAATTAAAACCAATCAAGTTTCAAAAGTTAAAAGTATTCCTTACTAGAGAATGTTTATATAGTGTTGAATTTTTAATGTAAATTTCAGTATATTATTGTTCAATTTTGTTTGTGTATACATATTTTATTACTAATATTTTTTTAAATTTGTATTGTCAGTTCTACTACCATTACAAATATATTGAACAATATTGTATCAGTCCTTAACTTGTATTTTGTGTATCTTATCTATTGAATTATCAATGTAAATTTAGCTCAATATTGTATTTTATCATATGTTTTTTTTACCATTGTTAATGTTGTTTTGATCACAATCTTATGAGAACTAAACAAAATATATATTAAAAAAACAGATACAGTATCCTCAATACTTGCTTCCATCTGTTGACGATGAAGGAAAGAAGTATACGGACTCACCTTTGAAGACATCTTGAGAATGTTGAGAATGGTTCAAACTTTGATAATATTGAAACAACACAACAACCAGTCACCCCCTTTCTCGTGGTAAGCTTATATTTTCTTAAAAGGAAAATTTAAAACATCCCTTTCCACAAGAAACTATGAAAAATGAGAATATCTTATGAATTTTATTCTATTAATAACCTGACAGAACACCACCTTCAACAACTGTGACAAATCTCGTAGCATATATATGTGTGTTAACAGTAATTGTTATTTAATCATTGGATTCAATTTGTCTGATAACTCAAATATTTCCATTGAATTGTGGTTGTTAAATTAAAGTAATTTATGTACATAGTTTAATGAATGTCAGTGTGTTATAAATAATATTTTTCTTCTTTGTATTTTACATGAAATAATGTCTAAAGCCTGGTTATTCATAATACCTCTGATTGACCTAGTTCCCCACCTTTTTGACTAATTAAATGCCAAAAATCACATGTTGAACAATCAAAAGTGCCAAGGTCAAAATGCTTTATTCAAATGTTCTAAGACTTTACTAGACGAAGGGGACAAACATCTTCAAGAGGAGATGAGGCTATGAATCTTCCTTGAAACATATCCAGATAATTGTAATTCACAGTTTATACAAACTTTCCACAATTAGAATCATCAGTGCTTACCATAGTAAAATAGTTTCATTTGATTACTCACCATACAACATTGTAAGTGTGGGTAATGTATATCAATTAAGTGTCTTTCACATTGATAAGAATTGGCAAGATTAAATTTTTTTAAAAAGTAGTTCAGAGCACGAACATATGAATGTGAACAAATATTTACCCAAATGTAGTCCCGCCTTTTTTTCTTCAGAAAAAATTGCCCAAAACTCCATGGGTGGTGGGGGGACTATATTTGGAGTTTAGGATGGGAAAACTGTTTATTCAAAGTTGCTTGGGTGAAAACGAGTGAAGGGAAAACAGCCCTACACTTAACTTAATTCAGATTTGATGCTCTTTCGAAATAGAAACCAAACAGTGGTCCGTGTCACCTAGGAAAGACAGATTGGCACGACTGTGCCAACCATGACGCATGATTCTGCCGAGAGAAGGGGATCTTGTTCAACACAACGAATGCTGGACAATTGAAGATGCTTCGATGCTAAATTCAAACTGCCAGGTCTAAATAATTCTCAGACATATGGAAATAAAGCGGCAGCACGAGAATGCAAAGTAAAGCTGAAGTCTGTGTGAATCTGGCGATTACAAGAGGAGCAGTTGAACTCATCAGTCAGCTTTTGATTTTAATATCCTTATGATTATACTTACCAGAGCCAACCATTTCATATGGAATTTTCAATGAGTATTTTCCTTTGATTCTACTCAACTACAAGTTTTTTTTCTAAACTTTGCCTCCTAAAATAAGGCGGGTATTACACTTGAGGGAGGGAGAGAGAATACAGTAACAGAGACAAACAAGAATCCATACTCCACAACTGCTCCTTTGCACATCTGCAAGGTGTCAGTGGCATTGCGTCTCTCTTCATTGTCCGAGAGCACCAGAGTGGCCAAGGTGAGGTGCAGCTTTGCAGGAGACTGGAAGATGGATGGATCTACTCCACGAAATCCTTTGCACCCCTGGAGAACTCCCTCCTGTAACGGAGGAAATGAAGAACAAAGTTTATCCATACATGCTAAATATTACTCTGAAACAGAGGTCCCCAAACATTTTTAATTGGGTGTCAGAGTGAAAAAGTTTAGTAGACCGACAAGCCTTCTACATTTATTACCAAATAACTACCGCTTGAACTTTATTACAAAATTTACTAGATACATAGATATGCATTTAAAACATAAAGAGATAAACACACCTGACTACCGTGACTTTAATGTTGATTAAAAATTTAACCAATGAAATACATATTTTAATAGTTATTGAAGAACATTAAAAAAAAAGTAAATTTATTTATTAACAAATTAGAGAGTCCCTACAGGTTTGAAAGAAATATCATATGTCAAACGTTTTAATGTGTAGTTCTTGCATAAATGTCAATGTGTAAAGTTGCTTTTATCAATTATGTGTGTCCACTGCGGGTCGAACATTAATAATAATAAACTTTATTGTCAAAAAAGCCATTACAAACTGTGTATGACCATGTGGAGGATAGTAATAATAATAAATTTATTGTCAAACAACAGTACAAACTGCGAATGACCACGTGGAGGACAATAAACTAATTTACTCTTCGAAAGCAAGCAAGGGACCATCCCATCAATTCCGATCAAGGGCCCTAAGGCAGAGGCTGATTCAAAAATTTCAGCAAAAGTTCCTAGATAAGATAAAAAGTTAGCTTAATAAACTAATTTACTCTCAGGAAGCAAGCAACATTGATACCGTCAGCTCTGAATCGGACAATACACTTAGTGCGTCTAATTTGGTTCGCAGGCTATAGTTAGGAGACCGCTGCTCTAAAAAATGTTCTTGCCCTGGTTGGAACACAGAAACATACTGGGAGATATATGATGAGTACTACTTCTGATCTTAGGCAAACATCTTTAGTGTTTGTGGAAATAACACTATTACAAATCATGAAAAATGAGACCTATTAGAAGCATTCAATAAAAAGCTAGATTATACAGTAGTGGTTGAAAACAATGATTTTTTGAGAATTAATACTATGCAGATACTAATTTTTAAATTTACCTAGCGTTCAAATAACATATTGCACTGAGAATTTCAATTCTTAGATTAAAGGTTATCTGTTCACAGCTGGCAAACTAAAGGAAGAAGTTGGAAACTTAAAGTCGTTCTGCCGGTGTAACATCATGCACTACAACTCCAGGGGAAGAAACTAACGGGACCCTGACAGTGCCCAGCAATGGCTCTTTGAATGGATTACCCTTGGAGGGTTGGGAGTCCCGGAACTCAAGAATGCTTTATTGTTAAACGTCGAAGGGTTCTGAGAAACATCTGTGCAATGTAGGTGATGGCCTGCCAAGCAAAGGGTCAATGGATAAACTGTCCTTAGGAGGGCGGGGGACCCAGAAACTGAATGCGCATTTGTAAGCGATGAAAGGTTCGAGAAATGTAGAAAACTGAACGGTGGGTGTGGGGGACCTGTCCAAATAAGAGTCAGTCAATAAACTGTGCTTGAGGCGAGGAAACATCTCGAAGGTGTCATTGTGAGCGACGCAAGGTTTTGAACTATGTGAACACCGGCAGGAAGGGCGGTGACCTCTCCGCTTGAGAAGCCAGAGGGTTGGGCAGCGTAGGCGGTGACACTGGGAGGCGTTGCCTCCTGAACCGATAAAAGATCCGGAAGACAGCATTCGCGAACGATTCGGCTCCCTACTATGAGAGATGTAGGAAGGGGTAGAGGACACACATCGCTGGGAAGTGTGTCTTTTCTAAGAGACTTGAGATAACTAACTATTCACCAATGTATAAACAGATGTATATGTTTGAATAAATAGTCTTTGTTTTATTATTTCAAGTAAATAGTAATTGTTTTCTTGAAACAGAGGTATATTTCCTCTGAGTAAGAGAGGTGGTGGCAGTGAAAACAACAAAACCAGGTAGATACATTACAGCCGGGTAATGCCTGTCAAATCATTGAAAAGTCTAATTAACCTTTTTTGTCAATATTTATTTTATTTTGTGTGATAGTTCAACGATTAACTATCATAAGTTATAATGATACTAAGATTACTTGGCTTCTCCGCCACCTGCAGGCTTCAGGTCTCCACTGACAAAGCCACCAGCAACAGGTCTCACAAAGAGCTATTTAATTGTTTTCACAAAAATTGATTGCTATAATTTGCATATTGAGTGGCATAAGTCATAATAAATAATAACTAAGGATTTAAAACAAAATTAATAAGATTTAATCACACACAATGAAGAAGTTTTGTTCCTAGGTTATAGTAGCACTCGCCATGAAAAGTAGAGTGCCACGAGTAGTGAGTGCAATGTTGACAAGGAGAAATCCTCATGATGTAGCTGACTAATAGTTGCCCGAATCTAAAATAGTGAACATGATGATGTAAAAGTCAAATATCTCTTCAGAATGGCCGGTGATCTCTATCAAAAATTATTTTTAAAATAAACAGAGGCATAGTTTAAAAATTCAACCTTTTGACACACCAAGAGAGTAATTTATTTTTGATAATAAGTCTTTACCTCATAAGAGACAATGTATTTCATCAGTATATTAAATAGGATAAATCTCACTTAAATGAGACGGTAAGATGTGTTACAAAAGCTAGAATCAATATAAGCATGTATTAACATGTCCATATACAAAATGTAAGATGTTTACAATAATTAATTCTCAGTTGGCAGAAAAACCATAAGTCAAGTGCATGAAGGAGAATGTAATAAAAAATAAAATCAAATTGTTGAGAGAACAAAAAGGCAAAAATATACAACAAACTGAGTGTTTACTTCTATAAACTCAGTGTCAATGGAGAAGTTCAGTCTTCAAAATTATTTTGACAGAATGTGACACATAAAAGATAATAATATTGACAGATAATATTCTGTGCCTCTAATTAACAAAACCAATAAGATGGATTCTTGTAGTGAAACTCATGAATGTAAAAATACATAATTTCTAATGTAACAACACTGTAGACCCCCTTGTGAATTATAGTAGAAGTAAAAAACATAACTGCTTTAAAATTTGATCACATGGTTTCTAATATAGTGCCCTGAATAAGGTGTCTAAATTGTGACATTTTGGAGGAATATTTTTGATTCGATTAAATTGGTATTTACAAATTAATTTCAAATAGAAGGGGTTTCAAGTAGATTGAATACTTTGATAAAGGCATTGCATTTGCAATCCTGTGACCACAGAGGCCTAGACCCTCTAACCCCAAGCTGCAACATAGTCAAGAATTACATATTCATCAACCAATTGCTGTGCGGAATACAGACAATTGGCATTACAGTTGCATAGGTTGCAAGCCAAGAAATCAAATGGGGCTCTATACAAACAAGGCCTTCAGTAGGCAACTGCCAACACCTTAAAACGGAGAAAGCCATCTTGTATGGTGCTGCCATTCACTGGAAAGCATAAGAAGTGTGTAAATGGCTGCTTGAGGCGAGAGGACATCACAATCAAGTTGACCCTTCGTCGTGCAGCACATACACTCTTCCGGTCATTCCCAACCACCACTGAAACATTTAAATATTCCAAAAATAAATAATTTACATACAATTAGAAATACATACAATTTGCATGTAATAAATAACCATCAGTTTTTGATTGATATATAACACTTAACTAGCAGTATAACTTAAATAATATTTTTTCAAGCCTTCCTAAAATTACTAGCGTTATGCAGTGACTGCAGCAAGAGCAGGTAAAAGTGTTCTTTTCAGGTAAATTAACAAGAAAAACTGTTTTACTAACAGTCTAAAACAGAATAGAACAGCCAGGTATTCAAGAGAAAAGGAAAAGTAACTAAACTTGTATAATACAGTTCTTATGAAGTGATTAATGTTAAGGATTCAGTGCAAGATTTTAAGAATTGCAGATTTTATTAATTTAACCTGTTTGAATAGAATAGAAATAAAAAACTTAGAGACATACAGGTCTCTAAAGTCTTTTACATAGCACCATTAGTACTATGAGGCCAAATATAAACTGGAGAAACACATAAAAAGAGAGGAAATTTCGTATAAATAAGCAGACAAAGTTGATCTAAGTAAAAAGAAATGTGATTGCCAGTCCAATTATTTTCCTTATTTTGAATCAAAATTATGTTCTACACGTTTGTTAATAGTAGTATATAAATAAAACACTTTAAGTAGAGAATTATTAGTTTCTATTTAATTAGATGCACAATGTTTCAGCCTGTTATTGGCCATTATCAGGTGATATGACTCAAAATAATTAAACAAACGACATTTCTTAAGATAACAGGTGTTCAAAAATAACAACTTAAAAGGTTGTTATTTAATAAATTACTTATAAGAAACCATAGTAGACAAAAACAGAAATTTATGTTTGTAATATTATGGATTCCAAACTATGAGAAACAAGATTCTTTCACAGGATAATTGATAACTGTGTGCTTCAATAATAAGTTTTAAAACATTTGTCAAGTACTTAAATGATTTGCTCATCCTCACCTACATTGCCTTCCTGCCCTTGTTTTGGCACTTTCACTTGAGTTTTTGTTTCCCCTTCGATTCTGCGTCGAGTGTTGCCTTTCATTCCTATGATGTATGGAAAGTAAGCCCTGCACACATGAATGCATTGGAAAGAAAAATCTAACAAAATTTTTAAAACATCCAATATTTCATGATCTTTTTCCTGAGTACAGAACAAATAATAGTCTATCAATTATTGCAGTGAAATAAGACTATGGCTATGGTATTTATAGATGAAGTTAATTGAAAAATAAATGCTTAGTTCAATTCATTTACTCAAAATAAAAGCCTGAATCAAACAAAAGTAAAGAGTGGAAAGGGTAAAAAAACTTTCTGAATGGAGTAAGCTAAATTTTTTCAACAATTTTCGTAATAGCCTAAAATATTGTAAATTAACAAAAGATACTAAAATGGAACTCAAAAAGTGGTTACTGGAAATGATTTAGTTTAATAGTATTTTAGTTGGAGGTCATCAAAGATTGAAAAAAACTTCACTGTTTGAGTTACTTGTTGTATTGTGTATTTTATAATATTTTTTTAAATTTTATTAATTGTACGTGAAGTTGACAGTTATATTAATTTGATGTATTTACATATGTTATTTAAATTGGTATACTTTATGTAATTGTAAGCAATAAATTGCAATACGGTGTCCATTGTGAGGAAGGCCTGGGTACAGACCTATGTCTCTGCAAGACAATTTTGTAAACTTAATATCTAAAAACTCAAAACTCATAAAGAAAGAAGATTCATCACTATGGATTTACTCACCAACCACTGTGATATAATGCATTAGTCCAACAACAGTGGGTATAGAAAACCTGAAGAAATAATTTTTTAATTATATTCTTTACTAGATCTGGTCATATGGTTAAGACAAATGCCATCACCAATCAGTCTAACAACCCATCTCATAAAGGTGTAAAGGAGTTTTAACCCTCCACCCCTGCTTCTAGGGCAATGAAATTGTACTCAAGCAGCATCAGAAGTGACACGATTCACTTTGTCCTAAAGACTAACGGATTCAACACCAATATTGGCCATTTTTTATTATTTTTACAAATCACCATCCACGACAGACATCAACAGTATTGTAGAGAGTATTAATAGATGACAACAGTCTTGCCAGCGAACTCCAATACACTGGTTGCAAAATCTAAAAGCTTTCTAGATCCTGCAAGTTTTGAAAAGATACGAATGATATAATCATAGTTCAGGATCAGTTAAGAGATCTTCAGTTGGATTGTTATATCGAAAATCTTTATATCTAAGCAACTTCTTTAAGGTACGCAGTTTTGATAAATGTAGATTGTCCACAAATTTTGTTAAAGAATGTTTCTTCTAATTCACAGTTTCGTGTTGCATGGTTCTGATACAGAACACATTGCATCCAAATTTTCAATAATACAACAGAAAATAATTCAAATAATTCATTTCAAGAGTTAAATGTTCAAATCCTACCAATTAAAACTCCAGTATTTGATAAGACAGAATTGCTCAAGTAATTATCTTTGCTTTATTAAAAACTTCTCTTTACCAGCACAAGATTACAATTAGAAATTATATCCACCATTCTAATGTTGTCACTAGTATTAGTTACAAACAGGTAGAGTATTCAAATCCATCTGTACAATTCATTTCATTTCATTAAAAAAACTTACAAACTGAAATATTCATGAATTCCTGATAAAGACCTTTTAAAATAACCAATGCTTTTCTCTGATTTTCCTTCGGTACTTTGAATTGATGTACTTAAATTGCGATAGTTTGATTTATCATTTGCTCCAGGAGAGTTATGTGGCATATCGTCCAGTACATGCTTGTGCACAGTCTTTCAACTCCTTGTTATCTTTATTTTCATTACTAACATAATGGGCAAGGCTACACAATGCTTTCTCTACAGGTTTTTCTAGGCATATTAGCCTCAAATTATTCACATTTGTGTAAATATGTATTTATTTATTTCAAAATTCCTAAAAGACATTTTATAACAGAACATTTTAAGTCGGTGTTTTAATGATCCTGGATATGAAATATTTTTATAATACTTATGTTTGATGTATACACTTAATCTGACATGCTAAAATTGTTTTTTATATAATACATGGATGTCATATTCCTTTTGAATTGAAGATACTTTATTCCTAATTATGCCTTACCTAGCAACATGAAATGATGTTTTGAACCTTCCGCCCTCCAAGCTTTCCACTTCATACTCATCGCATGGTTCATCATTTTCAAATACATTATCTAGAATGAAGAAGTTTAAAAAAGGATCACAGTCCAAAAGGGAAAAAAAACAGAAAACACCCTTTCCTCTAACTTACAATCAGCTTGTAATTCTTCTTCCACATATGGGGAATCAGCAGATGCTTTTCCAATGCGCTGGTTAATTCTGTAACATCTTCCTTCAACCCACATCAAATCCGGCTTCATCACATCCATAATGTCAAGTTATAAGAAAGAGCTTCAAGGTAATTTTCGACGAATGGAGGTTAGATTACTCTCAACAAGGGAGGGATAAATTACATCTTTCGGAAATTGATAGTATTCGTATTATAATATAACTTAATTAATAATGACAGAACAAAATTAATCCTTGTACTAAACTTTATGAGAAAAATTGTTTACAAAACCTGACGCACTCAGCCGATAACACATTCCTGCGGCTCTTCTGTCAATGACAGAGAATAGAACAGTTATGTGCAGGTTATGTGATAACTGGTCATGGCAGAAACAGGTACAAGGCGTCCAGGTTGATATACACCGTGTTATCCAGACGTATCCAGATATGAATAACGTATGTACTGACGATCATTGACACCACTCGTGCATTCCACGTAACTTCAATTCTGTCAAGTTATCCAGTAATAGACATTTTTTTAATTTTACGTTTCTCTCTCGACTCTGAAAATAATAACTTCATATAAAAGCGACACTTAACTATATTTGAGGAAAATAACAGTGATAAATTTCATATTTAATGTACTAATTATTAATTTTAAATGACGCGCTAAACATTACGTCACATGACACGCAACCTCGCATGAACGCATCCGAACATGGAAAGGTCAGCTTGCTGAGTAAAGTTTCTTTTTTAAAAATTTCGACGAGCAGGAGTGGGCGGGGTGAATGCTAGAATTTCACATGGGCGGTTCTTTAGTTTTTCTACGTCAGACACTTTTTGCAGTTCAATAATGACGAAAATGTTTTAAACGTGTTTAAAAAAGCTACAAAAGCGTTGCCAAGTATTGAAAGAGAAAAAAAAACTTGAAATTTTATTTAAAATGACTAATGAATTATGATCGTAAATATAAATTACTTTTTTTCGATATGTAAATAGAAAAACCTTATCCAGGATTCGAAATTATGACCATTTTTGGTGGAAGTAACGAATATGAGATTGAGTTTTAATTACGCCCGATTTTGAAGATCGAAAGATGAACACAGGAAAGAGATCTGTTCTTCAAAATTAACATTACATTTTCAATTACAGCACCATTTTTCATTTCCGCCAAAAACCTTTTCAAACTCAGCCTTTTGTTTCATTAGTACAATTCATGGGATATCCTGTCGGTCCTTTTATTCTAGAGTAGTTTATTAGTTCCACTCGTTCATTTACAAAAGAATGTAAATTTCACTCTAAATTCAAGACAAGGCAGGCGCCCCCCCCCCCACGTTTTAGGGGGAAATTTTTTTCATTTTAGTTTAGCCACCTCAAACAATGTTGCAGCCTACTACAGAATACTTACATAATTGAGAGGGCAGTTTGTCCTCTTCAGTTTCCATGAGGAGGCTATACATTAAAAGAACATGCAACACAGACATGCAGTGGAAATGGTTGACTGTATACATTGGGACTGTGACATTTACGGCACAGAAAAATACACTTTTATATTTTAATAAAACGAGAAAGAAAAATTGAAACTCAGTTTAATAGAAACAAGAACTAAACATACTTAACATGAAGAATTTGCAGACAACTTGCCATGAGTACTCAAATGGTGACAGAACTGTACTAATGGGATGCAAGATATAGATACATCACACCAAAATCCTCTTGGTAGAGGCAGATGCATTCTTGCAGCTGTGGCGAACGTGAAGCAATATATATAAGTCAAACATGGACAAAAGAGAAACTTTGACCATATACTGAATATTGTAATTTAATTTTATGTAATATATTCCACAAGAGTTACAATTGTATTATCATTATTGAATAAATAATCAGTGAAAGGAAAGAAGGTACATAACAATAGTTTTTCCCTACAAATAATTTCCTTTCTCACACTTGCATCTCTAAGTAAACCCAATCCATTTATTCCTTTCATCTGGTTTCATTTTTAACTAATTTCTAAAATGTGTAAACATGATTTTGGTGAAGTTTCTTCATTCATATACATTACAGTAAACAAAAATACAATAAAGATGCAAAATTGGCAGTTTTGGTATTATTTATTTCAATATTTTTTAATACATAAAGGTAAAATGATTTCACTCATTACAACTTAATTTACAAATATATTTCAATTTTTATGACTTAACTGCATATAATTATATAATATATACACATCACATGTATTTAAAAACATTCTTAATCTAATTTTGTTTTTGTTTTTTAACATTTTATATGTACAAACACTGACTGTGGGCCCAAGCCCTGTTTGGGTTCCAATAACAACATGGTGAACAGGCTGCTTCTAGCGGTTGGAAGCATTCACATCTTAAGACCATACAGCTATTTCAGAAGAACCAATAGTTTGGTCACGTAGGGAATGCTCTAAGACACATTCCATTGCTTTAAGATTTCAACAAATAGGAGGAATCATTTAATTAACAAATTTTCAAATAAATATACCAGAAAAAAAATAAATTATTATAGTGTAGTTAATCTGGAAAATTTATATACCAAGTTTGTAATGGTCAAAATGTAATTGATATGCTTTCAAATAGAAAGTTTATTTGAAGTAAAATGCATAAAAATGTTTTTTGTGCTTCTTCAAAATGAAAAGCCACAACAAAGATTTAGTTTAACTTGACATTTGCGTGAGCAAGCAAGCAAGAGGCCTGCCTCTCGAGGACAACTGATGAGGCTCAATTGGCCCAGGGGTGCTCCTCGGCTGTCCTCACAGCCATCGAGTGGAGGAAATGAAAAAGGATGTACAACAGCCTGGGTGTAGGAAGTAATTTACAAAAGAAGTTATAACGAAATGCTATATTACAAAAGTCATCCCAGTCTAGTGAAGGAAAGCCAAGTATTGCTTGTTCGTCTCTCATCACACATAAGCAAACCTCGTGTTAAACTACACAGAAAATACATACAAACTGACAGCTAAAAAAATCAAACAAACAAACATTTATGATTTCCCCTGCCGGCAACGGTCAGTTGACACTGTTCATCCGAGAGAAACAGGAGAGGCACTCCGTAACTTCGCCTTCAGCTCGCAAAAAAGTCAACACAACCACTCATTAAATACCATTATGAAGGAACAACTACGACCTTTGGACACACAGTTAGTACTTTTTTGTTAGTTTGGTCGGTAGACGCACGCAATTTCAAGCTCGCTCCGATAAAAAATAAAATTAAAAAAACCTCTCAACTGCAAATCATACACGCTATTGATACATTTACATTTACACAAATTTGTACATTGTTTTATATATAATTATATATTTTATGTATATATTAATATATTCTTGATAACCTTAGAAAGACACAGCAGTGGGCGCCGACCGCGTGCCCGTCACCTCAGCGGCGGCCGTCGTCGTCATCGCCATCGCCGCTGCCGCCGCAGCAGCAGCTGCTGCAGCCCCGGGGGCGGTGGCGGCGGCAGCGGGGTGGTGATGATAGAAGGGGCGCGAGTGGTGGTGATGGTGGTAGCGAGGGGGCGTAAGGCGCCGCGGCGGCGGTGGGCGTCAGACGTCCTGCGGGCGCGGAGCGTGGCGGGGCGCGGAGTGCGGGGGAGGCGGCGCGTGCGGTGGGCCCGCGGGGGCGAGGCCGGAGGAGGCGGGTGGCGCGGCGCCGGGCGCCAAGCGCCACAGCAGCAACGAGCGTAGCCGGCGTTGCTCTATCGCCCGCCGCTCGCCGCCCTTCGCCCCCGCGGAGCCCCCGCGTCACTTCTCCGACGACGACAATTCTCCGCCCGCTTGTCCCTTGGGGTACGGGGAGAAGTCCAACCGATACTGGCCTGAAACATGCAAGGAAGCACGCGAGTAATGGAGACATTTCACTCATTCGATGCTATATAGAATAGAACAATTGTGTGCGTAATGGCTACCTGGTTTGGTCATTTCTTCCATGGTGGGGTCTTTGCAGTCGGCCGCGTGGTGCGAGTGGCTGCCGCAGTTGTAGCAACTGAGCTTGGGCGGCGGCACGGCGGGCGCGAACGCCGCCACCATGGGCGCGGGCACGAAGGCGGCTGCGGCGGCGGTGGGGGGCGGCGGCGGGGGCGGTGTCTGCGGCCCCGCCGGGTGGAAGCCGTACACCAGGTCGCCGTTGGGCGCAGAGAAGGGAAAGGGGCGCATGTAGCCGGCGGGCGCGAACGAGGGGAAGAGTGCGGAGCCCGAGCGCAGCTGCGTGAAGTGCGCGGGTAGGAAAGGCGGCGAGTAGGCGGGAGGTGCGCCGTGCGAAGACCCAGACGCGGTGGCATGCGAAGACACGGTGGGCGCCGACGAGAAGACGTGCGCCGCATGCGAGTGAGGCGGCAGCGAATGGGCGTGCGAATGCGGGGGCGCGTTATTGCCGAACTCCGACTGCACGAAGTACATCTGCAAATGCAACACATGACAACTTGTACTCTTTGCTTATTTCGCCCTCAGTCCGGGGACAGTGGAAATGAAAAAAATGGGCGGAAAGGGGGGTGCTCAAAATGTTCTTATAAACATCAAATTACCGCGGGTAAGGGGAAAGCATCCTGCAGTAAATTGTACAATTTTGTTTCCTGTATACCATCTAATCATATCCTGGATCCAACACTGGCTTCTATCTCTCTCACCTTGCCACGGTCGTCCTGCGTCTGCTGCTGGGCAGAAGGCGGCGGCGGAAGGCGCGCCGGGGGTGGCGGTGGAGGGGCGCCGTTGAGTGCTGGAGAGGGGGTGGGCGGGGTTGCGGCGGTGGTCGGGACTTGACCGTCCCGTCGCACACCCGGGCGCTCTGCCGTCGGGGCGCCTCCCGGTCCACGCCCTCGCGCGACCGTCTGCACGCCGGGAGGTCCGCCGGTCGCCTTGCCGCGCGCCAGTCCCCCCGGGGGCCTGGAACGCGCCGCTGACCCTCCACCTCCGCCGCCCATGGCACTGTTGCTGCTCGTGCTGCTGGAGCTACTGCTACTGCTGCAACGCATGCCAGATACTTAGGTTCATGTACGTAATCTTGAACAATTAGGCGTTTTACACAGTTTGAGTATGTTTTCAGTTTTGAGTGGGTTCAATTAAACTGTACTACATTCTTGGGAAATATAATTAAAATGATTAATTACTTAAAAAGTAACATTCGATGATTGATTAGAGCTTAAAGACCTTCATAAAAAACTAAGTGAGTAAAAATATATATCTTGTGTAGAGGTTAACTGCTATTTAAGGTATTTTGTATGTTTGTAAAAGTTTAAAGTTAAGTACTGGAAAAAATTACTGAGTAAAAAAGTTATTAACAATTAACTGACTATATAAAAATTTAATATCTATTTTGTAACCACAGTACCTTTCAGTCTAAAACACTCGGATTGAAACACATACACAGAAAATATAAATGATAGATGGAACACACACTTCCTTCATCCTGATAAAAGAATTCAGTATGTTACATTTCTCCTCTATTTACTCTTTAATAATGAATTTACTTCACTAAAATTCTCATTAAATCTTTTTTGTGTTTTTTGTCAAAGAAAAAAACAAACATGTTTATGGCGAATGAATTCCAAATTTCCATTGAACAAAAATAATCTTTTTGTGTTCAACCAGGGGTTGAAACCTAATTGCCGCCAACAAAACAAGATCACCCCCCTCTTCATCAGCCATCTGCTCACCTGCTGCTACTACCACAGCCACTGCCTCCATTGCCGTTGCCACTGCCTCCCCCTCCTCCGTTGCTGCTGACACTGGCAGCAGAACTGCAGCTCGAGTTGGAGGAGGAGTTGGTGGTAGTAGTGGTGGAGGAGGAGTTGGTGGAGGAGGTGATGGTAGTGGTCGTGATGGAGGCCGGAGAGAACTCATCTGGGATGCTCTTCTCCTCTCCAGCAAGCGGCCTCCGCTCCTGCAACAACACTAGCTTTCAACACGTCAGATCGACTCGGAAGACATTATGCATCTCACGTTTTGCATCACTTCCATCACCATTGGAAATTGATGTGAGAGGTTCTTGAAAGCAAATCAGAAAATAGATCAGTTCCATTAATGACCTTGACTTCTCTATCCTCCTTTTGCGAGGATATGTTCTTATTATGATGTCAGGGCACACTAAGCTGGATGTTTCCCAATTTATAACTTCAAAGGAGTGAAATAAATAGCACATTTAGTATGTAAGGTTCTGAAGTACATGGAGATAGTCTTACTGATAAGGCTATTAGATAGAAAAGGTAGAATACCGAAAAATTTCCAACAGTCCTGAAGAAGGTTGCAATAAGTCTGCGTAGTAATCTAATGGGTATTTGAGGACGAGCCCTCGGTACAGTTTATATGTGTGGTAAAGACACCTGAATAAAAAATATTTTGTGTGTATTATAGTATACCTTTTTAACTGAACCAGATATTAATATGTTAGTAGCTACACTATTTTTAATTGCAACATCAAAGGATTTTTTAAAATTTTACCAGTAAGAACGGGTAAAATGTTTCAATTTTAAATACACATCTTTTTGCACCCACATGCTTGTACATGAACAGCTATAGCAAAAGTTTAATCACTTATATAAAGTGGCGTGGTCTTAAAAATGGAAAAAGGATAATAATACATAAATAATGTATCAACTCTATGAAAATTCCAAACCCACTAAACCTAATGTACTAAAATCACTGCAGGGTCAGATAAATCCAAATCAACCGAACTCCTTCAAGTGAAAGCAACAAGGAATCGTTTTCCATCCTTCAAAATAGTACCTATGTTCCCGTCCCCACTGCATTCTAAATTCTTCCAGAGGAATGGACATGGAAGAAATAGTAGACTGAAAATTTTTGTCCACTTCCTCCGGACAAAGGGGTCATAAGGGCTTCTTTCAGTGTGATTGTTTCACATCACAACATTTTTCACAGGAACTTTTTTGTATCTTTTTATGTCTATTTCACAAAGGTCTGAGAAGAAAGAGAACTTAAGTCATGGAACCCGCTCTCACCCTGCAGTTGCTCTGGCTGGGTATGTCAATGGGGTGGGATGGTCGCATTCTCCACGATATCAGATTCAGCTTCACAGCCTCTTCGATGTACATTGTCCTTCATCGTATTTGGTGGTCACAGAGAAATTGGAAGATACGTGCAGGACTAGTATAAAATTAGTTCCATGTAGTGGTTATGTGTATTCAGTACCTTGTCCTGGTCGTCGAGGTGGAAATTCTGTGGGGCTGCAGGACTCCATCGCTCGCACGCGGGGGGCGCTGCGGGGCCGATGGCGGAGACGCCAACGGCAGACCAGTTGGCGGCGGGAGGCACGGCGGCGGCCGATGGCGTGTGGGGCGGCGAGGGCCCTGCGCTCGAGTCGCTCGACGACGCCGTCGCGGTCCCCATGCCGTGTCCAGGTCCCGCGGGGGCGGACCTCTCGTCTATGCGCAGCGTCTGGATACCGTGGCTCGGACAGCAGAAGGCGGCCGGCGGCGGGAGCGGAGGCGCAGCCACGAAGCGAGCGGGTGCCGCGGAAACGGGGACGAAGCACGTAAAACACGGTCCCGGTGCCAGCAGTCCAGGGGCGGTGGCGGCGGCGGCTTCGGGGCGGCCGCGCCCGCCGCGTCGGTCGCCCGCCTGCGGCGCAACGCAGTCAGTGACGCCACGCACTTAATACTTAATACACACTATGTTCCCTGAATATCATGCAAGTATACATACATATATATATGCTCACGCGCTACAAGTCTCTCTTTCCTGCCCCCCCCCCCACCAAAAAAAAATATTAGAATTTTCCCGCAAGTCAAATGTCTTTCCTATTAATTGATATTTGAATAGTTGATTAATTACTATCGATACACTCAAATACAATTTTAGGAGACATACTTATGAAATAATTGATCCAAAAAGAACACAAACATTTCTGGAATTCTTCCCGAGAAAATTGTGGATCTAATACACCACTTAGTTAAGTACATTTCAAACCCTCTTGTCTGTTAAGATGGAAAACTCGAGAGGAGCAACAAAAGCAATACTATTAAGAAATTAATTCTCACATAACCATTTGTGTCAACTCTCATAATGCCTTAAGATATATTCCCCTCATCTGTATTAGTCCAATTATTATATTAGCACAGTCTTGACAGAAGCAAGGAAGTCTGAATGAGATTATATTAAGTTTCAGGTTACAATTTCTTCTAATAATTGTTAATAATAATTAAATAATTGGAACCGGTAATAAAATCCAAATGCTATTTGTTTCAAACAAATTTCTTGTTCACACACCTTGGGTACAAATCAATCTATATACAATTAAAATAATATATTACACAAGTAATTTTCAGAGTTACAGAAGGAAATCTCCCCTTTGTACAAAAGGAATCATTAGTTCATTCAGAGCACATTAATGAAACACAGCACCAATTTATACAATGTAATTCAAAATGTTTCCAAGTAGTCACCAGTTATCCATTTCTTGTTTAAATGTTTCCATTGCAATGAAATTGAGAGAATGAAATAGAAACGGGATCAGGGACCAAATGCCAAGAGAGATTAAGCACCAGAGGAGGAAACCAGCGGAGCAACAACAACTGCCACGGTTGCATCTCGACAGCCTGCAGCGAGACAGCATCAGACTCAATCTTATGTCATGACAATTTCTGTTTGATGTCTTAGACACATCAACCAGAATTATGGAGTATGCAATTGAGCCTTCCAAGAATCTCCATGCACACATCCAACACCATCTCGTCTGCAACGGAAACAGAGGTCTCACACTGTCAAGAAGCTTCGTGAGCCAGGAAGCTGCTCCGGACTTGGTGAAGAGGGCGCCAGAGAGGAAGAGCCACTCCCGTGCAAAACAAAGGCTGACTGCGGGCATCAGCGGCTGGGCAACAACACAGATACAAACTAATTTGAGAGGGGAATTTCTAAAAAAGGACTAAAAAATTTCTTCTAAAACAAAAATTAACATCTCATACAAGAATGAAATTTGAAAAATTGTAAAATGCTAACACTAACTATATCCAGAGATTAATCCCAATTGAGGACATGTCAACTCTCTGAAATTTAACCGTTAATTAATATGAATGGTTATGGGTTACAATCACTCTTCATCTAGTGGCCAAGAGGAGCCAAAATTTTAAAACGCTAATATTAATTGTCCACAGAAATCATTATGAGAGACCTCTTGCCAAATAAGTTTTCTGTGAAACAATAGAAACATTTACAGTAACTGCTTCTTCCAAATTTCCAAATATTCATCTTTAGGTACAAAAGGAGAAGAGACCACATTACATAAAAACAAAATGTTGTCTTCAGCGAGTTACTCTTCTAACAATTATCTGATAAATAGTTACCAGAAGACCTAAATAGCTAGTGATATAGACTTGGTAAATTTGTCAAATGAGTTCAAAAAATGAAAAAAAAAAAAATCTCAATCTTAGCTTTAAAACTTGAGTGGATTTTAGTTCAGATGTTAAAACATACATTGTGGAGATGGAGATAGTAGTTCAAAATTTAATGGAAGAATAGAATTTATTTAACATGATCAACAGCAAGAAATTACATACAATTCCCCCAAAATGGTGTATTCAAATTTAAAAGTATAAACAGAGTTCTTACTAGTAAAGAAAAACATTTAATCAAAAATAACAACCCTCTCATTATGAAAAACTTATGGTCTGCAAAAAATCCACTAGCTTGGAGGTTCCTAGTAAGTAATAGAAGTGAACCCAACATATGACAAAACGGTTGTTCAGAAAATTTCAGTTTCCCTAAATATGGGTCATTAAGGGATAAGAACTAATTGATTAGACAGGATAGTTGGATAATAATTAACACTGAAGGTTGTTTTGGTTTGATTCAATGAGGTCTCGTCCAAGTTCCCAAGAAAGATAAATTGTTCAAATTAAAAATTTTGTTACTGATTTTCATAATGGAATTGTGGGATGCAATGAGTCAGAAAACTATTTTGAGAGAATAAACAAATGAATTACTTCAGGAGGATGGAGTGCAATTGAAGGGTTTTCTGAAAACTGTTGCAAATGACATGTTTTAAAGTTACATTTTGATGACGAAAAGTTGCACATACTCGTACATATAAAGGAGCACATTCTATTTATTTATATAAATAATTACAGGCATCACACAGAATATTTTTTGTACAATTTATTACCGCAGTGGTTCCGGAAGTGCGTACCAAGGAGCGTGTACTTGGCAAACCAAACTAGAATTTAATTTAAATTTTAACTTAAAGAAGACACAAACCGTAATTCATGTATGTTCATTTCTTTACAACCGCCACTTCATATTATCTATTCTACTATGAGAAAAGGAAACCTGTTAAACATTAACTTTTATTGCACTGTTCAATGAATGGTATATGTTAAAGGCACACACAGAAACAATATGAAGATAAGAAATCTTCAAGTTTGGGAACCACAGAATTATGCAACAAAATTTTCAAAACATAATTACAAGAAAAATGAGTACTTCAAATGCCGAAGCATGTGCAACGTTCCGCAGGGTGGTAGAGAGAGTGCCTAGCATCCCGAGGGGTGAGGTGTCGTGTGTGCCACAGCTTAACTGGTGCCCAGCATCTGCCGCGTGCGCCCGCCACCGCAGTGAGCGAGCAAGGGAGGCTGGCTGGCTGGCTGGCTCCAGCGACTTACGCAGGGTGGCAGCGCAGGGCGCACGGCGCGGGTGTCTCGCGCCCTCCAGTCGAGTGAGCGCAAGCGAAACTCATAGTCTCGGTCAGAGAGTGTGCTCTACTTTAACCAATGCAACACCACACACACACACACTTGTGATGCTCCTGTCCCCTGAAATAATTTTGTTATTGGTTCATCGAGAAGCACATGGGTCACAGTGACAAACAAGCAACATTTTTCTTCCATTTCTCAGGGACTTGTCCCACACATGAACTGAAGAGAAAACAATGATTGTCGTCCTAAAGTTTCGAAAACACAGTTCATATAATAACAGTCGACTTACTGTACTTCATGGCTCAGGTAATCAAGTAATAAAAAATACAAAAGTTTGCCAAATTTGAACGTACTGGGAAAATTATTACATACAATTCCTCCACACTCAATACTACAACCAAGAAACACACATGTACAGTTTTGGAAAATTATTAATTTACCCCTTAAAATACATTTTTAAAAATCAACGTTACCTTTCTGCAGTAAGACAAAAATATAACATAAACAAAAAGAAATTTCACTACAAGAATTTAATCTCTCTCTTCAGCACAAATGAAATTTCCAATACCTCCCCCCCCCCCATTTAGCTTGCATGGATACTCTTTANATACCTCCCCCCCCCCATTTAGCTTGCATGGATACTCTTTAGAAATGCCTTTCACAATATGTTAAATATTAATTTATTATTAATTTTCAAGTTCCCCAATAGCAGTTCTGTATCATTTGGCATACCATCATTCTGTAACTTTGTTAACGAAAGAGTTCATTCCTTAACAAGGGACTGTGGTTTTTGGCTTCAGTTTCTTTTTCTTACTTTACCAGTTATCACATGAAAGTCACATTGATAACTCGAAATTCCCACTCAATGCAGCACACACACACACACACACACACACAAAAAAAAAACTTTCCCAAAAGGAGGAAGTTCTCCTATCAAAACGCTATCACAATTGATGAACTTTAGAATAACATAATTATAATGGAATAATACAGGTTCAAAGTTGTCCATTTTAATGAAAGTTAAGAAACAAAATTTTTTTCATGGGCTTAATGCAGTACAGCAACATCAATGAAAGTAAAATAGTTTTAAAAAAAGTGTGTATGCGGCCCGCAAAACGTTTTTTCAACATGTGAATTATAGTATAGCAAAATATAGTAGTTACAGTTACATCAAATATTTCATCAAACTTCATGTTATAAATCTATTGTCAGAATTAATATGTGATATGGCAAATCTGGAGAGAGGCAAAAGAAAATTATGTTAGAAATTACTCCCTCATGCATTACAATATGAAAACATTTTACTACAATACAAAATATTTAAAATAAAGAAACATACTATTTAATTTTTCCAGCTTGAAATAATATAAACTTGTTGATGAACATAAAAATATCCGGTTACAAATACATATGTATGACCCATTAGTTTTATTCATCAGGCAACGTTTTGCCAAACTCCATCCCGTGCCAACCTGATCAATCGATCAAAAGTAAATAAAAGGTAACTTGGACAGCACTGTTATATATATCATAAAAAACAGCCTTCAAAATATGTAAAAAATTATAAACACACCTATTTATATACAACATTAATCTTTAGAAGGTTCCAGTTTATATTGATTCCTTAATTCATCGGTTGGAAGACAATAACTCATTTGTGTAGAATTTGTTTGCTGCACAAGCCTCCAAAGAATGAGAAGTGCCTTAAACACTGTTACTACAAGTTTTGTAATTATCCGTCGTAATAAGGTTCTCCTGAATTTAATTTTATTGCCACTGAGAAACCAATTTCCCCTTTTCAAAACATTTATTCCCTTCCCATTGTTAAGAAACAAGGTGTCCTCTAATGTTGAAAATTTAGTTTTACTTGCTTCAATATGGTGTTCACAGTCTACATAAGTAAATCTGAAGACAAAACGAAACTGACAAACATGTAATGTTGGTATTCATCAAGGACACAAGAGTCAAAATTGCAAATACCTATGTTGAACACCCTTGCCAAATAGCTTTGTAGCCTTATCTTCTTGGCAAAGTCAGGCAGATTCAAACATGCAACTGATTTTGTGAATACATGTTCCCCAATGGGAAGTAGGCCCACACAAGCTTATACAATGACAAGTTACAAACACTGTTTAATTTGTCTTCTTATAATAAGAAGGTAAAGAAACCTCTCAAGAATAGGGGTAAGACAATCTTTCACAACAGTAGTCCCTCCAACATATAATTCTCTAATACTTGTTTTCTCAGCAAAGCTTCATCACTTGGTACATTCTTTGCTTTACTGACAAGTTGATAACATGTATTACAAATATTATAAAAACAATGCAAGATTCTAAAGATAATAATTAAAGAAAATTAACTTCATTATGTTGATTTAAGGTATCAGCGTTGACTAAGGTATGACAAGTTGCTAACTATTCACAAAACTTGGAAATATTCCCCAAAAGAGTTCTCATTAATTAATAATTGTTCTGCTGATTTTTACTCTTGGATGAGGACAATTATTTTAAGATTTAAAAACTTGATAACAAATTTAAAGTGTTCTTTGACTCCTCCTTTGACAAGGGTCGCTTTGTCTCCAGTTATGTGATGCAGCTGCCATTTCCATTACAATGGTATTTTCCACGGCTTTTGGTTAATTATTCATATAAATGCTGTGTAAGGTATGAATATCTTAAACTATTTCAATTTGCTATGTTTTATTTGCTTTTTTTGCACTATGTTAAGGTTACAGTTTTGTCAGGATATCAAAAAACAGAAGCCTGCGAAAGTTTCTATATAAGAGCTCATAGTAATTTGAAGTCAAATAATTCAACATTTATGAGAATTCATCACCGCTGGGTAGAGAATGGTTCACACAATCATTTGAAACATTTTTGGAGGTAGATTAGCCTAGTCACAGAGACTGATATAATACCTTGATTACTGTCTAGACTTTAGTTTTAGGTTTAAAAAATACCAAATCCATAAAATATTCTGTAATATTCCAATTATTACCAAATGTAATGAATGATTTTTTTTTGGGTTCATCTTGTGGGTGTAATTATCGTCACCCTTAAGTTAAAAGTGAACAATACACGAATCACCTCCACCAGACAACTCATAAAATACAAATAAATTATTCCCCTTTAACAAATTTATCTAGTTTTAGTTTCTTGTAAAATGAATGCAAAATAGTAACAGAATCATGTCACTTACAAACGAATGACTGTATTTTCCTTATATTGAGCTTTTTAATATTTTACATCTGTTAGGTTCTAATTAATTAAATAATTGAAGACTTACGACCTTTAAATCAGAAAATATATAACATTCCCCTGATAAAGGTCACAAGTCTTTGGTTATTTATTTAATTAGATTATATAATGAACATTAGTTGTAGTAAAAATTAGGTACAATAAATTAAAAATTTATAGAAAATTCTGATGATGATATAGACACAACACTTATTCCAAAACTTTGGGTGAATGATATTTTATTCATAAACTTATTTCTTAAATAATTATTGACTTAAGCTTGCTCCAGATGAACAAATAGATCTTCCAGAGGAACTTCACAAATTGGTTTTTGAATAATTTAACAGTATTTTTTATATGTTATGAAAAGTCAAATCACCAGCAACAATGATTTTTTTGTACACCAGTAATGCGGAACATACTACTTCTGACATTATCAACAAGAAATTTGACTTATACATTTCAATTATTCAAAAAACCTTATTTCAAAAAAGAGAAACACTTCCAAGTGAAAGTTTAGTAAAAACAGCATCAATTACAGACCAATCAGTCACAAAACTTTCTCTTTTATCTGTTCTGGAGATGCTACCATCTTTATTCATCCTATTACATTCTCAATTTGATTACAGAATTGAAACATATTACTACAAGGCACAAACTGGAGGATAAGCTTTTGAACAAAGCAGTAACTTTGTTCACTAAGAATCTAGCACAGAAAAATCACTGTTTGAAAAAGCCAAAGACACACTTCACCCAATGCAACTACCCATCTAGACAAATTCAATGTTTTAACAGAAAAAGTGAGCATATTTCTTCTGCAAGGACTTCATACTTCATTACCAAACATAAAGCCATGCAGATCTGTTAATCAAACAACATGGGAAATCATGGAGCTGAGAAGACATTTGTGTGAACTGATGGTTAGGTCAGAAGTACAGGGTCATATTTCTGTCATATGTCTATCATCAAAGATATTATAAAGGTTGTCTCAATGAGAGCGTATATCATAGGTACACTCTATTATCTAAAGTTGTACATAACAAGGACACATGTTTCATATAAATTCCTTGATAATAGATGTATAAATATGACCGTGTAATACTGGCCTTATTAGGGAATGCTATTTCATGTTGCAAATGAAACGCGTCTCAATTTCTTCCTTTCGATACAAGATGACCCCTTCAACATAGAAATTTACCTAATTCTACAAGATAACATTTTACAAACTACACCAATAAATAAAATAAAATGAAAGAGGTCTATTTGGACAGTTCTTTAATAAAGACAAATCACCACAATTTATGAAAATAGTTTCAACTTCAAAATATGAGGCTAAAATACTTAGGGATCTTACGGTGGAGTCACTCATTCAACATTTTATTGAACACTGAATATTTATATACTATCCGACAGTTGAAGCAAACTTCCAAGTTTGTAACATCCTGCACAGTTCAGTACGAGGACAGGGTTAGAGCGGGACTGCTAATGACCGTAAAGCAAAGGGGCAGACACAAAACTAATTGCCTTGAAGTAGATACAGACCAAATGACACATTCAGTTTTCATGTCAGTCTATTCTATAGAAACACACAGTGCAAATACACGTCAAAAGTACCTGAAAATAAACTGCTCTATTACATAAAATGTAAATATGGGGAAGTATATTAGTCTGCACCATATGTCCAAATATGCTGAGGGGTTGCCCATTATGCTTTACGCTTTTCAAACCACGCAACATCTGAAATAGTTACCAACACAGTGGAAATTGCTCCCTGTCTGCCTCTCTCACACACACTTTTCCAAATGAATATTGCAATGAAATCTATAATTACTTTATTTCTCATGTTCCTCCTCACAACTTTATAATTGCTTCACTCATTTTGATATATAAAGCTGAATTGAGGCAAAGTATACAAAATATTATAAACATGTGTAATTTGCATATTTCAAATAACTTGTGTTTAGCAACAAATGTCATAGATTTAGTTAATTTAAAGAAACAGGGGTATTAGTTGGGATAAATGCATCTATCTACAATTATTCATTCACACACAGAAAAAGTATCTTCAGGGACATGTAACCAAATGAAACATTTAGTTTATCTTTCAAAAATATAACTGACTTTAGAGCAAGGAGAATTACTACACCAACACAATCACTCAGCAATTGGTTCTGATATTGTACTAGTCTATAAGTAGTTTAGAGATGGCTTTGGTTCATCGCGCTTGCGTAACATTGAGAAGATTGACTGAGAAGCAACTATTTATTCAACAGAATTTATGCTGACATGAAGTTTCAAAGCCTCAAGTAATGGAACTCATGTTATTTACATAGAAAGAAACATGTATTGATCTACCCGTTCAACCCCGATAGCCTAAGAAAAACTTGACTTTTACATTACAGAATGAAATACTTTGTGTCATTAAAAGTTAAGCCACAACAGAAATTATGATTTTGTAGTTTGTGTATTCACTGACCCGCAGGAAAGGAAAGAGCATTTCCTACGCTGCTCTTGCCTCACTACAGGAGACACCAAGCTTGGAGAAGGAGAGACAGGGGTACTGGGGTCAGAGGGCGTACCTCCTCATCCCTCCGGCGTGTCGTCATGTCCATTCCTCGGCCGGGACCACCCAAGGCATCGGGCCTCGAGGAAGACGAGGTGGTGGAGGAGGGGCAGGAGTCATTGGAGGTGCGTAGGCAGAGGCCGTTAGTGCCTTGGAGTTTGCCGACAAGGGCGCGCAGCTGCTGCACGGCACCAGGAGACAGACCCAGCTCCCGCAGTTCTTCGTCACCCATGCGTCGCAGCTGGAAATGCGTTGGAGCAGAAGACAAGAATCAGTAAGTGTTCATCTTGAAATAGTCACCTCACATCTTGTAAACAGATACACAGTAAGAAAAATCAGTGATTGAAAAGTGAACAAATTAAATCTACTTCATGACATTAACTTCCCGATCACAATTCTCATGAACACTGCATATCATAGTAGAATCATACACCAACAAGAAAACATAGCTGATTTATACCAATGCTTTTTGATGTAATGATTGATGATAGTTCAAGTTGCTTACAATCCCTCATATCACACATGAAAATAAAGCCACAGAATTAAGTGTTTGGTTAGTTAAATACTTTTTTTTACAAATGAACTCACATTTTTCCTTACAGCTAGTTTTTTTACATTAATAGGGCAACAACTTAATACTCGGGTGCAAGATACTAGGATAAAAAAGAAACTCTTTAATTTGGTTTAGGATTCAAAAATTTGGAACATGTTTGAGAATTCAATACCAAATTATAAATACTTTCACTACTTATACGAAAAAAAACTTTTTGATCACTATACAAATGCAGACAGTTCTAAATAGAAGAATTTTCAGAACCTTAAAAAGAGGTACAGATCATTAGAAATTGAATCAAAGTTAAATTCAAATATCTTTAAACAACAGTTACATACGTACTTCCTTTTGTATTCCAGGAACGATATAACAACAAGGTTTAACTATACACTACACATTCTCTAAGTACTGTCAAACAAATAATCAAGTTATTTCATCAAATCATGATAGATAAGAGGTAGATAACTCCAATTAGTCTCATGAGTGAACTTATCATTTGCAAATAAGTGAATCTCATCTATATCTAGTCCAATTTACTTTCTAAATAAATCAATTATAGTAAGAAAGATATCTATAAACATAGCTGCTTCAACTTGACTTTGGAGAGGAATATTGTTACTTTCTATGGAGCTCTTTCTTCCTTTTTTTCTTTTCCATTTAGTTTCTTGGATTTAAAAAGAGTTTCTCATGATAAAACCTTACTTGCTCCTTCTGTTAGCTTGTAAAAGGTACTTTACCTCAAATTAATTAACAAAAAATTACATTTAATCAAAGTCACTTGAAAAAAATAAAAATGCAGTTAAATTCAACAATATTATGGATTTTCACACTCCAGAGCAAACAATTACTCAGTAAAATAAAAAGAGTAAAAAAGACTGAAATCAGTGCTGTCCAATTTTCCTTAGCCTGCGGGCCATTTTCTATACGCTTCCAATCAAATAGGGTTTGATAAAAGATGCCCCACAAATGAACGAGTCGTACTTAGTAATTTGTAACAAGATATATTGATTCTCATCAACAAATTTTTATTATTTCAAGGTGGAAAAATTAAATAGTTATCTTCATTTTAAAAGAGCAGTTTTTATTTCAGTATTATAAAAATATGTTTTCATATTGTATTGTATGTCAGGGTTATTCTGAAAACAATTTCTTATTTTCTCTCACAAGACATGCCATGTCCAATATTCAGTCAGACGGCATGGATTTTTAACACAAAGGTTGTTGTAAAATTGATTACAACTCACAGACCGCATACAGCACTCGGGTCACTAGTTGGACAGTGTTGACATATACCATTAAACAAAATAAATTTAGCATGGATCAAAATTGTAAGCTGAAATCTCTATTCTTACATACGAATATGTAATTGCACTTCCATCTTCAGGATGTTTGGACACTTGGGACAGAACAAGGATTTTCCATCTTTTCTTACTAAATTAACAAAACTTTAACAAAAAAAAAAAAAAAAAAAATTAGAACTAAAAATCCTACTGAATGCTCCCAGAGTATCTGATTGTATGAGAAAGACAAAGTTGTTAACCAAGATTCAAATGTTCCCATTTTCAAAATGTTTTAGTTAAATATTTGTATGTCAAAAACAATCACTTTCTTTTATTATTACCATTTGGTTGCAGTCTATTTTAGCATAAAATTTAGTTTTCACTTAAAATTGTTGAATTCTTTGTAATTGTGTATTTAAAACTTGATACAGGGGAAAAATAAAGATAACAACAACTAATGATTCTCAATACAAACAAAATTAGTATATTATAGAGTTTAAATTTTGAAACGAACTTGTTTTCTTTTCTTTATCCTTTCTTTTTTTTTGTAACGCAGGAAAGAATTTTTTTGTTCAAAGTAAAGAAATATATTTTTCTCATGGCCAGCAACTAAGGTTTGAATAGCGCAAGAAAGAAGGGGAAGAAAAACAGAATAACAAAAGGTGCAGAGCTAAGGTGTTGAAAGAGTTATGTGGAAGATACGAAAACAAATCCTGAACCAAGACATAGATATCACGAAGAATCTTGAACAAATCGTAAGAAGCCAACGATGGTGCAAGATTTAGAAGGTGAAAATAAGATTTGGTTTTGAGAGTTGTGTTGAAAAAACAATACTTTTAGAGATACATAACTAAACAAACAACAAATACAATTATAGTAGTAGCAGGGTAAGCAACAGAATACCCCCAATAATAAAAGAAAAACAGCAAATCAGGCATTCTCCCCAGATTAGAGAAAATTAATTTTGAGTTACTAAAACACAAAAGTGAAGACTTAAAGTACATATTACATGAGGTAAGACCAAAACGAACGTTCATAGTGTAGCATGATGTTCACGCCCAAACAGAAAATAAATGAATGATAAATTAAACAAAATTTTTCCTCAATAATCAGTGTATGTTACTGATGATGGCTGCTATGCAGCTGAGAAAGCTTTATAACATTAAAACTATGAGCAACATACAAATGATGTTTAATTTATCATTCTTTGATAATGTTGCTAATGCTCCACAATTACCAAGTACCAAGAAAATTAAAGACATCTGGTGATTCAAACAACTTACAAGGAAAATTCCTCAACATACAACATATTTTTTCAGCACTTTCAATGCATGAATTAGTGAAGAAAATTAATAAAATGAAGAGGCAAAAAAAGTTTTAAAGAAATGGCTAATTAATGATTCACATGATACAAGCAAAATAAGCACCGACTGCATGAACACATACAATACCTAACAATTACAAAGGCAAACAATTAAGAGGCTCAAGTGTTTTTTCTTGAACGTTAATGAATACAATATCCATAACATATCAAATTAATATATTTGAGCACACGAAATAATACATGGTTTAAGTCAAAATAAATTATGTAACTTAAATTTAAGCTTAATTTGAAGGAGACACTTCTCTACAGAGAGAAACCCAATTACTACTCACAAGCTCTGTTAAATTTTTATTTTCAAAGTAATTGAGAAACTACTTTTCACTATCTAGAATTAAATATATCCAAGCAAACTTCAGGGAGTTCTAAGTGAATCTCAGAAGCTAAATAGACAAAAAAGTTATCATAGGGAAACTCAATTCAAAAATATATTAGCATTAGTTCTGTCATATGAAAGTTAATATGCAAGGTTGTGATGAAAAATTGTAAGTAGATGCAAATTTCTTTTGACACGGTCAATGATCTACAAACCAAACTGAAAAATGGAGAATAAACTCAATTTCTGGCAGATTAATATTTAATTCTTATATTTAAAAAATACACTCTTTCTCAGAAATTTTTAAGCAAAAAGAATTCATTAGAAACCAACTAAAAATATTTCAAATTTTTTTTAAAGACCTCACCCCCATTAATGTTATTTATTGACCATACTATTATTAAACCGTAGTATTCTTGAGGATTGGTCAGTTCCCCCAAAGCAGAATATTTTTTTAATTCTCTGCAATCATTGGTACTAAGACAAAAAACTGCCTACGAGTGCAGGCATTTTAGTAATAAATTAATCAAGAGGTTTTAGAGGTGGATAAGAAAGCACTTTACACATGAGCAATTCTTTGTTTTTATTCAGCTTAGTATGTACTTTAGTTTCAATAACATACTTTATAAAATTATAGATATGCCTTTAAACTTCTTTATTCCTTAACCTGTATTTTTGCTTTATTTTCTTGTACTTGGAAACATGGCAAGAATTCATTCGAATCTTCTTACATTCTCCTTAACTATGGATGTTACTGCTTTGGATATTAATTTATTTTTTGAGAATGGTTTGGTGATTTGTCCCACCAAAAATGTCCATTCTGTATGTTATCTTTCTGCAGCCCTCAATTTTGTTCTACGACAACGTCGCATCATCGCTGAATGATCTGCTTTAGGGGTCAGTTCTGAAGCATTTATCAAGGTTCAAGGCTCGTTATTGAAGTACATCTATCATACTTGATTATAATTACTGTCTAAGGTAGGCAGGGTAGGAGTGATATAAATCGAATATGCCAGATGTACATAAATGATGAGGATGGACACAAAATTGTCCAAAACATCAGCAAGTTATAAATGCAACAGAACTTACCCCCTTAGTCCGTTGAAACCCTGTTTCATGATGTAAGTAAAAAAAAATAATTTTATTACGTTACGAAGACTACTCTACTTGGAATTCTTTATGAATAGCATTTCTGGTATTTTTATCTCAACTACCTTCCTTCACATTATTAGCCTCTTCAAAAGACTAATTATCACAAGGAAAAAACTCTCCTAGAAGAGAAACAAGAAATGGCCAGCCCTGGGGACTCAAAACTAGCTTCTGCAAGGCGGCCTTCTAGTAACAAAGCTTGCTTCACAAGTGTTTTACAGTACCATTTTCTCTGGATTTGGAGGCAGGGAAGAAACTGTAATACAAGCACAAAAAGTAGGTATCCAATGACTTCAAAACCATACTTGAGTATGAATATCAAGGAACAGATATGAAACCAATAGTACCAACATGGATTCCTTCAGTTGTAAACAAAGTTTTGTAAGTGGACAACAACGAATTTTCCCCACATCATAAAAGTAAAATGCAGAGCCAATGTTTCTCATAGAGACAAAATAAATATTTAACAAACCCACAGTAATAAGCAAAATGTAATGATTTTATTTTAACTGCCAACAAACTATATCAGATAAGTCTTTTTTATGCACCATCTCTTTCGCACTGCTTGCTAAATGGAAATGTAAAGTTGCCACTATTAGAATTATTTAATGAAGTACTAGCCACACCATTATTTCTACAACAGTTGTCGTACATATGGATACAGAATAAATAATTAGAAATATTTCAGTGGAACCTAATTAAATTTTTATTAAAATTCAATAGAAATTGTTAGTTATATAGAGGGTGCACATGTTAAAACAGACAGGGAGGTAATGGAATAATTTGAAGACTGAACAGTTAAACATGAAATGCACATTCAGTCCAAGAACAAAACACACTTCTCAAGACTACATGATCCAAAATACACACCAAAATAATAATAAAATTATAAATAAGATAAGTCTTGAGAACAGAAAATGTTGCATCTTCTACAAGAGTGCATTAACCACAGAACTAAGCGAAATTAATTTTTCACTCATGAGATATCCTGCTCACTTACTGAATAAGATAATTTCCACCATGATAGCTAGCCTTGAAACATTATAACAAATAACAATCTGTGTCCCGATAAATTGAATGTACTTACAATATTTTTTACAATTATATAATAAATAACTAGGAACTTGGAAAAGCAACAAAAATGAACTCAATAAAAGGATTGATTAATTATAGCAAGGAAATTTAAAAAAAGTAGGTAAATTAACTTCAATTCATATTAACTAACTAAACAATGGGGGAATAATAAATAAGAACAATCCTGATACACAAGTGCTACAAGCAGAACAATTTTATCATCCAGAATAACAACAGAATTTAAAAGGTAGTAAAATATTTTGAATGTTAAAGGAAAGTAATGTTAAACAGTAAAAATAAAACTAATTTTGTTAGTCTCGCAAACCATACATTTATTCTTGTAGTTAACTTTCGACTGTATAGCAATCACCTTCAGCAATCCTCCTTCGGACAAGGAAAAGTGACAAATGCAACCAACACCACCTATATTTAATTTTCAGAGACGAGAAATTTTACACATTAAAATGAAATTCAAACGATATGCTGTGAGGTAGATTGAAACAAAAATACAGGAAAATGCTATTTTGTCCCATTATATAAAATAGGGGGGAAAAAACTAATTGGGAATTATTGTACAACATTGACATGTGATATCAATTTTCATCACTGTACAACCAAATAAAAATACTTTATTTATTAGTATATGCCTAGGTGTTATATATGACTGCAACAAAAAAAAAAAAAAAAAGGATATTCATGTGAATAGCATAGTCAAGAAAACTAAGTATTTAGTATATGCATTTTATTGACTCAGAAGAGTATTATCAAAGAAACAGCTAATCCAAATCTACTATGGTCTTTTCAACAGTGTGGCTGTATACAGAATCACTGGATGGAGAGGTCTGTGGTTCACATACAGTCATATAGAAGACTTCAAGAAGGAAGTAGTAAAATAATTGGACTTCA
The DNA here is from genome assembly GCA_002313205.1 of Laupala kohalensis. Classification (NCBI taxonomy): domain Eukaryota; kingdom Metazoa; phylum Arthropoda; class Insecta; order Orthoptera; family Trigonidiidae; genus Laupala; species Laupala kohalensis. The sequence continues at coordinate 725,770 of NNCF01127080.1, read as the reverse complement.
TACAGATGATCAAGATAGACCTCTGGACATTAGAAAAGTCTTTGTTCTCAAAGCAATGCAATATAAATACAATGAACTGAAATGTGAATATAGCCCAAGACAAATCAATACTAGATTTAGATATATTCAACCACCAAAGCATAATTTAACTATTGGCAAAGAAGTTACATGTTTCCAAGCTAAGAAATTTTGTAATATGCTTCCAAATTACCTAAAGAATCTTGACACCAGTTAAGCAACTTTGAAAGCTAAACTGAAGGAGTATTTAACAATAGTGATAATTATTTTTAACTAATAATATTTTCTTATTATCTGTATTTGTCTGCTTAGGAGATGAACGATATGAAATTATGCATTTTTTTTCTTTTATTGTCTATTTTTAAATTTACACAAACTGTTTTAATTGAATTGTAAATGTAAAACTTAAATAACTAATTATAACCATCCTATGTATGGACATGATATGCCCACTATAGGTCCTTTTTAAGTGCAAAATTGTATTGAAGAAAATTGATGAATTATAAATTTAGAAAAAAAAACTGATATGAAAATTAAATATACAACATTGAAGTATCATATAGTGTCAAGAGAGAATTACAGAATTCAACCTCCCAAAAATAGAATTTGAATAAAATTATAATACTACACTAATCAATTTCCCTATTTTAAAACAAAAGAAATCAATACCTAAATAATTATTACTTAATGCTATTTCTGAAAAAAGCTTTATTGAAGACTGATGATTAATTACTACAAAGAGGACAAGAAAAATTCTAAGTCCACCAAGAGATTGCATAATTTCATGTAGAAAATTAATAAGTATTATTATTTAAAAAAAAAAGAAAATAAAGAAGAGGAAGTTCATGCATAGAGCAGGAAGTATAACTCACAAGGTAACAGAACTGATATTCTACGGGAAAAGAGTGAATATGCAAGTTGCACTTTGCCAATATAGAATACTACAAACAATGGCAAATTTTACCATATTTATAAACCAATATGTATCACTACTCTTCAAACATGCCTTAATAATTAAATAAACCAAATGTAAGTAATATGAAAAGTTAAGGTAATCCAAAGATTTCAAAATATAAACCCACCTCCTCTGTGGAGTAGTTCTGCAGGCTGTGTACATAGCTCGGCATCTCCTTACCCAAAGCGTCTCTCAAGCCATCGGGTTCAGTGCTCCCCTTACGTGACAATGAGCCCCTCGATTGCTGCTGCCCTGTAGAACCATCAATACAATTGGATCTCACAGTGGGGGTCCTGTCTGTTCGTCGCTGGCCCTTGAAGTTTTGGGATCTGTCGTTGCCTGTCACGTGCATACCCAGGGCCCTTGCTGGTGAGCCTGCTCTGGACGGGGACCCTGACTGGGATGGCGAAGACTGTCGACTCACAAGTGGAGACGAGGGATACGGTGAGCTCTCAGCTTCTCCAGGAAGTCCACACAAACTTGCCATCATAAGAGGGCTACCAGGCCACGGTACAGCCGGGACGGGCTGGGGGCCAGATGGGAAAGTTACATGCACATAGCTTGCCACCTGATCTGGAGTAAGTCCAGGGGAAAGAGTCAGGCCCGGTGGTAACGACCCTCGTCCTTTAACATCCCCAGCTGAAACACAGAAGTTAGAGGCTATATTCAGGTAGTTGAAGTTGGGAAATAACATTATGCACCCACAACTTCAAAATTTAGAAGCAACAGGTACATTACAAATAAACCATAATTTCGAAGAATAATTATCCCAAAATAAACTTACAGTAACACAATTTACAGTCAAATACATCTACAGAGCATAAACTCTTTACAAAAAATTTGGAGTTTAAGATAAAACTCTTTGTATATGCACTAGTAACCCAAGAACTGTATAAACCTCAATCACTTTAAGAAATATAAAATTTCATACAACTTCATATATTAGAAATGACCATTTGGAGATCTGAACAAAAAAATAAAATCTAATTCATTAAGAACACTAAGCAAACTAGTAATACTCAAATGGAGTGAACGAGAAGTCAACAACAACAAAATAAATCCTGCAAAAGTTTCCAAAAAAGAGGACACTTGTTAATCGAAGATTCTCTTACCATGGTGAGAGGAAGGCATTGAGATGCCTGTGCAAGGCCCAAGCTGGCCTTGGTCTTCCGAAGCAGGGCACGGAATGCATGCCTGGAACAAAGATACAACTTAAATACAAGTTATCATTCACAGGGGAGTAAACAAATGTGTGAAAAATCCGCCCTTGGCCAAAATGTTGACCTACTTACAAAATATATTAAAAATTTCCACACTATCCTGTCTTCAAGGACACAAATTGCACAGAATAAAAACTTACCTGCAAAGGATTCTTAACATATACTAGGCCAATACCAACAGGATGTCTTGCTGCATACAACTTATTTTCTTCCTCTTGAAGTTTCACTAAAATAGTTCCAAACTCAGCTTTTTGTTCATAAGTAAAAGCAGGATGGTTAAGAGCTAAAGTATAAATTAATAAAAGTTCATCCAAGGGATTTTCATCCGTTGTATTGTTCGTAATATTACTAATTTCACCAAAATCAAAGTCTGCTAAAATCTTAAAAAGGCCATTAGAACATGCATGATTACACGAATGCAACAGCGAAAGGTACAATACCAATTTCCTTTGAGTTCGCTTATCACTTATACACTGCAACTCCGAAAACTCCGAAACATTATTCGCACGATTCTCTGCATCCCTAAGATCGTGGAAATCTCGTTTACCGAGGTCCTCAAGACATGTGCCAAGGAACCGTAGTTCGAATGGAAGGCACATATTCAGCAAAGTACACATTACATCAATACGTTTGTGGCTAGTTAATTCTTTAAACCATGTCACAACGTCTTCTTTACACACCATTTCCAGAAAACATTGATTCTTTTTTAGTTTAATTCGCCTGAGAATCAAGTATTCAAGAGTTTACGCACACGACACTGAGAGCCAGAAGTCTCCTAAAATCCCCATTTAGCATCGCTTGGAATCGATATGTGCACAAGCAGTCGAGCTCGTGATGCGATAAAATCGATTCTGCCCGGGAAATTCAAATTACGAATCTACGGGAAAATACAGAATATAGCTCGGAGAATTTCGGCAACTTCGAGGTATAACCTATTCATAACTATTTGAACTCGGTAGGTTAAGCTACATCGCCAAAACTACCTTTCGAAATACTGAATACTAAATTTTCAAAATTTGCTAGAATGAGACTTTCTACTCAGAATAATCTATAGTTCGATAATAACTTACATGTAATTTTTTGCTTAAAATTACAAACATATTGACATTCTTTTAGTATTATAACTCGCAGCTAACTTTTTATCTTATCTAGGAATTTTTGCTGAATTTTTTGAATCCGCCTCTGCCTTAGGGCCCTTGATCGGAATTGATGGGATGGTCCCTTGCTTGCTTCCGGAGAGTAAATTAGTTTTTTTTTCCTCCACGTGGTCATACGCGGTTTGTACTGTTTGACAATAAATTTATTTATTTATTTACTTTAATATATTTGCAAGTCACTGATAAATATAAACATGATTTTGTCTCGTTCAATAAAATAATTACTATTAAAGGTAGAACAAAAAAGAATCCAAATGTACCTTTAAACAAAGTTTATTTCATGTGCTATTCACCAATGGTAGGCCATAGCTATAAGTGATATGATACAAGTGATTGCAACCAAGTTTTAGTTAAATATATAATTTTTATTATTAAGACAGGAAGGATCGTAGAGGCTGATTAGGAAATTCAGAGTCATGAAGAATAAACATAAATTTATTACTTATAATTTAAACAAAGTTATAAAAAGTACAAATATAAGAGAAAAATTGCATTTTTGACAAAGAAAATTATGTACAAAAATATCTACATGCTAAAATTTTGTTCATGATGATTCCCTATATAAAAACACTTTTCTAGACCACTTGCTGGGATTAGATTCTATAATTTTGAGAAATTTATTTTTAGTGAATAATTCCTCAATATCAGATTCAATATTTTGTCCTAATTTCAATCTTTCAAGTGGAGGGAAACTACTCCCAGCCTTTTTGAGCCTTTTAGCAGCAGTCGTGTAGCATTTCCAAGGCTGAGGTTCAATGACAACATTGTCGGTAAAATGACACATTTTATTGATAAAATTTATTAAACCTTCATCACCATGGTTTAAATGTATCCACATGGACACAGAAAATGCAAAAATGGCATCAAATTTTATTTTATTGTTAATTTTTAAAATTTCTTGAATTCGCTCATCACTCTTCACTGTGGTAATATCAAGACACTCGTAAAAAATATTTTTTGAGTATTTATTACTTTCTTGAGCTCTTACAACAAGAGTGGGATCCAAATCTACCCCAAAAATCACACATTTTTTCCCCATACACAAATTTTCATTAAATTCACAAGATTTATTATCATGTTCCAGAAAATTCTCATAAAGCTTCTGTGTCAAATCCTAGAACAAAATACAAATCTATTATTACAAAAGTAATGAATACAGAATTGCAAAACAGTAATTAAAACAAGAACTAACACCAGAGTTGCATCCTATATCCAATACAAGAAGGGAATCTCCCTTCCATACTTCATTTAAAACTGAACTTATTCTGTATTCAGGAGGATGGAAGGAGTAATAGTTTATGAAATTGCCGTGTCTCACAGCTCCTGGATCATTTCCCACAAATGATATATCTTCACACATTCTTCCAAAGGCAGCATCCAACACTTCCAATACAGGTCCAAGAAGCTTACTTATGCAGTAGGCTAGAAACAACAAAAAAGTAAAATAAAACATGCGCCCTAGGCAAACCCTATCTCTCGCATTGTTCACATGTCGATTAAGTTGCATTGATCACAAACCTTAAGAGAACACTCGGTTTTCCAGACGACAATTGATCAAAAGTTGAACAAGAAAGTATAGTACGCGTACAGTACAGGTACGCCACACTCAGCGCAGGGAAATACTCTCCTTTTTTGCGTGGTGAGGTGTAGTAGTATCAAGGATGCAAAACAACAGGATTCATCTTCCCGCCTCCTGATGTCGTATCGTCATCGCTTCGCCTCCTTGCTTCTGCTCCTCCTCCTCCTCCTTCAACCACGACCGAACCGATGTTCCTTCGCCTCCGTCGCGTCGTGTCGGTCACATGAGAGGAGGCTCTCGATTCTCTTGCTCTCTTCTCACGCGTTGTGTAACCCGTGCGTTACGTCATTCTTGTGCTCACGCTTCTTGTGCTGCTGATGCCATTGCTGCTAGCGGCTGCTAGCTTCTTCTGCCGAAGCGCAGGCGTTGGCAAGGGTGGCAGCTCTGGATCGCTCGCGGTGGAGTGGGGGGTGGCAGCGGCGGACGGAGGCTTGCCTGTTCCTCCGATGGCTTCGATAGCGGTGGTGGTGGCGGGGGTGATGGGGGCGGTGGCGAACACCAGCGGCAGCTGCGACGGCGGCGGATTGCTTGCTTGCTTGCTTGCTTGTCGGCGAGCAGCGACGGTGGCATCGACCGGCCACACGACGTTCGCGGGAACATGTATGCCATCTGTGAGCGAACATTGCAAGTAAAATGGAGAGAAGCGCGCTTTCAAACATTCTGCAACATTACATTCTTTACACTATCACTTGCGCAATTTAATACAAATAACTTCGAAAAACATATTAAGAAAAAAAACGACTTCCTTGTTCTAAATTCAATAATCACCAGTAAAATAATTTGAACATAAATTATTTATGATTTGTAGATCAATTCGTTTATATTAAAAAATCAGCTATTTCTGCATATGCCCTCGAGGAGGAAAACAATCTCATAACGATTATTCTTCGACAAACTCTGTATTGATAAAAATTATTATTCATATAAAAGATTTTAACTTAAGTAATGTTTGATATCACTCATCACCTAAAAGACTCTTAGCATACGAGATTTTTTTAATGGGTGGGAGGGAAGTAAAACTTATCTAGAGTTAAAATATCACGATTTTTCCTTATACTTACGTTAGACATGATATGCCTAAGTAGTTCACATTGTCGGGTAAAATAATAATAATAAATGAAAATTTAAAAATGAATGAGAAATGAATAACTAAACAGTCTAATAATAAAAACCTAAATAAGAAGTTTATCTGTTTAGAAGAATAGGAAATAAATTTAAAAATCATAAAATAGGCGGGAGACATTGTGATGCAACGAAGAGAAATGTTCTAAGTGATGAAATCTTCTTACGATAAAAGAATACGTCGAGAAACATAAAATGTCTGAAAATTGTCCTGTTCTCCAAAAGTATTTTGATTTAGAGCCATCTAAGTAAGTGGTTTGCGTTTTCTCTTTCGAATAGGTAAGGTAGGATGTCACAATTTCTCTCATCAAGGTGTAAAGTAAAAACAAATGTGAAGAATTCTAATTATATAATTCTTGTGAGTTTTCTCAGTAATAGAATATTCTCCACCTGAGTAAAATCCAGCCTACCTCCTCCGAACGAAATAAGAGCAGAAGCAAGTAGCGCACGGTTCTCCATTATCACCACATTACTATTTCGCTTATTAACAGCAGACATCGCTATCAATACGAACATACAAACAGCTCAATGTGCACACGATCTCGTTCTCTTCGCAGCTAGCTCTAACCTGGTATCGCTAAGAGACAAATTTAATTTACACTTAAAAGCATAAGATTTTTGGATCAGAAAATGGAAAATATCACTAAACTCAAATAAATCTTCAGCAAATATATGTACTCTCCGCTTTCCTTCCTTCTCTGCATCTATAACGCTCAATTCCAATTCCATGGTCACCATTAAACTCCGCCGTGAAATATCTTGGGCTCAATCTTGACACCAACATGGAAACGTCACTATCACCAAAATCAAAGAAACTAATCAGAAACTGTTTCAACTTAGACTGTTAATAAATGGCAATCCACATTAAAACCACATTGCACCCTTATATCATACAAAACCATTTTTCGGTCTCTTCTATACGCCTGGCCCTTCTGGTTCAATGCTGCTTTTTGCATGATAAAAAATGCAAATATTCCAGAACAAAATCTTAAAAATAGTAGTGAACGTCCTTTGGTTCATAAGAAACCAAAAAGCATGATGATCTCAATTTGATAAAGATAGAATCGTCCTATATAATAAGATAATGCATAATTTCTTCTCTAATTTTTCCTCAGTGCGGTCCTGTCTTCTATCATCTAGGCATTGATTCTGAAACAAAGTCCCTTTCCATTCATTCCTAAACAGCTTCTCAGAATCAAATATCCACGGAATCGTAAATACTTCACTCAACACAAAAGTTAAAAATAATGTAATAATTTATTTGCATTTTCTTGTCAAACGAAAATACACATTGTGGTGCCGATGGTTTCCCCATTCTATTTTATTACATATTCTATGTTATTTTATGTATGACTGAGTGCGTAAGGTTCATAATTGTTGCTTATGTATGATTGTTTATGTATGTTTACGCTTTTGATGTGTGTTATGTTATATTCTGCAAACCTATTGTAGAGCCATTGGCTGAGNTTTTCCAAAAAAAAAAAAAAAAAAGATTCTAGTTGTGGACTACAACATAACAAGTAACTCCGGACATTACTTGGCACAATGGTTTTCGCAGAAAAACATTTTCACGAAAATTTGCATCTGTCATTTTGATGTTTCATTCATTTGTAAAACACCGATTCTTTCTCACTGAATGTCGCAGACTATCTCAAGAATCAATTACTTCGAAGAAATACAATTTTTCTTTAGATTATAGCTGACTTTTCATTGTCAACAAGCTCATTCTACAAGATCCATTCTACTTAAAGGACACTTGCTGATTAAATTTTCGAAACATCATCGACTTGTGGGTTTATCTAATACATTGAAATTGGAAGGTCAAGAGGGTGCTCTCCACTACTTTATCTGAGCGAGGGAGATAAATGCGTTGGAGTTCCTTGGAGAGCAATGATGATGGCTCCGCTGCGTATAAGCGCTCGCTCACGTACATTCCTGCAAGTTTTCTTTTCATCAGCACGATTTT
>NNCF01127080.1:678754-697073 GCA_002313205.1 Laupala kohalensis | reverse complement strand
GGGGGGGGGGGGCTAAACGAGAAGCTTATTAGTTTTAGTAATCTGGTATTAGTAATAATAATATTTATTTTATTATTAACAATTAGTCTCTTAACGGTATTGACTACTGGTACTTGGAATTTTCTTTTGCTGTCTCATTTTTCAACTACTTCATCATGAGCTAGTTCACCTGGCATTCTTTAAATTGTTCTTAATCTTACTTTAGGCTCGTCTGTCTAAAAAAAATCTCTTTCCGAGTACTTCATTGTTTGAATTTAGACCAATTTTGTGAGACATTTTAGCAGTGAATTTACGCTACTCAGTTTTGCTGAGCGCCCATTGCACTCATCCGTTTTTCTTTGATTGATCTACCTTCCTTTTTTCAGTACTATTTCTGTACAAATTAATTGCTATAAATTATTTTATTCCTTCAATTTTTCCTTTTGTAGTTTTTTAATTTTCCTGCTGAAAGAGGGCGTCGAGAAAGGAGAGTGCACCCCTGTTCACTTTCTCGATCTGTCTCGAAAGAAGGTGGGAAATCCGGGATAGAGTTCATAAACGTTGCCACAGTATTACTTACACATTGACATTGCCGCGCAGATTTGTTTAAAAGTTTCAAGTATTGAGTTGAGTTGCCTCGAACGAAGTCTAGAATGAATGAGTCATCAAGTGGTGTGTGCTCTCGACGTCGATGCAGGAGTACCTGCGCGCGCGCTCGTCGACGGGTGGCACGGCTGGCGCTGGGGGCGCAGGCGCCGCGGGGGGCAGCGTGGAGCGCTGGCCGCTCACGGGGCTCATCAAGAAGCTGGCGCGGCGCAGCGACGGCTGCTGGTACTACTTCGGCGAAGGCCGCGAGTGCCCTGACGTGGAGGCACCGGCGGCGGCGGCGTGGGCGGCGGCGGGGACGGCACGCGCGCGTTGGCGCCGACTGCCCCTCGGTCGTTTGCGACTCGCGCTGCTGCCCACCACCCCACCCCATCCCTTCAGAGGTACACGGCCAGCGTTTGCCTCTCTCGCCAATATATAACCTCTCTGTTACATGAAGTCATATATAAATCAAGAGTAAAAGGGGTAAAATCTCGAGCGAGAAGATCGCGATGGTCGAATGTCACTAGGGTACTATATAGTTCTTAAAGTAAAAAACCGTCAGCGACGTCAAAAGTCTCTGAACGCGTAATTTCTCATAGTCCTCCGCTTACGAGAGCCCACATCCTTTTCTGTAGATTCGAGAAGGGGAAGAGAAAGCAGCTGAGCACCAGCGATGCCCAATGGGAAAGTACTGTTATTCACGTGATGCTTATTCACATGGTAGTACTAGGAGGAGCGGCGCGTTACACTTTCGGAAATTATGAGAAATTACGCTTTGCAATTCCGCCGCTGGCACTTTCCTTCTCAATTAGGACTCTAGGGTACTAACGCAAAGTTCCGACAGACATAACACTATTTCAGCTCCTCAATTGGCTGATTACTATTCTTTACGAAGCCCAAAGAGAACGGAAGTAACATCTGATAGTCAAAAGGTATTGAAAGTTGTCACAAAACAGTCTTTATAACAGTTCTCCAGTCTTTCAAAATCCAGGGTCGATTTTAGGCACTGGCCAAGGGTCTCGATTAGTCGTCAACAAATTTAAAGACTCATAATTGATAAAGAATAAATGAACCATTTTCCTATAAGAAAAGGTAGTATATTTTTTAACATTAAAAGTAAAAAAAAACAAGTTTATCACAATTTTTCGCAAATATTTAAAGAAATTATTACACAAAACGTATCTTTTTGGGGGAATAAAAATGCCATTAAATGATAATTTTTATGGATCTATTTTAAAAAATCGTAAAATGGTTTATTAAAAATCCTAGACAAATCGGACTCAGCAGTTCCATAAAACTTGCAAGAATTGTTTCATGGAAATGAGTTTCATGCTACGAGACGATTCTCTAGGAGGAATAGCCAGTTCAAAAACAGCTGAAAATGTAGTTCGGAAGCTAGAATTCAACTCAAATAAGGCTAGAACAAGCGGTGGAGAAGTATTCGTGAAAGTATTTGATGGCAATTTTACTTAGACTATAACAGCAATAGCAAAACAGAGGTTCGCGGGACCACCGATGGTCACGACAAAATTTTTGTAGTTCGCGGATAAATCTTAGCAATAATGTAAACTTTGACTAGTTTTAAAACATAACATTTTGTTCAAAGGTGTGGGTTTTGTAAGTGAGCACATGAAACTTGTTTCATCGTTGTGCACTGCACCTAAACGTGTTGACCATGTTTTAAAACACAATCCCGCTGTGCAGATGTGGGAAGTGGGCTTTGGAACATGCTCCTCACTTCACGCTCTCCTCAATTCTCGTCGTGGATTGGTTTTACCTTATGTCAGGGTCGTGATGAGAGGAAAGACTGAGCGCTGAGAAATAATAGAGGAGACACTGACAGGTGCTGTGTAGGTGAAGCTATTCTCCTTGTGTTGCAGCCCGCGCCCGCCAGGCGCGCAGCTCGTCGCAAGCGGGTGAAGGTGCGAGCGGAAGCGCCAGTGGGGCGAGCGGACAGCGGGCGGCGACCGCTGCGCAGTAGCCCCTGCGACCGCGAAACCCCACGCGCACGAACACCTCACGGGTTGCATCGCCTCACGCATACAGGGGCCAGAGGACACCTGCATTGTAACGTATTTGTATTGCTCTACTCCATTGATGGCTAATAAAACTTGCAGCCGATTTCTATATACACGCCTACTATTCGAGAGGTTCCATGAAGCATTTTCCTGAAAAACGATTCATCGTACACTCCTACTGCGTCATTAGTTAACCATTTTTACTACATTTATCAGGCAAGACCTGATTAATTTTAGAAACGAATATCATTTTCAAACAATCAGGGCTGCTGAGAATTTACCTTAACAGCTCTGTACATTTCCTTACTATAGATATCAAATACGTTAGCGGAATTCATTCAAACCGATTCGCATAGTCAGAGCAAGACGTGGATCCCACTTTCAGTATCTTTTGTGAAATCTTTCATTATCTTCATGTTCATATCCCTGAAATCTTTTTGAATCAAAGAATTCTCAGTGTAAATATAGATTAACATTTTCAGAAAATCTGACGCATGCCGTTAGATATCAAATCTAGTGCAAGATTGTATACCAATTTTAAATATTAATTCGCTGTCTCATGCATCAATTTCTAATTCTTTGTCATTAACAAGTTCACCTGGATATTTTACTTTTCCTTTTCCTCACTTTTAGGCAGTTCCATTTCCAAAAGCATTTTCGAGTACTTCACTGTTTGAAGTTAGGCCAATTGCGGGAACCCTTCCTTTAATTGATAGATCAACGGTTCTTGTTCTGATTTTTTTCTAGACATCTAATGTAATTAATTGTTTGATTCCTCCCCCCTAAGTTTTCATTTTTTATTAGACGAAGGCGCGCCAGAAGCGTTCACCCCTATTCGTGGCACTGAGTGGAAAAGAAATACACAAATACACCTGGCCCGGGTTTTTCTCCGGTTTTCCTTCGGGTAAAGGCGGATTTCTAATATAGGCTCTCTAGGTTTTGTCTAGGGGAGTGTATATTGTAACAATAAATCGTGAATTTAGTGTTATTTCAATTCTTATGATTTTTAAACACTATCCTCAGAGCAATCTATAGTTCGATAATTTGTACATGTAAAATAATTTTTTTGTGTTAAATTACAAACATTGACATTCTATTAGTATTATAACTCGCAGCTAACTTTTTATCTTATCTAGGAATTTTTGCTTAAATTTTTGAATCCGCCTCTGCCTTAGGGCCCTTGATTGGAATTGATGGGGTGGTCCCTTGGTTGCTTCCGGAGAGTAAAATTAGTTTATTGTCCTCCACGTGGTCATACGCAGTTTGTACTGCTTTTTTGACAATACATTTATTGAAATACACGTGTCACTTCGGTCCGTGATTGTCACTCATATGGCGATGCGGCTTCTGGCTTCTGTCTCTGCAGATTGCTGTTCCGTCGTGTCGAAGAGATTGTAATGCTGGCATTTCATATGGCGTTGCAGTATTTGTGTAGCGTATTCGCTGTATTTGGCAAAATATTTGACGTATTCACAAATATCACAAACATGACATCCTCACATGGTCCGAACTCACAACTCGATAATGCCAAATATGTGTTCTTATACCAATGATGGACGAGATATATTTGTTATAATTCAAGAAATATTTATACTGTTTCGTTTTTCCTGCCCACATATAAGTTCGGTCCATATTAAAGAAATTGTAGAATAAGAAAAGTCATAATATAAGTTAAAGAACGAGAATATCAACAAATGTCGATACACGCGCTCTACTGAGCGAAACTTGGCAAATCGCGCGAATATTTGCCTTATGAGTCCTTTGATGTGCGACTGAAAACCGACAAGAGGACGGATACGGGTGTTCGCGTATTGGCCACAGTAGAACAAATACAGACAAATAGGTCATCTACACTTGGCCGTGTTGGCAAATACACATATACGCAAAACCAAGTGAAGTGCCGGCATAAGGGGAAATTCTTTTCTTATTGGTCGGGACGAGAAGAAATTTATGAAAGACAGACTAGTCAAAACTAACTATGCCGGAGAACGACATAAATGTTTCAAACTAACAAAAACAGAAAATAAAACACAATAATCACCCAGAAATTGGATGAAACAGTTTCGGCTTCCAGCCTTTGTGAGTCACGTAGGAAATCTTTGCTGGAAGCCTCGAAGCTGAAGTTGTTCAGTCCAATTTCTGAGCGACTTTTGGGTGTTCTGTTTTCTATTTTCCGTTAACTTTACTCCATCCTGAGATTTACTATTAACGAATTTCTAGTCGCTTTTAGGAGTAATTTAAGACAGAGTGATTATTGCGAAAAACAGTGTATAAATAAATTAGATATATCTTGAAAAACCAAGGGCATAGAAAAATGACTTTTGGCGGACATACTGAAAGTTGGTGTAGTGAAATGTATTACGCTGGTAAGCGGATGAATTAGTGTCTTTAAGCACCGTTGGGAAACACGGAAAACCAACGGCTGCACTTTTAATTTGTTGGTAATTTCTCTCCACTGTCTTTGTGGTAAAGAATGCAAATATCCTTCCGGCAGAATAATTTTCCGCTCAACTCTTTTCTCTTTTTGAAGAGAGACTGGTGGATTTCCAAAGGGTCACTTTGTTGGCCCAGAACCCTTCTTTGGAGTATCTCTACGAAAGGTGAGGCTGGAGATTGTCAATTGATCACCTCAGCAACACCTCACAGTCTGGAAGTTACAGAATATAGCTAGGCAAGCAAGCGAGTTAATTGCTGGACCTAATCAAGAATGTAAGAAGGTCCCACTAAACTTAGGAGTCATACGAGGAAAGTCGTATTACTTCTAACTGGCCATAATACCCCACAGAGGCATTTACACATTAAGAGGATCACACAGGATCCAATGTATAGGAGATGCGGCATGGAGGAGAAGGAGACCTCCGTGCATGTTCTCTGTTTGTGCAGAGCTTTTGCCCAAACTAGATACCATACCTAGGTATATTTTTTCCCAAACCTACAGGACATCAAGAAGGCTGAGATGGTGTCCTTGGTGTCCTTCAGAGACGCCCTGTGGTTGGAGTAAACCTAACTGTACTGAGGGGTACAAGGGGTCTTTTAGGTCTACGTGCGGGGCTCTGCCATTAGCTGGGCCCACCCACATGACAATCTAATCTAATCGGTTTCCAACACTTTAGTGATTTAGTCATACAAACATAAAATCATAGAGACGTGATTTTAATCATCAGCGTGACCACTGCAGAGTTAAATTCTGTTTCGAACATAATAATATATTGTCATCTTCTACTATTCAAGTTATACCCTGTTTCCTATCCAGACAAGGAGCAGTGGAGGAAAATTACAATGGGTCAGCAGAGGGGAAGAGAGTTAGGGTAAATAAGATCTGTGCTTCTGAACATCAGTCTCTTCAACTCAACTATTGGATTCAATCTGTTTCATCCAAGATGGTGACCCCCAAGAGTGCTTGCATTGGTGTAGGGCAGAGTTGTAGTGGACTCACCAAATGAGGGTTCAGGGTGATTCCTGGTTACCACATCAAACGATGGAACGAGTCGAGTACAACATAAGAGGACCTTCTCAAAGCGATTCAAAGGTTGTGCAGTGGCTGGACACTTGGAACTTTCAATTTTAAACTATGTTATGTTTTAAAACATTTAAAATATTTTGGAAGGAAAGTATTAAAAAATCTTATCACATTGATATGTATTGTATATTTTACATAAATTTATATTCATTTAGTACTAGGGTATTTGTGTGTCATGTGTAAAGTCATAAGCTAATTATAATAATAAATTTTATGTTGAAGATATTTAGTTGATCATTTGGAGACATTACTATCGCATATGTCAATAATTAAAAAAATGTATCATTTCCTCCCATTTTATGTTTCAAATTAGAGCAGATTGTGATTCACCAGTTATTTATCTAGTTCATATAACTAGACAGCTTAATCAAGAACTTAACCAAATTTTACTTCATTAATATTATAAAGATTCCCTTTTGAGAACTACCCCACATTGAGAAGAGCCTGTCTGTTCTCTCTTCACTCAAGAATAATTTACAGAGGAAGCTGAAGGAGTAATGGGAGAGGATAACACACTTCATGAAATTAAAATATATATTTACCTTAAGTGCAACATCAACATTTGGAATGCAGGAAAGTACATAATTGTACATTAAATATCATTTACAGTCTTTAAGTTTCTGGAGACAGCTATCCACTGTGCCCCTCATTTTATCGATAACTTGCTTGGGATTCTCCGCCCTAATCACAGCAGTCCCAGACACTATCATATTGGCTCCAGCCTGCAACAGACATTCCTCAATAAGTAACATCCAGAACAATGGTGTATACAGACTTACTATATTTTTATTTGGGCAGTACATCCCCTCATTTTGTTTTATGTCATAAAATACAATTTCCATATAAATTTCAGATTTAAAAAAAATAGAGGTATCTATACTTAAAAATTGCTTTAAATCTTGGTAGCGACCCTTATATTTTTAAATTCTGAATTTTTTAAATGGATATTGAATTTTACGACATTAAACACAATGAGAGGGTCCAAATTTTTATTCTTTTTTATTTATTTTAAACCAGGTATGAAAGTGTACATATTTTAAATCATTATTAATTATGTATCCTGCAGAGGTACATAATGATACTTTCAAATATTTAAATACAAATTACAAAAGTTGATTTTCAAAGAACAATTCTAGTGAGCTCTGGTGGAGTCAAAATACACAGAAAATGAAAACTAAACCTCATCCAATAGAAATCTTGATGAATAGTTGAACAGCAAAATTCACGAAGTTAATTCAACAGAATATTTTATTAAGTTCTTTATAATGATATTAATTCAAAATATGGTAAAAAACATAATAAAATGGCTCCTGCATTATGGATTTACGCCTATTTCAGTCTTTTACCTACTTTTCAAATAAAGTTTAAACTTAAGTTGACTTTTTTCATGGTCCAAGATATCAACTCCTCAAATGTAAAATGATTTTTTTTCCTTCATTGAGCAAATGATTGTATGATTGGATTTAAAAATAAATATTTGTACAAAGCAAAAATTGAATGTGTGAAAGAAAATAAACTTTATCCAAGTTTTTCACTGTATGTATTAAATTACTACAAACATTTATATTTTCTTCAGTGAATAATAAAAAATTAAGCATTGCTGACTAGTTAAATTCACTAATATGAATTGGAGAAAAAAGGGAAAAATACAAATCTTATTTGGAAGAGGGGGCAGTCCAGGAAATGCATTTCTATCTATTATAAAGTAAAAAAATAAATATTGCTTCGAAAGCAGAGGCTACCAATGTTGAAATTATTACAATAAATTTATTTTAAAACTCAATGTAAGGTTAAATGATAAATAAAAAACGTTTTTAAAAACAAGCTTTTATGTAAGCAATGTACTAAAATGAATAAAATAAGTAAAGGTTTGTATGAAGGTAATGCAATGCCAAATGCTAGTACCTCCATACATATTTCACATTAGTAGATCGTAATGAAAATTAATGTACTTACTATCTTTATCGCTGAAAGTGATTTAATATTTTATGTTGAATTATATGTCTTCAAAAAGTTTATCACCTGAAATGAACATAAAAGTAGATACCAATCAATTTCATAGGACAGTGATTGGTTGGTAAGAACTTGCCGAAGTATACGATTCACACAATAAGTTTTTTGAAAATAAATAATTCAACATAAAATATTTTATTATTTCCAGCAATAAATATAGTAAGTTTGTCTATTTTATGAGGATCTACTAATGTGGAATATATATGGAGGTACCAACTTTTGGCATTGCTTAATAATTAAACCTGAAATTACTTTATTTCTTTTCGTACATTGCTTACGTAAAATATTAAAAAAAAAAAGATTTATAATATTTTTTTTTTTAGAATCTGTTAAATAATTAATATTTAATCTTGCTTATTTATATGTATGTAACACTAAAAAGTAAGTATATAATGTTTTTAAACATAAACTTTTATTAATATAAATAAATGGCATAGCACAAACATATTTTGAGAAAGATCGTAGTAATAAGATTTCTTTGTTCCTTTGCCATTATAATGAAAAGGCATAGGATATGCAATTTGTTATACTTATTTCAATGAAGAGATGGATTGTATTTCAGGGGAAACTTCCCTGAAATGCAAAGAGTACGACAGTGACTTAGCTATGTATAACTCTGACATGGCCCTGAAGAAGGCCACAGCAAGATGGCTGAAATGTTGGTAGTTCTGTCTACTGAGATGTGGTTTGTCCCAGACAAACTTGTTTACACTGACTGGAGCCTACATTTGTATTGGCCAGTTATGTTGGCCTCAGATGTGGAAATTTTGTAAAAGAGCTATTTTGCTCATATAAGTTGATAAATAAATAAACACACCGACAAAATATTGTTCAGAAAACTTAAACAAATACAACATAATAAACAAAATTAGAATATGTTTTCACATACACTTTCACTAGTCAACTGTCGTCTAATACATTATCTAATTTATAATTAGGAAGTCTTCATTGTATGAGATTTCCTAAGAATATAATGTAAAATCAATTTGTTAGTTCATCCTTACCTCTGCACATGCAGCAATAGTGTTTGGACCAACACCTCCATCAACTTCAATGTCAAGTGTTGGATATTTTTCACGCAACCAGCGCACTTTTGGCATCATCGAGTCCATAAAGGCCTGACCCCCAAAACCCGGTTCAACAGTCATCACTAACACCATATCACAATGATCTACAAACGGTTGCACAGCAGTCACATCTGTGCCAGGTTTCATGGCCAAACCAACCTGTGTCACACATCAAGAAACTAGTATGAAAGATGTCTCCAGTGAAAACTGGACAATATCGATTCTTCATGATATATTCAATAGATATAAGAATTTCTATCAAAATAATTAATTTATTCTACATTTAATATCTCAGATGCCCTTATTGTAAACAATATATTTTAAGAAACATAATACACACAACGTAAGAGACACCAGACAAAAGGGCAGATCAGACAAATTCACAATATAAAATAACTGTTTCACATACAGGATTATGACAGAAGAACATTCATTGAAACTTGATAACAATTCCTTTTAACAATTTCTTAAAATGGCTTTACAGTAAAGAAATGGAATTGCGGATTCTTAAGATCTTGGGAAAACAACTATGAAGAATAAAATTCAGGGCATTTATAGAAATGAATTAATTGTAAGTGGGAATTCCTTATCGAGTAAGGAATAACTCTCTCTACAAGAAGATCAGGATAAGACATCAGTTGATTAACAATTTGGCAAGAAAACAATTACCTTGGAAACTAGACAAGAATTTTAGAGTACCTAACTTAATGTCTCTTAAAATTATGTGAAATCATGGTTGAATCTATGAAAAAGCACATCGATTTGTAGCAGAAAAACTGCATGAATTTATGTGAAGATGATTTCAGAAAATTTAAAATCTTTATTCTTGTAAAACAACCAGATCTGAAAAACACAGTAAATTGCTTTGAATAAATAGCATTCTTACTCATGAAATTAGTATTATATTTAAGAAATCCAATCATTCAATGTGAACTATAATAAGATGTTTGTAAGGAACAAGACAACTGTCAGTCATATCCAAGTCAGAAGACTAAGTTAAGTATTAATTAATTGATCAATCATAAAATTCTCCTCTGTAAACTAGAAAATTATGGAATTCGGGGAATAGGATACAACTGACTAAAGTCCTATTTATCTGAAAGACAAAAATAGTACAAGTATCCTTCCAACATGAAAATCAAATAAAACATCACAGGTCTCACCCCATGCATGTCACTCAAGGAATTCCACAGGGCTCCACGCTGGGATCCATACTCTTTCTTCCATATATTAATGACATCCCATCTGTCATCAAAAACCACAAAATTGTACTTTTTGCTGATGACACAAACATCTTATTCTGTGCCAAAACTGCTGAAAACTTACTTAACACTGCCAAATCTACTATCGCCACCCTAATCCAATGGTTCTAACAAAATAAACTCATAATAAACACTAGCAAAACTTGCATAGTTTCTTTCCATAATCTTCACTTATCTAAACAGCACACACCTAACATCAAATTTAATGGTAACCACCTCATCTTTAAACAAACAACACAGTTTCTGGAATTTACTATACAAGATAGCATGAAATAGAACTGTCACCTAGAAACACTGAATATGAAACACAGCACAATAAACTATGCCACGAGAGTTCTAACAGTAAATTCTAACAGATACCCTTCGAACAGTATACTATGCAAATGTCCATTCCATTCTAAAATATAATATTTTGGGGACGAGCACCAGAAACAAAACAAACTTTTAGTTTACAGGAGAAAATAATACAAACAATTACCAACACTAATAAACTTTCTTCATGTACCCCATTATTTGAAAAGTTGAAAATATTACCACTGCCATGCATTTTTGAAACTTTGAACTTTGTAAAAAAGGATCTACGAGACAAAGGACCACTCTATAGATTTACTTCCACTGTTCATGTTCACAACACACTAGTCAGGTCAGAAATATCCGTCAACTTCAGAAAACATCCACTCTTAGCAAAAAAAACCCACTCATAATGCAGGTATACAGCTATATAATGCGATACCACTAAACCTTAAAAACATCAATAAACTGAATTCATTCAAAACAAAATCACACAATTCTTACAACAGTGTACAAGAATTCCTCAATGACAATAAATAATGTATGACATACAATCTGTTGCAGGTAATTATTCCAACAAATCCATAATGTTGAAAAGATTTAACAGAACAGATGCAGAAGGTGATCCATGATGCAGGAAAAGATTTAACAACATTAAATTGTGCTGTTTTAGTATAAATATGGACCTTGACATAAATTAATAAAGTTAAAGTAAAATAATAGAATTCCTACCATACATATCTAATAACTCTAGACTAAATAAATATTAATATTTTGTAATAGTAGACAATAATTGTATTTTTATGTTAACTTCTACTTAGCCTCAGTTAAATGAATATGGTTAAATGTATCAAAATTATTATATTGTTGTTATTCTTATATGTAAATATTATTGTTACTGTTGTTAGTACTATGACTCGTCATTGTTATCACGTATGTGGCTCAATAAAATATTATTACAATTATTATTATAAAGTATATTGATTTTACATTTTTTAACAAGTAAACTAGATGAAAACTAGTCATTGTAAAGATGGAATGAGAAATCAAAACATAAATGAAGTCAAACACTTGCATAATATCCATTGACAAAGCAATTTAAAAATTGAAGATATTTAAAACAAAAATAAAGGAAGAAAACTATCACTGAAAATTTACATATAAGTGGAGAAGCATACGTCTACTTTTTTATGGTACTGCCAAACCTTGAAAGAAACCATTACAATATGAGAATACCTAAATATTTCAACCAAATTGTTTATACCGAGATTGATTCTCGAGGATGTCATAAATAAAACAATCATTTTATACCGCCAACGTTTTGGAATATTAGAATTCCTTCTTCAGGGATATATAATATTCTGAAACATTGGCAGTATAAAATAATGGTTTTACTTATGACCTCAAAAATTCTCAAATTATTTATTATTTATCATAATTTCAAGAAGCACAAATTAAATATTAATGGAGAATAAATATAAAAAATATTAATTATGTAATGCTATTATATTACAAATGAGATTAAAAGAAATAACCTCATTTGTTGAAAAGGCACATTATTAGCATAAAAGCACTCTCATTTCATTCTCATTACAAAGTTATACATAAAAAATGAAAAATGAAGAGGGTAAATTAATTCAGAAC
Organism: Laupala kohalensis; assembly: GCA_002313205.1. NCBI lineage: Eukaryota > Metazoa > Arthropoda > Insecta > Orthoptera > Trigonidiidae > Laupala > Laupala kohalensis. The sequence goes on along the minus strand of NNCF01127080.1, from coordinate 684,691 downwards.
CATCATAAACCATATCTCAAACTCACAGAACTAATTAAAAACAAAACATTTAATATTTTTCTTTTAAAGTATATTTCTTAAATCTAAATAAAGAAATATAAACATTTATTTAGGTACATGTAGAAAAATGAACTGAAAATTTGAAGATTGCTTTCGTAATCCAATAATTACCTTCATGCCAGATTCACGAACTTTCCTACAGACTTCCAAGACTGAATCTTGGCATGGTTCTATGTGGAAAGTGTATTGGTCGACTCCTGCATCTGACATTGGTTCAATCCACTGAAATTAATATCATTTTAGTCAAACACAAAATAAAAAAGTAAAATGTTATTTTCATTCAAATGTATTTTTTAAAATGGGTCTCTCGGTGGTTTTAACAATTCTCTCTCCAAAAGAGAAGAGAGTAGATAAATTGCAATCCAGGGGTACACAAGCATATTCAAATTCAGTTCTCATATTTATTTAACGGAATACAAGCTTTATCAATACTTTCACAAAGTATATATTTTTAGGGGTAAGCTGGTCAAATCATTGTCTTTGTGAAAGGACATGGGGAAATACACACCGGAATTGTCTCACCTGTTGTGGGTTAGAAACCATCATGTGAGTTTCAAAAAACGCATTTTTGATTTTACTTCGCAAACATTTGACAACAGGATGTCCAAATGTGAGATTCGGAACGAAGTTTCCATCCATCACATCCAGATGAAGATAATCTGCTCCAAATTCTAAAAGACGCTGCGATTCGGCATGTAACTCGGACAAATCAGCATTCAACACCGAGGGACCTATTTTGCACTTCAGTCCGTTATTCGCCATTCTCAAAATTAACGGTTAGGGGGAAAAGTTCGCAATATTCAAGAAGCAGGCTGAATTTGCTCACTCATCAAAATGCCGCAAGGCAGAAAGGACGACACTATCAATAACTCTCAACCACGTGCGTCACACACGAGCACCAGCACCAGCACGCACCAGCGTCAAACGTAAAGTTGTTCTTCGTCACGATTCGTTCAATTCGTTTCATTTTCCCAGCCATTCATTCGCCTTCAGTTCCAAGCCGCCAAAATCAAGTAAGATCAAATACAATTCGGAAAGTGGAACGAGATTCGAGAACATTTTTGTCTTCTCATGCTGTTAAAATTAGGAAGAAATGCGTTGTGAGTAAGTTCTCCGCAAAAAATAGGACGAAGTGGCAGCATCCATGAGTTCCATTTCCTTCATCGAACATGAAAAAACAACACTCCAAATATAGCGCCTGTAATCCAACAGGTAAAATAGTTGATGCGCACCAATAATAGCTTGATAAATATGAAGAAAATCGTGAAAGATAACTAAAACAATTTAAGAACCAGGAGGAAATAAAAGGAAGAAAAATTAAATTTGGTGTGAATGAATATATTCGATTCAACAAGTAAATTATATTTTACCGTTTCGGCAAGAACAAATTTAATGAAAAATCTGAAACATTTCTCATGAAATACCTTTACATTCTAGTACACACTGTTTTACGCAAATTCGTATGTGCTGTGGTACTTCAATGTTAACAGCATCGAATGCTTTTTCATAACCCACAAAAGAAAAAAAAAAAACAAAAAAAAAGTGATCCCTTCTCTAGGAAGATGCTTTTTTGCCATTATGGTAGTTATGAATGTGTTATCAACTGTACTCTGGTGTTGTCTGTCATTGTCCTTTGACTGTGCTAATTATACGGTACTTTATAATATTTACTCATCAGAACATACTTTTGCCGTAGTTCCTTTGCTCTCTGTCAAATATAAAATTTTAATTCACTTCTATAAAACTAGCTTTATTTTGTATTTCTATAAATCTAGCTTTTGGTTTGTAACTTGTTTTCATTTGTAACTACGAAAATATTCTTGGTACTCATCGATTGACTAAAGTAGATCAATACTTCGAATTTCTTTAATTCCATTGCGATTACCTACTCAAGATAATCTTATGTACTGTTCACCGTAGATTGATAAGTTCAAGTAAAAGCTAACTATCGACCACATATCTCGCAGTCGTACCTCATCAAGTTTACATCTTTATTGAGCAAAATAATTTTTGTCTTGATGTTATATATGCTGCTGTTCTTATGTCGCTCATGTGAGTCGTCTGCAGGTGAGAAATGATCGTACTCTCATTACTAGAACAAACAGACTCTCACTTGTCTCCTCATTACATCGTTCACGTGTTCTAACGTTTTGCAAATAGCTTCATTCATGGCGCAGTAGACGAGTACATTAATTTATTGGTCTCCACGTGGTCCAGATCACAACCAACTTCCTTAGGAGATGATTCACCGTGTGCGTACTCTTACAACACATTGCGCAGAATATTGGCGGTTCCACGTATTGCTCGGTTTTGCTCGAAGGAGTCGTTGAGGCTATCGCGTCCTTGCGGACCCATTTTAGCCCCAGTTCATTAGAAAAGCTACTCACTGAAGGGCCCCTTCCTCTCATCCAGCAAACTGGGCAGACAGGTCGGTCCAGGGGTTGCCCCCTGGGTGGGGCGTGGGAGAATGTCCACATTGAGGCAGGAAACCCACCTCTCCCAGCATCCGCTCTAGTGGGCGGAAATGTGCCTAAACCACATATCTACCGCTATCTGCGCTAACGGTAGCCGAGCAGCAGTCCTGCTCACCGATCGGAGACCTGAGCCACCTTCCCGTGGGCAACCGTACTGCCCGGCAAAGTCCAACCCAAATAGGGGCGACAGGTGCAAGTACCTGAGGGCTTGTGTCACTCCCTGCCAACTCGGTTTAAAGTGCTGAGTAACACTCGGAGGGTTGCCAGCCCTCCTACCACTTATGAGATCGCGTCGGAATTGATCCGTTACCCAGGTTGTCGGCGTAGGATTGGGTACAGAAGCCGAGGATATGCGAAGGCCCAGTGGTCCGCCTGTCGCATGTACCTGTCGAGTTGGGAGCTCAGCGCGGTAACTTCGCTGTACCCGTCCCAATAGGTCACAACTTTATAGTCCTACCCATGTTAGAAAGGTTGCCCTGTCAGCGGTGGATGGGTGTGTCCGCCGGGGTTTCTTGCGAAATTCCCTACTACTTGTAATATCGAGATCCAAGGTTGCACATAAGATCCGGTTTGAGAGTCCGTCAAGTAGTCAATCCGTGCACCTCCACGAATAGATGGGACTGCTCTTATCTACGTCGTGGCTGCGCCGAGCCCCCTGTAGCGGGCTGGTCTACTCATATTAAACAAGCTTCCTTGTTAACAGAGACGAGTCACTCTTCGGAGATTCTTTCGAATCTTCCTACCTCTTATCTCTTCAAGACAGTCGAACTGTTACCCAGGGGTCTGGGGTGGGGTACGATCTCTNTCTTGGTTAAGGGTGAGTGCTAAGTGGTCCACAACACACACCCACGATTACCGTCGTGACTACGGCGAGTTCCTTTCGAAACTCTACTTGTGTTAGACAGGTTTCTCTGTCAGCGTTTGACGGGCAACCGTTTGGAGATTCTTGTCGAATCGGCCTCCCTCCTTCGTCGCATGGTCTGAGCCGTTGCCCAGGGATCTGGGATTGAGTACAGGAACCATGGGTACTAGCCGAACCGGAGGTCTAGTTCTGCTAGATTTCCACGCATTACTACATCCTGGACGTCCCATTCATTGCATTCCAGGGAGCATCTTTAAATTATTTCCTAGGCTGCGTCTTAAAGTTCCCAATGCGCCAACAATGATAGCTACCACTTTTGGCTTCACACCTCACATTCGACTGATTTCAATAGATAAGTTTCTATATTTCTGTTGTACTTCAGTCTCCTGTGCAGTGACATTCTCTTCACAAGGAATAGCTATATCGATGAGAATGCAGTTCTTCTTTGATCTGTTTGTGATAACAATGTCTGGTCTATTGGTTGCAATTGTTCTGTCTGTGTGGATTGGTTGATCATACAAGACTGTGGTTTCCAATGTTAGTACCAGGGTTTGGAGTGTGGTTGTACCATTCACTGTATAATCCAGACCAATTTAGCGATTTGCACATTTGCCGGTGTAAGAAGGTGCAAACCTCATTGAACCTATGGAGGTACTCATGTTTCACCAAAATAGGGCACCCCGAAACAATGTGATCTATGGTCTCAGACTAGTTCTGATAGATCCTGCATTTGTCATTTTCACTTATTTTCAAATTAGTCTTTTCCATATGCCTTGTTCTTAGGACCTAATCTTGAGCTGTTGTTAACAGCATCTGTTTCCACTTTAATCCGGTCTCTTCTTAACCATGTATGAGAGCCGATCTCGTCAACTCCATTATTGTGTAGTCTTCTTAAGTATATTTATATGCTGACCACGTATATGCTTTTCTTGACAGTTGTTTCTCAGCATCCATTGAGAATTTTCCTTGCAATCAGTGCTGAGTATTTCTTCATCAGTAATGTTTCTGTCATTTGTGTTGTTTGACGATTTTTGTGACGACTTGTGACGATTTTTCTTGCTGACTGCATAATAGTTTTGCTGGGATGTTTTCCTTCTGGTTTTATTATTTGTATCATAAACACATCATTTTTGTTTTGAAGAACAAATTTGGCCATATTCATAATAGAATTTTGATGAGCTACTTCCAGTTGTCTTAAGCCTCTTACTCACATTTCCTAGAGATTTACAACCTATGAATGTCTGCTCTGGGATTAAGTACTTGGTGCACTGTCAAAAGTTTTCGAGTCTTCTTGTCTGAAGAATTTCTTGCACTGTCCAATCTGTGATTCCAAAACTATATTCTAACACAGGAACAGTTAGCTCATTTATCACATTGATTTTATTTCTTGCATTTAGTTCAGATCGAAGGACAAGCCTAGTTCTTGTGTAGTATTCCAGCCGCATCCGTGTTTTCGCGCTTTCGTTTGAGGTATAGCCATTCTCTTCTATACCCAAGTACATGTACATTTTCCCATATTCTAGATCTTTAATTACATTGTGTTCTTTTGTACATTTTCTACCTGTATCTGCTTGCCTCTATTAATGCAAAACATTGAACATTTTTCGAGACCAAAATTCATACAGATGTCCTCACTAAATCTTTTTACTGTATGTACCATTTCTTCCAATTCTTTTCATTTCTTGCAAAATCGTTTTAGATCATCCATGTAAAGCAGATGAGTGATTGGCTTTTCATGTTCACATAATTTGAACCTAAAGTTATGTTTAGTTAGTAGTCTAGAAAGTGGGAATAAGCTAATGCCGAATAGTAATAGCGATAGTGAATCACCCTGTAATATACCCTTTTAATGCTAATTGATCTGGTTTCAAGATTGAAAGTTCCATCCCTCATGACCAATCTAGTAGTCCACTTTCTCATACTGCTTTTGCAAAAGTCAATGATGTTTTGGTGAATTTTATAAAGTTCTAGAGCTTTTAGAAGCCAGTCACGGGGCACACTGTCGAACACCTTTTTATAGTCAGTCCAAGCTATGTTCAGGTTTCTCATCCCTGTGCGCCCCTTTTAATCACTTTATTCAACATTAGAATTTCTCTGCATCCATAGGATCCTTTGCGGTTTCCTTTAAGTTCCGGTGGCACTATGGCATGCTGAATAAGATGTTCTTGCATTTTGTTAGACACAGCTGCTGTTACTATTTTATAAAATACCTACAAACATGTTATTGGTCGGTCGTTTCTGGCAAGTTTTTTATTGCCTCCCTTAGATATTACGTATGTTTTATTATTATTATTAAAATAACAACGTCTTTGAACCATGAACTGAGGCGGTTATCCGAAAGAAACCCTCGTCTCGTGATGAAATGTGTATTTAATAATTCAACGATCTGCTGAGTACTACTAAATCGGGCCAGGTTTTTTTCTAGGTGGGTGGATTGCCTCAAGGGTCCGGGTAATATTTTGGTATTTGTCACGTTTAAAACATTTTATCTGTATAAAATATAGTAAGTTTGCTTATTATTATTTTTTTTTTTTTTTTTTT
>NNCF01127080.1:624622-661620 GCA_002313205.1 Laupala kohalensis | reverse complement strand
GTCCCTTGCTTGCTTCCGGAGAGTAAATTAGTTTATTGTCCTCCACGTGGTCATACGCAGTTTGTACTGTTTTTTTGACAATAAATTTATAATTATTATTATCATTTCCAAGCCTTCTCAATTAATTTTTTTACTTTCCAATTATCCGGAATGTATAAGCAGAGTATTGTAGTCGGTCAAAAAAGAAATTCAGGATCTCTTCAGATCTATACGAATCGTTTCCAGAGGAGTCAATTTTTCAAAACTTCGCGATGATGTCTAATGTCGTATGTTAAGGATTTTGGTGTGTGTGAACCGCAGAGTTATGAACTGAGACATAGAAATAAAAAGCTACAATTTTTCTGGCCCCACCGGGAATTGAACCCGGGATTTTTCTTATTATTAATTGTTACTTTTGTTATTATTAATCTCAAATTTTTTACTGCATTTAATATATTCGATTTATTTTAGAATTGATCAATAGTTGACAGAACGTATTTTTTAAATACCGTCTTTTATAAATCTGTCATTGCTCTTACAGCAATTTTGCGTGTATGTGAAGAATTTCGTTTATTAAGGAAATTATTACGAACAAATTAAGGAAATTAAACCAAGGTAGAGAATTGACTCTGAATGCATTGGGAATGGAAGTCTATTTTTGGCAGCTCAACTTCCGGTTTCTTAAAATGCAAAATGTTGAAAATATGAATACGTTAATTTTGTTTGTTCTCTTAATTCCGCCTACAGATTTGCCAACTCTCGTTTCTGAACGTCGCACCGTTTTGGAGACACAGCGGAAACGTGTTACGCTAAAGAGGGCGTAAAAAATCTTTTTAGATCAACCTACAAGGCAAGTGTAAAGACATTAATGTGGAAGATAACATTATACTTGAATTTGCAGATATGTTGTTTAGAAGTGTAATATGTAAGGTTGTGAAGATAAACATTTTTCAGGCGATTGATCTTTTAAATATTATACGGGTTTGATATTTATTTTACATAATAAAAATTTTTTTGGAAGTATATTTCTTTTGTTTTCCTATAGTGTTGTTGCAATTTGAGGTTTTTAGTTTTATTGATTTTTTGAATTATAATTGGAAAATAAGTGGGGAACACTATAGATTTTTCAATTTTAGATGTGATTAGACTTGTTTATATTTAATTATTAGAAATAAATGAATATCGTAAAATAAAGTAGATTCAATTTCGTGGTTGGTGGCATTTCTCGGATCTTGAAACTATTTTATCATTATCGTACATTTCAGTTTTCCCAAAACTGTTTTATCACTCTGCTGGTTAAATTTACATTAAAGAATAATTTTCAGGAATGTTAAATCAATATCTTGATGTAGTAACTCAATAGAGATACATTATTTTAATTTTTCTGTGCCAAAATTCCAAGCGGAATAACACTTATACTGAAGAAGTACATATTAATTACACTAACAATATAAAAATTGAAAAGAATAAGTGAAACCAGTTTTGATGAATTTCCCAAATCTTCAAAAAACAATATATTATTGATAGTAAAAAAAATCGTGAGTCATAATTTATTTATTTTTCAAACTATTCTCTCATCTTCATTTGAAGTACTCTTAAGATTGGTTTCACTTATTGTGAGAGCATTTAAAACTCCGGCGTTCGCAAGTTCAATCGTTTATATGCATATCGTGAGAATATTGATTCCTTACTTACGACCATTGCCTTGCTTGTGTGACCAAGCAGAAACCAAACGTCAACTTGCTGGAGTTATGCACCGTTCGGGACTAGAGTCGATATCATCAGACAGCACCGCGATGTTTACAAAAAGTAACCTTTTGGAAATAAGATACAGATTCAATATCGTTTGACTCCGAAAGGACGTAAGAAAGAAATTAAGATCTCTTCTTTTTTGACAGGGGGACATAAGAGTTAGTTATTGCAGAATAAAATCCATTCTATGGGGATAACTATAAAATAGACTTTTTTCCTTTGGTGATATATTTCATATTCATTTGTTAAAAATTTCTAGACAAAAATACTTTATCGTAATCTGTACTGAGAAACCAGCATAAATAAGCAACATTTTCTGTCAATATTAACCGGGATATAAGCAATGATATTTGTTTTAAAACCCCGCATTTTGTTTGCTGGAGATGAAATAAATATTCTGCATCTACATGCCGTCTACAGAATCAAACAATACCGTTTTCGTAGCAACACAAAATCCCTGGAGAACGGCCCCCGAGACACAGTCAATATGCAGACCCAAAGGAAGTATGAATTAAAAATTCAACAATTATAGCAATTTGCCATCATTATCCGCAGCACTCCATTCATTCCGCTGTCTCTCACATACGCTGCGTAGAGGTTACGTAAATCGTGAGATGCGCTCGTAACAATGGCGGAGTAGAAGAGTTGCTCCAAACGACGATTGCTCAGACGCTCGAAACAACCATCTTCTGGGTCATAGAGGAAAAGACAGATGTGCCCATCACGAGCATGCGCAGAGCGAGCTAGTCATATTCAAGACATTTATCGGAGCTGGCGAATAGACGACCGTAGCAAACGCACGCCTTGCTTCCGAAAACAATTTTACATACCCGAGTATGAAGCATATGTGAGATAATGTGCCTTAGAACGGAAAGGTTTAGCTAGGTTTTCTTGATTTGAATTTAAATGTCATAGAAGGAAGGACGGAGAGTATTCCCTTCCCTAATTTTGTTTTCGTCCCCCCAAAAGTCTGATATGACATGGAATTTGATATCACTCTTTCTTGCCTTTATGCAATTAAATGACCGTTCTTAGTGTTTATTACGATCAGAGTGCAATGTAAACGGTTAACACGCCTTGACGTGTGTTTGGAAACACGCTCAGCAGTCACCATGGCAACCAACTGAAACTGCTAACGCCGTCTAAGAGGGTATCGCTTCACGCCTACAACGCAGTCAAATATTTGACATGAATCTGTACAGCACCTTTAACTTCCCTCTCAAAGAGTGTCGTGCGTTTCATTGGTTGGTCAACATCCCCGCAACCTCGATGCGCATTGGGCCATTCCACCATGCTTCTGGGCAGATTGATAAAGAAAAGAGATGTCTTTCAGTAGGATCGCTTAGAGAGCCAGTAATTCAAGTCTAAGCACGATCAACTTCAGGTTAATCTCGAATGTAGAGTTATTTTGATATTTACTATTAATAAATAATATTTTCCCAATTATATGAAGATAATATTTCATAGTAATACTTATTTGTTGAATATCTTTTTTTGTTTCTGACTATCTTTATTCATATCTTAGGAGTCTGCTGAAATGTTAAATCCGCCTCTTGCCTTAGGGCCCTTGATCGGAATTGATGGGATGATCCCTTGCTTGCTTCCGGAGAAAAAAATAGTTTATTGTCCTCCACGTGGTCATACTCAGTTTGTAACTACTTTTTGACGATAAATTTATATTAAACACGAATCTTCAAAAAGGCTGACGTACATCTTCGCAGACGCCTAAAACAATTGGGAGATTATACGCGTCTATGGAAGGACGTTGAAAGCAATGGGATTTGAAACATTTCTTTACACAAATTGTTCGTAAAAATTTTATTACGAAGGTGTCTTTTACCTTTAATTAGATAAAAAATGCTTCCTTGGGTAAAGTGAATTTTCTTATTGTCACGCTTTATTTCGAAGGTTCACTCGAATGGTTTCTGGTGAAATATTCGCTATTCTTGATGATTCAGTATAAATGTCTTGAAAATACCAGAGTTACTACAGATGTAAAAATAAAGTAATGAATAAATTTATAGGAACATTTCAAAAGTAATTATAGAAAATAAAGACAAATTCATTAGAAAAGTTAAAGTACTTTTTTGAATTATTTAACAATTGGCAAATAAAATGCGTGAAAAGGAAAGGAACGTAGAAATAAAATATTTTAGAGTAAATAATAATAATAATAATAATAATAATAATAATAATAATAATAACGGTGGAAAGTACATAAAAATCAATGCAAACCAAATTTGACCAACACGTCTATANAGAAATACAAAAAAAAAAAAATTATTTCTAAAAAAATACAGAAAAAAACGTATTTGATTTAAAAATTAACTGACCATGTTTTTCCAGTAATTGTGGCCAGATAGCATACTAGAACGTTACAACAAAAAATATGACTATTATTAATCACGAAAAAACAGGAACACAAATGACAGAAATGTAATATAAACTTTAGATGTTTGTAATAGTAATAGAGAGAAATTTACATAGCATATTGTAATAGTAATTAAATTACTTCCTGACTTATTATTCTAGAATGCTAAGAAAAGGATTTTCACCACTAATCTGAGCCAACCAATTTTTAATTGCAACACTAAACGATACAATAGAACTACATTTTTTTAATTTCAACCTATAATTTTTTTTAAAGAATCGTTTCTAAAACATTAAGGAGTGTCTAAAAATTTTCTTATTCACTTTTTGATTTTTTAATAGTAACTTATTTTGAATCACACTGCAAAACGGTCTTTTTAGTAATGCTACACTGCAAAACAGTCTTTTTAGTAATGCTTGACAGTAAATTATTCGTTCATTTAGTTATTTATTTATAAATACTCAACCCTGCACGATAGGAGTCATAAAAGTAATATATTTCCAGAAAGAAACTCAACATGCTGAGGTGAAGAGGAGAAGAAATAGCTTTTCAAAGGGATAGAGAGGGTGACGGAAGGAATGGTAAATAGTGTAATAACCACTACCTTAAATTTCTGGTGACACATTTTGTTCGAGTTTCAGATTTCAATGAATAAATTCAAATATTCATTTACGTATATTCTCTTCTTCCATTCGGAAGCAATATAATATCCTTCATGGTTATTAAATACACTATTATAATACCAACTTACATGAGTAATAATACTTGATTAGAATGGCAGGGAGCATGGCTTGGTAGGAGGTAAGAGAAACAAGAGAAAATGAAAGGATAAACAAACACGACAAAGACAAAACAATATCCACAGTATTGTAATTTTGAAAGCATTTGTGGAACGAAATGAGGTGTACAGTACAATGCAATGTAGTGAGATGATTGGAGTCTAAGAGTATGGAAAAAGCTCAGAGTGAATAGTAGTAGTGAAGTATGCATGGTGTTCACAGCAACCCAATTTTGGTTTTATTTTTCATAGTTATTGCTTTCTTTTAATTATGTCATAGCAACAACTTTTACGTCAGGGTATAGGACGAGCAACGACATGCGCGTGAGAATTGAGCATGTTTGTATGAGTGTGTTTCTGTATCTCATTGTAAGCGAAAGTGTGTTTGTGTATGTATGTAAATAAACGCACATATAGATCTCATTTAGATAATTAATTTCTTAAATCTAATTTCTTTCTCGTTGTAACCATTTGTAGTAATTTTTTACAAGTTTATACCGTGTGCGCGTATTTTATAGATTTTTGGGTGATGATTTATTATTTAGCCTAATATTTTTGTATTACGTATGTATTCTTTTGTATCTGCCACCGAGCATTGCTCACTAGCAGATTAATAAATTATTATTATTATTATAAATATAAAAGCAGTTATTTACTTAGGTAATCACGTATAATCGCACATGCACTTACAAAGTTATGCAATTCCTTCCATTCTACTATTGACTCGCCAACTATAGTAATACAGTTATATTAATACTTTATATCAACTGTCCTTAGTACCTTCGTCACTTCCCTCTAAGTTTATCTTAAAGTTACAGTACTATACACAAAGTCATGTTTCTTTAGTTCGAAAAAAAACAAAAACGCACCGTGATTATTAATTTTTTTGTTTATTAGTCGCAGTAAATTACTTTATTGTCCTCAATGTGGTCATAGGAAGTTTGTAACAGCTCCCTTGTCAATAAATTATTAATTAATTTCTTTATATTTTGTCAGTCTAACTGGCGTGATGTTGGTACAGAGCTTGTACTCAATGTAGCCAACACACTTACTTCACCATCGTCCTTTAGAGATCTGATATTTGTACCTCGCGTTATGTTGGCAGGACATTCGAATTTCTGGAAACTTAAATCCATCGCCAATATCGGCCATCAATTCAATTCTCTTACTCTTGTGGCGCAATTGTGTTCATTCTGCATCGAGCGTGTGGAACAAATATTACCTTGTGTCTTAGTTTGTTGTATTAATAACGTGTATTTCTTTACAGCTTTTGTACTACTTTTAATATTTATTTGGATATAAAGTGAATTCGTTAAAGTTAGTAATTCGTGTTTGGCATCCATATTGCGTAATTTTTTTCCAAAGTTGCATGACGTTGAGTATGTATGATGAAGAAAGATACACGAGATACATTTTATTGACTGCACTGCACTACATGGAGATTGACTTGACCAGCTCTGAAACACAGTTTACCTCTCGTCTGTCCATTTTGCACATGCTTCATCAACACAAATCAACATATTCTCTCTTCAGACACGCAGAATTCTTTATTTCTATGATCACAGATGATCAAATGGTGTCTGTATTGTTTGACACTTTCAATTTTATGTCAGGAAGTCAAGTTATACTCGAAAATTTTCATTTATTCTTACATTATTGAAATCCATAAAAACAGACACAAGTTGCACTTACTCTATTTGAAAAGTAATTAAAACTCAATTGTGATTCTTTTTAAGGAAAACAAGAGGAATTAACCCTCAGAAATGGTGATCCTAAATTTGCCGACAATGATGAAGTGTAATTTAATTATATAGAAATTTGTATAAAAATTAACATTTGGATAAATTGGGTATTATAATATTAATTCTATTAGACTAACATAGTTCGTGCTTTTAAAAAAAATCTTTGAATTTTACTATTTTAATTTATGGAAAACTCTTTAGTTTGAAATTTGCTAATGGGGTAAAAACTTTTTGAATAAATTTAGTGCTAATGAAGGATTTTCGCTTAGTGATTTAGATGTTTCATAGTTTGGAACATGGTGACAAAATTCCGAACGCAACGTAAATCAATTCCCCAAGTACTTTCGAGACGACTTCCACAAGTCCTCTGATCTTAAGTTGCTGCGATGATGGATTGTGCTTCATATCTTGATGCAGAGCACACCGATGAAACACGCTTCACCAAATCCGTCTCATTATATGTGTGTTTGTGTGTGTGTGCGCCCGTATATGTATGTAAGCGAAAATGTGTTTAAGTATGTACGTGCATATACACACAAATAGGCCTCATGTAAATAATTAATTCTTTAAATGATATTTCCTTCTCATTGTTAGCGTCTGTACTAATTTTCTAACCATTTTATACCAATGTGTGTGTTTTATAGACATTTGGGTGCTGGATTTTGTATTTGATTTCTTATTATGTACACTTTTATTAAGTCTTTTTCATCTGTCACCGAACATTGCTCACTTGCAGAGTAATAAATTACTTTACTAGTAAGTGCACACCGATGAAACACCACGTCTTGTAGGATAATTTTCTGTTTTGCAATTAATACCAGGATTTTTATACGAACTACAAAAATGTTCCCGTACACCGTGGTCCGTGAACCACTGGTTGGCGATCTCTGATTTAGTCAAAGCAACATCTCTCTATAATATCTAGCAGCAATTTCACGGATACTTCTCCACCGCCTCTTCATTTCTAGCTGTATATGAACTCATCATTTTTTACTAAAATCTTATAGACTAGTCTCGTTAAATGAAAATATTTTTAAAAATTTCACGAAATTTCCGTAGCATGACACTCGGTGTGCATTGCGTCTAAGAGAATTAGTAAACGATTTTTAGGCCCGTGTGTGGTTCAGGTGGTAGTGTTGTCGCTCATCACAACGTCATGCCGGGTTCAATACTCGGTGGGGCCAGAAATAATTTGAAGTTTTTCACATTAATTTCCCAGTTCATACACCTGTGACTACTGAAAAGCGGAACCTCCTTTGTCTATCCACCTCTTGCTAGTATTAATAACTCTATTACTAACTACTTCCACTAACCCCTCCACGTGGGCCAAGTTGTTGGTAAAACCAGCTAAACGTTCCACTTACTAACAATAGCCTACCACCCTATCGCTCCATGTAGATAAGATTCAACTACATTTCCCATTTACAAATACTACCATTTTAAAAAAAAGAAGATTTTTGACAGAAATCGAAGTTATGGTATCTGTCACAATTTGTGTTGGAAATCCTGTTGTTTCCATTGTGTTGCAAAGCAAAGACCTCTGTGTGATGTGATACGGAGACCATCCCTCGTCTCCATACAAGAGGTTTCATCTCTTTAAGAAGTTCCATGCTCGAAAGATGACAAGAGAAAGAAATTGAATAGAAGAACACGTTTCGGGGGAGGATGAGAAGAGAGAAAGAAGGAACCTTGGCCCACTTCCGCTTCTCAGTCTTCCCCGCCCTCCTCTTCCGGTTGCAATCAACGTGTTCCTTCGTCAAGGTACATGCCCAGCGATTGTTCATGTACATTTCGACCGCCTGAAAACTAATTTGCGAACAATTTTCGAAAATTGTCAATCAAAAAAACAAAAATGTTGTAGTGATGCTAACAATTGCAAATAAATGAGTGGTTTAAAAAAACTACCGTGGTTTAAATAATGGGTTTTTCTCCGGTTTTCCTTCGGGTAGAGGCGGATTTTTTATACAGACTCGCTAGGTTCTTGCCTAGGGGCAGTTATCTATTGAAATAATAAATCTCGAATTCAAGAGTTATTTAATAGTTACTATTCATAAACAATAATTTCCTAATCATCTATAGTTTACAATAATACGTACTTCTGAAATAACGTTTTTACGTTTTATTAAATACAAATTTGTTGGTGTTACGTTAATTTTATATTACACGCCGAACTATTTTTATTGTTAGGAGTGTATTGAAACGTTAAATCCTCCTCTGCCTTATGGCCCTTGATCGGAATTAATTCGATGGTCCCTTGCTTGCTTCCGGAGAGTAATTAATCTATTGTCCCTCACGTGGTCACACGCAGTTTATGGCTGCCTTTTTGATAATGAAGTTTAATTTAACCCCTTCGTAGAAAAAAAGACACTCGTTCATCAGAAAAAAGTACTGTGTACAGTGAAAACGGATGAATCAATACCAGTGTGCATTATCAGATGCTTTATAGAACATCATTGTTCCTTGCGATCTGACAGGTTGAGGGAAGATTCTCTTAGTCTTTTTTTAAATATAGCATATTGGGAATTTTTTACTGTATGAAGACATTTTCTCTTTCTGTACTGTGCAACATCCTTTTACAGTTTCCCGATTAGATTACAAGTGGTAGTATGTAAGCAATGTTTTCTATGCATATTATTTTCATTAACTTATTTTAATTCCATCTAACTCCCTGATACATGAAATAAAGTCTGACCATATTTAATACTGTAGTACAGTTAGAAAGGTCATATTGTTTTGGTATGTTAATACAGACAGTAGTTCCATTACACAAAATGTTTTTTGTTTGAAAACAGTTTTTCTTCGAGACCTCATAATTCGTGGGGTTTAAACCCTCGTGCGATTGAGTGAAGGAAAGGATACAATGGACGAAGGGTTCAACTCGCAGTGCTCTCCAAACAAAGATTCGTGGTGCATTAGTAACCATTTTATTGTCCTTGAGAAAATGTTGGAGATGTTCTATCAGTAGTTATTTGAAGTTAATGAATTTAATTGTTAGAAATAATTAATATCCTGACTACAACTAGACGTGATGTAGTACTGAAATTCGTCAATTTTCAGGTGAATATATTTTGGGAAAAAATTATTTCGACTAGTGAGTTGGTCACCATCATACATAGAAGTATAATTGGCGTATTCTTTGGTCATTATTGATGCAACTGGCATTTTCCGCCTGACCACAGACAACTCTTAAAGAGATGATGATAAAAACATAGACAAAAAATAAAAGATTCGAAACAGTTCTCTTCAATTTTGATTCCGGATTTTTGACTTTTTTATTCACTCCCTGCCAATGTAAACAATCGAGTTATGTATTCTTTGCAATCCGTAATATATGTACTTTCATCCATACGTCGAAAAAGTACTAAAACAAAAATAAATAAACTTTATTGTCAAAAAAGCAAAAGTTACAAAGTGCGTATGACCACCTGGGGGACAATAAACTAATTTACTCTCCGGAAGCAAGCAAGGGATCATCCCATCAATTCCGATCAAGGGACCGAAGGCAGAGGCGGATTTAACATTTCAGTACTTTACTCCTAAGATAATAATAATCGTTAACTACATGTTACAATATCAACAGAAAAACAACAAATTTGTATTTAATAAAACCCAAAACATTATTTCACAATTACATATTATTATCAAATTATAGATTATTCGGACATCGTAACTATTAAAATAACTCTAAATTCGAGATTAATTATTACAATTATTACGATCGTGTCTAAAACGATTACGTACTTTAAACTCTCAAACGATCCTACTTTGAAAAGATGCCATACTCGATTCATCCCGATATCTCTGATCTATGAATATCATCGAAACCGTTCTCAAGCACTATTCCAGAAATATGTATTAGTTCTTGCCATACAACATATCTCAAATCTAGGACAAGGAGACCGAAACCCCCGATTCTGTTTTCTAAAACCCGGACATTGCTTTGTATTATAAAACTACATCTTCCCCCTATAAAAAAATATTTTAATTTGTTATTACGTTATGTTACGTCGAATGAAAATGGGAGACGGGACCGGGGTTCGAACCCGGGACCTTGAGCATTGCGCGTTCATGCGCCTACCGACTGCGCCATCCCGTTCGCCACCCGGGCCCGTCTACCATTCTCATTCAACTTGTGAAACCCAAAGACCTCTGAGGTGGTCTTGTAGAGGAAAAATACAACCCAAATAAGTCCCGGGTTCGAACCCCGGTCCCGTCTCCCATTTTCATTCGACGTAACATGATTAATCTGTTACCTGGCGGTGAGGTTCACCGCAATCTAAGAGATTTCTATGTTTGTTATTACGTGTCATTATTTGAATAATAAATAAGGAGGCGTCATTTTAGTAAGAAACATTCGCTTTTTAAATAAAATTAAATAAATACATTTTTGCGTCGGAAAGAAAAAAAAAACTACAAGTACAATTCAAGAGCAAAAATTCAATTTTGTTTTTCACAGAAAAATATAAGAACTGAAGTGTTAATACTCTGGAGAGGCACAAGATAAATCTATAGTCATAAAAATAATCTTCTTAAAATCCACGGAGTTATTTCAGTTTACGTAATAACACGCGTCGCTTTGGGAATGATGTGTGCGAAGTTGGAAGGACCGCGACGATTATCCTTCGTCGTTCGACCTTTCTAAAAATAAACCCGGGAGGGGAAGAAAATCTCCCCCGGACGCTCCACGGATGTCCTTCAAACCAGAACAAATCCGGACGGATGGCAACCCTATTGTTGTTGGGTACAGGATACAACAACTCTGTCCAACTAGCGACCTGCGGGCCACTTGCTGCCCTCGAAACTTCTCTTACGGAGCACGAGTACTTTACATCAAATTTCCGTCAAACGTTGGGGTGTTAAGAATTTATTCAGTTAGAATTAGCATTTGATGTCCTTGAGAGGAAAGGGAAAATTGTGTTCAGAATTATCTCGTAATAGATTACAATATGAAAACATTTTATTATAATAGGGCCAATAATTTTATTGTCAATGGTCCTCTGCCTTTGGGAATTGATGGGATGGTCCCTTGCTTTGCTTCCGGAGAGTAAATTAGTTTATTGTCCTCCACCTGGTCATACACAGTTTGTACTGTTTTTTTGACAATAAATTTATTTGTAATACTAAATATTAAAACACTTTAAAAAATAATGTACATTTGTTGATGTGAATAAAAATATCGTTACAAATCAATAAATATGACATTAGTTCTCTAGGCTTTGTCTAGGGGCGTGTTTATTGTAACAATAAATCGTGAATTTAGTGTTATTTCAATTCATATGATTTTTAAAGACTATGCTCAGAATAATCTATAGTTCGATAATAACTTGTACATGTTATTTTTTGGCTTAAAATTACAAACATATTGACATTCTATTAGTATTATAACTCGCAGCCAACTTTTTATCCTATCTAGGAACTTTTGCTGAAATTTTTGAATCCGCCTCTGCCTTAGGGCCCTTGATCGGAATTGATGGGATGGTCCCTTGCTTGCTTCCGGAGAGTAAATTAGTTTTTTTTCCCTCCACGTGGTCATACGCAGTTTGTACTGTTTTTTGACAATAAATTTATTATTATTATTATTATTATTATTATTAGTTTTATTCGTCCAGCAATATGAGGTCGACCCCATTCCGTGCCAAGCTGATCTTTCGAAAGTGGCCCGCGCGGGTTGAGATAAGTTTGGCAGCACTGGGATAGAAGAAACATTTTCCCCCCTACCCTTCCCATCCCATTCACCACGGAGGATTCGTTTGAGAGGAGACAATGAAAGTAAACAATGCAACGTAGACTGAAGTGAGAGGGGCGTTCCCAGGCATTGCGGTCAATATTTTCCTCCTTCCAGTGAGTGTAACAAATAATACGAAAACTATAAAACAAAACTGCTGAAGAAGTATATCATTAATTTACGGTGTTTTAAAAATGTTCTCAATTATGCTTTCCCTTCCGATACTTTAATTCTCGGTCCAATTAGATACCCACATACGTTCTCTAAGCTAATCCTACTACAACGAAGTTGTATTTTAGAAATTTTTGTCGATTTATTTACTTAAATCAAGACCTTTGTTAGGAATAGACGGGATGGTCCCAAACTTGCTTCCGGAGAGTAAATTAGTTTATTGGTTTCCACACGGTCATGCGTATAGTAAAAATCATCATACTTTGCTTCGAGAAATTCAACTTAAGGAAGAAAAAAAACATGAGCGGAAATGCACTGTGTTCATTAGTTTATTTTGTATTAGTCGCAGTAAATTACTTATTGTCCTCAATGTGGTCATATGCAGTTTGTAACACCTCTCTTGACCGTAAATTATTTATATATTTATTTATTTATTGTCAGTCTAACTGGCTTGATGTTGCTACAGAACCTGTACTCAATGCGGTCAACGCTTTTACTTCGCCATTGTCCATAAGAGTAATGATAAGGGTACCTTGCGTTCTGTTGGCAAGATATTCGAAATTGAATTCGTAAACAACTTCTGACAACAATCAATTCACTTGCAACAACCTCAACAAACAGTTCAATTCTCAACAGTGGCGCAGTTCTGTTCTTTCTGCATCGAGCGTATGGAACGAATATTTTGTGTCTTTGTTTGTTGTGTTATTAACTTGTATTTCTTTACAGCAAATAGTCGCTTTTGTGACTACTATTAATATTTCTTTGGATATTACTTAAATTATTTGTGACTAAGCTTTTCCTGAAATTTATTTACCGCGCTTTCCCTGAAATATTCGCGAGTGAGTTTGAAGGATTTGTTTCGTAGTGGTTGCCAATTTGTTTAAGACAGCCATGTTGAACAATTTTACGCAAAGTATCGAGACTTGGAGTATAGTTGTAACTGTTTTTTACAATACATATATTATCATATGAAAGCAATTTTTATGCCGCTTTTGGAGTAGGATATTTTTTGGAGAAGTGGAAACATGCTTAAATTTAAATCCATAATAAAATCTAAGAAATTCCCTCAATCACGGCGGGTTGCGAAACATTTTTGCGGCCCGGAAGTTCTAATATATTAAAGTTCTTATGAAACGTTGAGTGGCACAACATAAATGTTATAAGTATATGCCGAGAGAATTAATTTTTGACGTAATATCTCCGTTTAGAGAAAATATATATATATTTTTTGAATTACCCCTGCATTCATTACAAAATGAAGAAATGTTATAATATTAAATATTAAAAATACTTTTGAAATAAAGATACTTAATTTTTCCAGCTCGAAATAATGTAGAATTGTTAATGAGAATCAAAATATCGCATTTCAAATAAATAAATAAATATGACTCATTAACTTAATTAGTCGGCCAACATTTCGTCAAACCCCAACCCGTGTCGGTCGATTCGATAGCAAGTGTGTAGATAATGGCCCGCGGACAAAGTTAAGATGGACAGCGCTGCCCTAAATTACCTATTAGTCTTCTTTCATCTTTGAGACGGTTCCTGGGATTGAGTATTACGAGTAGAATTCAATTGAAGCTGGGTCAGAAGCATCAAAAGATTGCAGACTACACAAAAGTAATTTTTTGAATTTATTGATTGCGCCTAATTAATAAAAACGTTTACATTCCGGTGTCTGTGAACCCAATGAAAAGATGAGGCATTTGTGCACGCGATGGATCAAAAACAGTTTCAGGAAAGCGAAAGAATAAAGAGCTCATTATTTCATTTCAAAGAAGTCGATGTGTACTCATTTCCTTCGCGTAACCTTCTCTGCACAGTTAAAAAAATCATGACACTTTCAATGTACCCACATGCAGTACAATTACTACACCTAGTTTTGAATTAGAAATTAATTCACAAGTTTTTGAAACTTAAGTTACAGTAATCACAAATATAATTTTAAAGTATATATACTTTGTCTGATACGAGATGTCTGATACAAATTCAATGCCAAGTACTTTAAATGTAACGTTCTTCGGTAAACAATGCAGTAATTTTAATGTACGTGGACATGAAAATGAAACATACGATACATGAATTTTTCTTGGAACGCTTTGAAACGTGCCTAATCGACTTCTGTCATAATTCAAACAGTGTAATGTTTGACGTAACGGAAGCATAGAATGAAAGTCCGAACTTAAGTGTGGAGGTCTCTTTCGAATTAAGCATGAAATGTACGGTGAAAAAAAAAAATTAATCATGGTGACCACCACCTGAATGAAGAAACGAAAACATTGTATTGCAATTAACGAAATTTAAAATCAATTGATCAAAGCGTAGTAACTTTACATTGTTAAAATGATCACATGATGAATTGTGATAAAGAAGACAAAGAAGTTAATTATTACAAACTTTGCATAACAGAAATGTTTATAAAAAACACACGGGAATTTGAATTTACGCACTGACACAGAAATGCTATCTGGCATTTATAGTGCTATATCATAACATGTTTGTGAAGTTTCTGCTTTTTTGTAAACACATTTTGTGTTTAAGAGCCGTTTTCCTCCACTTTTAAATATCGCGCAGCGCGGTGCGCACAACGTCAGCGCGAAATGTAATGGACTCCTCTTTGCATAATCAACGTTGTTGTTTTCCTACATAGCGCAACAGCCCCAACACTGGCGTACAATCTCCAGCGCGGTAGCCCGACTACATTCGTACGGCTGAATAACGCAGCGCGCGGCGCATTAGCGAAAAAAACGTTATATTTGCTTACGCTGCCTAAATGGTTAGAGTTAGGTGACAACTATGAGCGGAAAGATTGTTTGCCTTAAAGAGTTCTACAAAAAAGTCCCCGACAGCATATGTCTATCTTCAAAAATTAACCTAAATTATCGAAAAACTTTATTAAAAATAGACGTGTTAAAATACTTTTAATTTAAGAGAGTTATTTAAGAAGGAAAAAATCAATCATCATCAAATTTAATGGATTATTTGTTTTGTGCATTTAAAAAGGATAAAAAATGTCATTAAACCGTAAAATTTCGACGAATAATTTAGATTTTACAAGTTTTAGTGAAATGGTGCAGCCGCGTCTTGCCTCGGAGGTGAAAATTACGGCGCGGTTCCCACGAAATGGTGTATTGTATACAATCAAGTTTTGTATTAAATTTGTATTATGATATTGAAAAATTAGAATACTGAAAATGTTTTAAAAAACCAGTAAGTAAAAGTATTTTTATAATTAGTATTAATTAATAAATAATAAGTATTAAGACAAACAGAGAAAGGAAGTGTGCGTTTAAAAGTATTTTGATCTTACAATACATTCAGATTTTATTTTGTCCTGAGTAAAGGAAAATTAGTCTAAGAAAAATCAGGGTTACTGTGTTACTTTTTTTCAAAAATAAATTTCTTCCAAATTTCCTTCCTGTAAGACCCAGTTTGTTACCTCAACGTTCTGACATTAAGACGAAGTTTCTCAGCAAAAGTGTAGTTGGAGACTTGTTCGAGCAAAGATGATCCTCCTCTTCATCCTTAATACCTCGATCAAGTAATATTAACATTGCCAGTGCTTGCCTTTTCTTTTACTCACAATGATCCATGACCATTAAGTTGTCTAAAATGTTTATTCTAATAATTTCTCCAGAAAATGTAAAGCAAAAAGAGCTTAAGATTTTCCAAATAAATTATTGCAGATTTGGGTTTCTGTTCTACAACTCATTAAAGTCGCCGTCAAATTTTACGTAGACAGCTCATCCAGGTTTAATAACTGAATTTGTAAATTTAGTGTGATACCACAATTCCTTGACAATAGGTTGAAGTTTACACAGGGGAAAAAGTTGTTATAGTTGAGAGATTCAGCCCCCACACAGGTTAATGCATTTAATTATTAACTTTGGCGAGCCCTAAAGCCCCACCAAAAAAAAAAAAATTATTAACTCACAGACAAATGTTCATACAATTGATTCATAACGAGTGAAAATAGTTGAGAGACAACTTTAGATTTTATCAATCGCTTCCAGTAGTGCGGATCTATGACGCTGAGAAATATACCTCATTGAATTTCCCATGGACGCCTAGTTACACGAGTAGTGTACTGCTAGCATGAAACAAGGGTCACGATGAAAGAAAGTTATGAAAATATCAGAGAGTAATAGTTTCTCATTGTTATTCTGTTTGTCGTAACAGAGAGTAAATCATTTGATAAACTGTACCTTCGTTGATTTTTATGTTAATTCGATCTGTTTTTAATTATCTTCATGAAGTAAAGAAACTTAAGTGTTTCGTTGAGTTTCATATAAAATCGTCGATCAAATTATATAGAGATTTGCTGGGCTATCATTAAAAAACAAATAATAAATTAGTTCCTCCACGTGGTCATACGCAGTTTGTAATGCTTTTTTGACAATANGCCATCTCGCGAGAGCCACACCGGTCGAATTTTCGCTTGCAGGCATGACCAATTTCATTAAAATTCTGATAAAATCCAAACTATTCGTCGAAATTTTACGAATTAAAAACGTTATTTAACTTTGTTAAATGCACAAAAAATATTCATTAAATTTGTTGATAATTGATTTTTTCTTTCTTAAATTGAAGTATTTTAACACTAATTTTAATTACGTTTTGTCTTTAATTTAGGTTAATTTTTGGAGATAGATATATGCTCCCGCGGAATTTTTTGTAGAACTCTTTGAGAAAAAAATATGGCCATTCATAGTTGTCACCTATCTCTAACCATTTAGGGAGCTTAACAAAGATGACTCTATTTTCCCGATTTTATCGACATTTATTGTCAGAAACCATCTCTTTCTTTCTTACCACGTATTTAAAAAAATTAACTTTATCCTATGTTCATCCTAAACATCTGAACTATGTCCTTGCTAAGTTTCATCACGATCGGTTCAGTGGTTTAGTCGTGATCAGGTTGCAAACAGGCAGACACACTTTCGTGTTACTTATTTATATATTACTATGGATTAAATATCTAAACATTAATTTTCATGTATTAGAATAACGGGACTCAGTACCGTTCTTAAGAGAGGTGAGCAAAAGCTCACAGAGAATACGCCGCTGCAGTTTTTACAGCTGACATCGTAAATTTCCAAAACCAGTGTCCTACCTAAAATGCCGGCTGTCCGAGTGCCATCCTCTTAGAGGCAAGAGAATAATATATTTGAAATCTTCGTCAATCCTTTTTGAAGCTATTTGCTTCAACTCAGTGGCTCCTAATTTCAGTTGAACACGCTAAACTGTCCTCGAAGCAACGTGAGAAGTAAAAATGTCACTCAAGAAGCTTTGACCTGCATCGCGACACGCTTCGTCAAGATTTAATTACAAGCCGAAATGAATTTTGGTGTTTCCGTTCTCATTAACTGGTAAATTAGAGTGAAACATCTCTAAAACGGACACTCGTGGGACCTTTAAACTTGTCCGCTATTGAGAAGTATCCGCTTTTGGGAAGTTAACGCCAAAATTGAATAAAATAACGGGGACTGGAAATTTTGGATGGGAAAACATGCGCAAATAACCTCAAAAGATTTTTAATTAAATTAAAAGATTTTTAATTAATTTCTAGACGGCGCAACGATCGTTGAAAAGCGGCATTTCTTGCTGTTTATTTATTTTTCAACTATTAAAGTCGAGAATAACAATAAAATATCATCGCTCGTCGGATATTTTTGGTCCACAATGTTACTTTACAAGATAGTGACATCAGAATAATAATGCCACAACATTTAAGAATCTAGAAATGCCCTAAAATTCACGGTTTTCCCAATTTTTTTGAGTTTTCTGTGATAAAACGCCAAAAACTTCCCAATCGTCTGATTCCCTTCAGATTTTTAAAAGGATATTCTCCGTGGGCCAAGATTATTTACAATCATAAATAAGTTTGAGGAATTTTGAAACAGGAACTTTCAATCGAAATAGCACTTATGATGCACATAAAAGAAAGTCAAACTCTCCCGTAAAGAGCCCGAAGGTGCTCATGGGGGTTACAGAGGGTAGAGCTCCACAATATCTTTGACCTCGGAACTAGGAGGAGGAGATGTGGTCAGCATCTCGCTCCGACCGGTTTGGTCACCAGGACAGATCCTGGTACTCATTTTAGAACAGACCGAGTAGGCCTGGGAGTCAGTCTGGACGTTGAGGTGTGATGAATCCCCGGCCATCCAGCCAGCAACTCAACCCGCTGACCCCCACTTATGATACACTTGTACAAATCATTCATTCCGTGTGCGATATAAAAGGTAGAAGAGTACAAAAGAGGAGAGGGTGGGAGGATGGCAGAGAGAGCGTTGTGTGGGAGGAAGTGGAGGAGGGTGGGAGGGTGGGAGGGAGAGCTTTATAAACAATTGCCGGCAGCTGAGCGGCGAGCCACAACCGCTTCCACGCAGCATGGGCGAGCAGCTCGGCACGCACTCACGCATGCACGCGTCGACGAGGCAGCAACAGGTGAGTCACACACACACACGCAGATTGAAACAGGATTTTTCAATACCTATTTTATTTCTTGTTATCCGGAATATGTTTAATCTATTTTTGAAATACACTTATCAAAATCAACGGTGTCCAACTTGCGGCCCGCGTGTTCTAGAAAGAAATAATAAATAAACTTTATTTTCCAAAAAGCTGCGTATTACCGGGTGGAGGATAATTAACTAATTTACTCTTCGGAAGCAAGCAAGGGACCATCCCACCAAGGGTCCTGAGGCAGAGGAGGATTCAACATTTCAACGTACTCCTAACGATAAAAAATAGTTCGGCACGTGTTATAGTATAAACAAATACCATCAATATATTGTATTTGATAAAACACAAAAAAGTCATTTCACAAGGACGTATTATTAGCAAACTGTAAACCATCGGAAAGTATTGTTGATAAATCGTAACTATTAAATAAAACTAATTTCGCAAATAATTATTTAAATATATGCCACCCCTAGGCAAGAGCCTAGCCAATATTTATAAAAAATCCGCCTCCACTCGAAGGAAAACCGGAGAAAAACCCGGGTCAGGATGGGATAGTACATTGTACATGAAATTTTTCCTCCTACGTTAGAGGGGGGGCACTGTTTTATGTTGTAAATCGATCCAGTCAGAATTCATATTTCACGTGGCGTTGCCAGTGAGAGAAAATTGAGTTCGAAATTACCCCATCATTATTTTAATAAGAAAGTATTTCATTATTATACTAAATATTAATAGTTCTTTTTAAAAATAAAAATATATTTTAATATATGTAAACCAGCTTTAAATGATATAAATTTGTTGATGAGAATCAAGATATCACGTCACTAATGAATAAATATGACCAATTAGTTTAATAAGTCTGGCAACGTTGTGCCAAACCCCGTTTCGAACCGGCGCGATCAATTGAACATGGTCCATGGGCTAAGATAAATTGGACAGCCCTGATTTAAAATTATTTTAACTCGTTAAAATGAAGACATATAAATACTAATCTAATATAGTTATTAGATTTTATTTGGAAATATAATTATCTAAATATATGTTAATTATCTAATAGACATACTCATTAGTTTTTTAATTTATTGTTAAATTATTTCTTGAAATATTAACATATGTTTAAGCACGTTATTTCTCCATGTATGATAAATATTGTGCGTTCCTGAAAAGTTATTTTGTAGAGTTGAACAAGATGGAGGATAAAAAATATTCTTTTAAAAATATTTATTTCGTACGACATATGACTCGGTGGTGTATTAAAAAATTTTGATTATAAAATATTTTTTCAGGTATATTTTAAAGAACTAAATATCCTACATTTTATATGAAAACAAAAATGAAGTTTTCGAGTCGTTACTTACTTTGCTTGTAATTGGAATATTTGCTGTCTCGCAAACGTATCATATACTTCAGACGGAAGTTTAACATTCTCATAATGTATGCAGAATAAATGATTTTTTAAACATAAATAATAATCATTGCGAGAGTCGTACGTTTTAATTCACCAACGTCTTTGTTTGTGAGTAATATATTTGGAGGTACTGCCAAGTCCTTCAATTATAATCCTGCTCACTTTGTCTTCTTTTGTGGGAACGAAATTCTGACACATTACTCCTTAGGTTTGTGTGCGCATGTCAGACGAATTTTCATGATAAGACATTCGGTTTGTGTTTGAGAAGTATTTTGTCATCATTTTGTCAACACCATCTTTACACGATGAATTAAACGATTGCGAGATCGGCAAAAAAGAAGAAAAAACATAAAGAAGAACGCATTGTTGATTTATATCTTTTATCTGTTCTTAATCTTACCTCAGTTGTGAAAATTAACTCTGGAATCCCAACACGACCCGAGTTTTTGTTCAGTTTTTGCTCGGTTATGTTCTTACAGACACGGTAATCAGAAATGATGGGATGGGCTGTAACTTCCTTCCGGTGAGTTAATAAGCTAAATGATCTCCTCCAGAGCTTATGCAGTATTTAACAGCATTTATGCAATATTATATACTTTATACTTATTTCTATAGTATTCTAGAATAAACATTGTAAATGAAACGATTGTGTGATAAATCAACAACTCGTGGACCAAAATTCTTGAACTAAAACCTCTCACCAGTACTTAATCCTGATTAGTTAATCCTGTCCATAAATAATCGTAATGTTATTTTACAAGTAGGTGTTTTAATTTTTTTCATTGAACTAAATTTAAAACTTCTTAAAATTCTCATTTACATTTTGAAAATTAAGTATGTAGAAATTTAGTTGAGTGCGATACTTTTTCTTAACCGTTAAAAAAGATATTCAACGGGGACTTGGGTTATTTGTGTGTGTGTAGCGATTATTTAAAAAAACAATAATTCGTTAAACCGTGAGTGGCTCGTGCCACAGCACGTAAAATGGTTCGTGAAGGAGAAAATATTCAATTTTAGTGTAATGTGAAATCCGTCCAAACGAACCAATACCATAAAAAGTTATTTTGGTTTTTCATTTTTTAGCCAAAATGTTTATGAAAATAAAAAGTCATTAGGAATGTGGATACATCTTAAATGTTAAGGTTTTAGTTTACCATATTAATTTATAATGGGTGAACATAATTATTTAAACATTTTAATATTTCTGTACACGAAAAAATATTAATTTATTAATACTGTAGGTATTAAGTTACCATTGCAATACAAAAGTTTCAGAAAATATACCCGAGGGTAAGAAAGTAGTCCTAAATTTTGGAACTCTCATCGCTAGCGTCTGAGTCCAAGTAATAAAGCGATGAAAAACTATTTTTGATTCTTGTACGTCAAAAGGAACATGACAAAAGCAAATCTTCAGTGGTTCATTCACAAACGTAGTTTTCTCATTAAAAAACAAATAATTTCCTCCGTTACAATTTGGCTGTAAACCTTAAGAAAAGATTTACACTATCTACTTATTCAATATACTTATATTTAAATTCATAAATAAAGACAAATTTACTGTCAAAAAGGCTGTTACAAAAGGACAATAACCTACTTTATTCTTCGGAAGCAAACAAGGTACCATCCCATCAATTCCGATCAAGGGTCCTATAGAAGAGGTGGGTTTATCATTTCAAAATAAAAATTATAGTGCATAGAAAACAAAATATTATCAATTTTTTTTAAAAATTACCATATTTTTGTCCTACTGCAAAACTACGTTTAGCAGTGATTATACTGGGTTTAGTTGTGATAACCATAGTCATGTGTCTGTGGAACATCTGCATTGGATCTGCGTTTGTTGTGAAATGACGTATCACACAAGAGATTTTTTTCCTCAGTGTTTTGTTTATATTTTTTTAAATTCTAGTAGAGCTGTCGCAGCATTGCACGGGAGAGTTCCGTTTTTTGTGTGCAAATATCATAATAAATTAACAAACTTTTTGTAAAAAAGCAGTGAAAAATTGCCTATGATCACGCGAAAGAAATATAAACTAATTTACTATCTGGAAGTAAGCAAGGGACCATCCCATCAATTCCGATCAATACCGAGAATGATAAATTCTTCAATAACAACAATCAATAGAAATTCAAAGAGGAAAATCATTAGTATAAGAGAATCTCTACGAAATGAAAAATTAAGCATTAGAAATAAAATTCTAAATTAAATAACAAAACAAGTTTTCAAACGGCATTATTACTGATTAATCTCTATTTACATTTATATAACTATGCTATATATATAATTAAGGGCTCTAATGATCCTGCCGTTGACGAGCCCTAAAGGCCCACAAAAAAATATGACTATGCAATATATTTAAACATTGTCTTTATTGGAATATACACTCGGTAAAAGATGTAAGGAGTCCATATAAAAAAAAGTGTTCTGTTATGTAAGTAAATTGAGAAACCGAGGTCTGAAATTATTTTCAATTAATTTAACTGAACGCAATTTTAAAAGTAAGGAAATGAAGGATTTATTTGGTGACAAATCTACTTCCGCCCTTCGGAAAGCCATGCAATGGGAATGGATATATCTGTCGCGTGAATCTTATTTTTATTAGTCGTCACTTTTACGGAAACGAAGAATCAAGAGAAGGAGTATTTCTCGCGCACGCGAAAGAGCAGCTCCCGTGTGAGACATGCATTTCCTGCCACACGCATCTTTTCGTGAGGCGTTCGATTGAAATGTTCCCACGGAGACATTCGCTGACAGCCGTAATAATAACAATGATAAGTGAAGTCACCAACACCTCTCATTTCCGCATCATTTCAGCGGGATACAGTGTTGTGAAATGCAACAACAAATCCCAAGATTTCCCCTTAACATTATTTATTCTTTATTCATTAGATACATGAAGGATGTTAAGAGCTGTAAATACGACAAACGATTGATGAAAGCATTATTCGATTTTTAGCGAAACGTGACAAAATTGATACTTTTATTTTTTATTACAAATGAAAGAAAGCGAACGAAGCCACCGCCATACTTCTGAGCACAATTAATTGCTTAAGGTGGGACCAGCACTTCAAGGTAGTCAAATCACTAAGATGTATAATTGTTTCCTTCATTTTTATTCTAATTGTTATAAATCACAACAATATGAATAATAATGAAAAAAAAAATTTCTGTGCATCAGTTAATAATATAGTACAAACAATATTTAGGAACTCGTTGGAAATACACAAGAGCTATGTAAAGTAAAAACTTGGAAGCGGAGGAGAACAACAGTTTCGTGATTTACGCACCTCACCTCAAAGGAAATAGTGAAATATCTTTCTCGCATATTTCGTTACATGTAGATAAATGTGATGTACAAACTACAAAGGAAAATTAACTATAAGTCAAATTAAATCTCCATCACTTTCGTTATATCAAGTTTGGTCTAATTTTGTAAATAAGTGTTAAGACGCAATGTATTTCACCGTCAATTATAATTGCAATTATTTCATTTAAATGGCCGATGAGGTGTGTTTTTTCAAGTTGAAATCACAATAAGTATATGTTACTTCGTTTATTTATGCCAATTTAAGATATTTTACCGATTTAATTCTATTTACACTAGTCCTACCTTTTGGAAATCGCTTTTCTGCGATCTTGTTGAAAAGGGGGAGAAATGGATAATATAAGAATCCCGTATTACATCTCACCCTATTTTAATCCCACGGGAGAATATATCGAATGAATTCAGTTATAGAGTGTAAGATAAATTCATCAATAGGTGGAAAGTACATTACAATAATAAACTGTGCTCAATACGACGAAAGAACTTTTAATGTGCTTTTATACCAATACTACCAATATATAGAATCTATTAGTGTGTTGTAAATAAATTATTATTATTAAAATATTAATTACCTTTACAATAAGTAGTAAAAACAAGAGAACGAGGTGTCCATGTTTTAATTCGTTAACAAAATGCCAGATAGAATTTTAAAATAGTACTTTGCTTATTTTTCTGGCACAACAGCCCGTGTCATGGCCTCCTCCGTCTCCACTCATATTCCAATCCCACAACTTCATCCTCTAACCACTTATTCCCAGTGTTCTCAAGTAATTCTCCACATCTTTTCTCCATGTCTTTCTATTTTTCTCTTGGCTCTCGGATATCACATTCTCGCCACTTGTCCCAACTATTGGTGTACCAACCGTGTTTGTTTGCTGGCAGAGTGGGTACAATTCATCCTTGTATCTTGTTCTCCACCTACCGCCCTCCTTTATGGAGCCGGAAATCTTTATCACTCATGTGTTTAAAATTACTTGGTCCATGGTGATTAAAACCCACTCGTCACACCTAAAAAGCACCACAGTTCTAATCATTGTCTGATTTTCCATTATTTTCATTTTGCGAGATAGATCTTTGGCTTTAAAAATACTATTGAGAGCAAAGTTACATCTATTTCCTTATATTATCCTAGCGTTTATCTCCTCATTCTGTTCTATTTTGTCAGTCTTAATTACTCCTTGCTATGTAAATTTATTTTCTCTCTCAAAATTTCTTCCCTCCCATTAATATCTATTGAGGCAGGTTTTGTTATTAGGTGTTTCGTTTTAGTTCGGAGTATTTGTAGTTCCATGTCTTTATCTGCCTCTTGAAATTCTTTGAAAGAGTTCGTAAGAGTGTCCTGACGTCTTGCTGAAATTACGATATCATTTGAATATGTAAGGTGTAAGTAAAGCCTATTATATATTGTTTCTCTGGTGTCACTAGTTATGGTTCTTCCGAGAACTTTTTTAAATAGACAGGTCATTGTTAATACTGAATTTTTCCATGAGTTTTCTTCCTGTCTTCACATTAGTCCAAGTGTCCTTTAGTGTGCACTTGATGAGAGCAAATCATTTGTGCTGTATACTGAGGTACCAGTCGAAGTGCGCTCCACAACGCACTATCTTCCACAACCATTTCCACCTCCATCTGCAACATTGTAGGAGGGAGAGGGATTGTAGGAGTGGAACACGACGAATTATTTTTATTGATTTACCGTTTTACACTTAGTTTT
Organism: Laupala kohalensis; assembly: GCA_002313205.1. Classification (NCBI taxonomy): domain Eukaryota; kingdom Metazoa; phylum Arthropoda; class Insecta; order Orthoptera; family Trigonidiidae; genus Laupala; species Laupala kohalensis. The sequence continues at coordinate 636,189 of NNCF01127080.1, read as the reverse complement.
AATTGAAACACTTTAATTGTACTCATTCGATACCTGGCAAAAATGTATATATTGCGTCTTCTAAAATGTATATACTGCGCTTAGGCTGTAGCCTATTCAGTGTAATGGCAAATTGGATTCTGAAGAGGTATTAGAAAAGTTTTACTACTGAAAACTGCGTAATATAGAGTTAAGATACATACTGTGGTGTATTCATAGCAAAAGTCAAACAATCCCAGAAAGGCCCCGAAGGTGCTCAAGGGGTTCACGGAGGGTAGAACCCCGCAATTACTTGACCTCGGCACTAGGAGGAAAAGATATGGTCACCTCGCTCCGGCCGGTTTGGCCCCAGGATAGACCCTTATGCTCGTTTTACAGCAGGTTGAATAGGCCTGGGAGTCAGTCTGGATGTTGAGGTGTGGTGCAAAAGAGTATTAATAACACTGATTACAATATCTGCTACTATAGAGGACACAGAAGTGCAGCATGCGTACACGAATGGAATGGCGTCGCTTCGAGGAGTAATATAACGCAAGCGTGTTTGCAGGTCGTGAGTGTGTGGTTGGCGGTAGCCGCGTTCGCAGCGGTGGCTGTGAGTGCGGTGTCGACTGGCGGCTACCACTATCCCGCACCTCAACATCACCACCCTGCTCCCTTTTCCCCGTCACCCCCTGCGGGACACGGCCCCACCCCTTGCGGAGGCTGCTCTGGAGGAGCGGCTCACTTCAATCACCAGCTCTCCTCCAGCTCTTGGTCTTCCTCTTCTTCTGGAGGTGGAGGGTATGGAGGCGTTAGTGGCCATGGAGGATTTGCGAGCGGTCCTGGAGGATTTGGAGGCGGCTCTGGAGGAGGACATCATGGAGGAGGAGGACATCATGGAGGAGGAGGACACCATGGAGGAGGAGGACATGGATTCGGACACACTGGTGGTGGAGGAGGATACGCTGGTGGAGGGATTCAAGGTAACTCCAGTAGAGGCAGGGACATGAACTAAATAATAAATAAGTGAATGTAAGTAAGGTCTCAGGAAAATACTCTTCACTGTAAACCTTGAAAAAATAATTTCCTGAGTAGTAGTTCATTGAATTCAACAAGTTCGGAGTGAAACATTTTTCATTTTCCAGAATATATAAGGAAACTTTCGTAATCCATCAAAATTTGGAAACTAAAACTCCAATATTTATGTATTAAAATCAATAAAAATAAAGATAAACTTTGTCTAAAAAGCAGTTGCATACTGCGCATGACCTCATGGGGGTAATAAACTAAGTTACTCTCCGGAGACAAGCAAACCACCATCTCATCAATTCCGATGGAGTACCCAAGGGCTGAAGTGGCTAAGGATTTAATATTATAAAAGAAGTTATTTCATAAATACGTAGTTATTAAATTATTATTCCAAAATGAATCGTGTATATTAGGTGCAATAAAAATTCGATAATAGCAATAATAATAATAATAAAGTATTAATGACATTCCCATCCATGGTAAATCTGCCTCTACCCGAGGGAAAACCGTAGAAAACCCCGGGTCGGGGTAGGATGATTTTTTAGGATCTGTCAATAGATGTTTCAGAAATCACGGTCCTTACTCTCAGTAAAGTTATTGTGGTTAATTGAACGCACTCTACTCGCCCAAGCGTTTTCCTTGACACCTGTTTGTCTCCTTCACAGGTGGTTTCGGAAGCACTGGAAGTCAATTCAGCGGCGGTGGGGGAACATACAGTGGAAGCGGCGCCTCTTCGGAGCAAGTGAGTATTTCGGTTCCCAGGACTTCTTCTCTTTCTTCTCCCAGGACTGCGCAGCGAAAGCGCGGTATTCACATGACCCAGAGACACTCTATGATATGGGGAGAAACGCATGAAATGCTTCGATATTCAACATTCCATTGTCAACATTAATCGCAGCACTAGCGTACACAGATGCATATCTTTATGCAGTGGCGGATCTATGGGGGCTAATGCGGCTATAGTGCCCCCCATTGGAACTTAACTCTTAACAGATAAAATTGAAGTTGATAAAATCATACTTTGTAAAAGTGTTACCAGATTAATAATTTTTATTAGTTATAAATGTTATTGTTATTAATAATGCGTTCGTTAATTGTTAATCATTTATTTGATGTATTTTATTTAAAGGTAATATTTATAAAATTTGTGTTGTAAAACCATAATTTTTAAACGAAAATGCTCTCAGATTAGGGTCTAGATCCGCCACTGTTTTTATGGGATGAATAGAGGCAGACTGTGCGATTCTTACTAAAAATTGGAAAAAAAGTTTTTTACAGTAAACAGAATTCAAACCTCAATCTCTTCTTCTCCTTCTACGTCTCAGAAGACCATAGAGTTTGGCATTGCTTTCCTTAATAACACAGAAACACACACACACAAACTCATATGTTCCCGAGTTTAGATCTATGTATCTTTTTGTATTTTCACGCGCTGAATCCGTATCCGGGGCTAGAATGGCTCCATCACCCACTATTACTTTTTAAATATCTAAAAACTGCCCTTAAATGCGGAAGAAAAACATAAATATGGTGTCTACCTTGATCTATGTATCCTCATAGATTTTGTCGCGCTGAATGTGAATCTAAATTCAGAATTGCTCCATTCGCCAAGAGTATTTTGAAATCCGAATATTCTGTATTTAAAGATGGTTTTCGGCGATTTAAAAAATAATGGAGGGTGATGGTGCGATTTTAGCCCCGGATTCGGATCCAGCACGTCAATATACACCACGATACATAGGTCTACTTTTCGGAGTAGACCATTTTTTAATTTTTGTGTGCCTGTGTAATAGTCGTCCAACTTCGTCTACCCATGGTAATTGTTCTCCATTCCTTGACATCCATTTGTCATCATATTTTACCTTCCACGTGATCCTGCCATCGGGACTTCGGTTTCAGACTTCTCCTTCTTTCACCTGGTTTCTCGTGTAACACTTTCCTGGTCTTCTAGAATCCATATAGGGTGCCCCAACCAAACCAACCTTCGACGTTTAATCTCTCATATACAATATCTAGTGACCTCTGTACTTGCTCTGATTAGCTACCAGAGATCGAAGGATTTTCTCTCGTGGGTTATTAATGATTTCCAACAAAAAATATTTGATTTTGATTTCACTTAAACATAAGAATTTGTTTTGAAACATGCTAACGGAGCCCAGTCTCAAAACTAGAGAAATAGCATTTGTAAATGAGTTAGTAAATACGTAAAAAATAATTATCTTCAAGAATAAACAGCTGTAAATACTAAAGTATCAAAAAGCAATTATACTCAAAATTATGTTTTATCGAGAAACAACTACGGTTTTATGTATTTAACAAGAAGAAATGCAATATGGACAAATTTTCGCAATATTGAATTATTATTCATGAAGAAAATTTGTTTATAAGAACATGATTCATTTTTTCAAAGAGAATGTCTCGATCATCCGATATTTGTACATCATAACATAATTAGTCAATTTTTCTGACAGGATAGTTCTTGAAGGTATGGTATATTACAATATCGTATAAACTCGCCAACATTCCTGTTCTTACTCAGGGAATTACTATGAATACAACACACTTATTATTTTCTTAAATATTTACAAAAACCCTAATAGGAAAAAAGTCTTTTGACGCAGGACACATAAAATGAAAAGAAAATACTTTTATAGAATTCTCATGTATTTTATATCCTTCAAACTTATTCTAAAGTATTGAAATTAATACATCCAAAATTTAATTTTAAGAAGGTGATTTAAGTTACCAAAATGGTGAAAATGGTGTCTATTTGTGGAAGGCGAACGGGTGGTGTAGTGGTTACCACCCCTGCGATCACTGCAGAAGTCCCGGGTTCGATTCCCGACGTCGTCATTTTCACCCGACGGAAAGTTATCACATATCATCTCCACGTGTAGGGTACACGGAAGAAATATATGCAGAACCTCAAATCTCATTTGTGTTTCAGCCCAAAGCGTATAAGTTCGGATACGCCGTACGAGACGCAGCCTCCGGTAACGACTACCAGCGCCACGAGCACAGCGACGGCCGCTCAGTGGCCGGAGAGTACAGGGTGCAACTGCCGGACGGACGTACACAGGTGCGTACTCAAAGAAACCACGTGCACGAATTGTTATACTAGCGAGAGCGAAGGAACAACCAGGTTGGAGTTGCGGAGAAGCCGAGATTAACATAAAAATATTATCTAATATACAAAAAGATTACAGTGAAGCGTCCCTTATCGCACAATTCTCAATAACGGACGTTTCCCTGGAGCGGACAGTAGAGAATTTTTTGCATGACGTACACGCTTCCCGACGTATACGTTAGGTTGATGACGCTAACCGCGTAACGGACACGATGCAATCGATGCATTTTGCATAGCGCGCCACGAATCAAATCGTAATAAAAATTACAAACGAACTACAGCAATACAGTACAGTCACTACAATTAAACTGCACTGTGAGTACACCAGAACGTGCTCATACGGCAAACACAACCAACAAATCTCTCGCACATCTTCTCAGATATCAACATAACCTCAAATCCAGACCACAATCCGCCATAACCTCACTTACATCATACGCAAACAGAGACGTTGTTACGTACCACGCTAGGAGAGACAGTGTACCACTAACTTCTGAGCATGCTCAGAAATAACTTACACGTGGAGAGCGCATACACTAGCTCGCAGGTACACTATGCTAAAACTCACTATTTTCTCTCCCTCTGACCTATACTTCCCTTGAATCTTCTGAAAAGAGAACAAATTTTTAAAATATACGAACCGAATGGTATCGTTGAAATAATGATTTGATTTAACCGTCTTAATACCTTGTCATTGGGCCTATTCAATTATTTTTAAGTTGCGTAGCGTATAAATTGTGATTGTAATTTTTCTATTGTTACAATGCTCAATAGGAAATCAAGTATTTGACTCATGTGCTAAAGAAAACTGCGGTAGAAATGTAGATTGATATAAACGTAGAAATTAAAGTTCGCCTTGACATATTACTGATTATGTGATGAATTTGATCCCTGTCGTGTACGTATTTATGGGGAAGAGCATGTCGTGAAATTACTTATAAAAATATAACTATTGGTGAATGTTTTCTGGAGAGTTAATGGTAAATTCACTGCAGAAAATTCTCATCCCACAAATTAAAGGAATTCTTCTCGAAGTCCTAGACGGAGAGTTGCCTGTTTTGCCATTTTCTGATACGAAACACGTTTCGATGGAAAACTCGTTGATGAAACAGTGCATTAAAAAAAGGGGGGGAATATAATAAAAAATATGTATTATAATGTCTAGTCGAGTGTCGTGTATGTGAGTGGAAACGTAAATTACTTCTCAAGAAAAAACGGAAAGCCATAACTAACACTTAAGGGGGGACAAACACTCCAAGTGAGTCAAATCACTGAGATGTGTAATTGTTTTCTTTATGTTCATTCTTATTAAAATTAAACACAACAGTATAAATAATAATGAAGAAAAACCTTGATTTAATTGCTATCTATCAGTAAATAGTACAGTGAAAACAATATTCAGGAACTCGCTTGACTTGTTTGAAATGCACAAGAGCGTTTAGGAACATGGCGGCCGAGCACAACGGTTTCGCGATTTATGCGTCACCCCTCGGAAAAAGCGGAATATCTTTTTTTAATGTCCGGTGACCTATAGATAAATGTAATGAAAACATTACTACTGAAAATTTACTACAAATCAAGGTAAACTTCCATCTCTTTCGTGATTTAAAAGTCGGTCTCATTATATAAATAAGTGTTTTTTCCGTGATACGCAATGAATTTCATCATCAAATATAATTGAAATGATTTAATTTAAATGGTCGCTGAGCTATGTTTTTGAAGTTGAAATTACAATAAGTATATGTTATTCTATTTCTTTATGCCGATTTAAGATATTTTAGTGGTTTAAATTAGTATGCGGTGTCTTCGGAACACCTAAGTTACGGCATTGGCATTTCGTTTGTTCGCAATCATGTGAAGAAGTTTTCCACGCATGTCATTCACATCATGGCGTGAGTCAAAGGGAAATTTCTGACGCATCTTCACGTAACTGCTCATCAACATGAATATGAGGAATTTTTTTCTCATTACTAAATTTTACTTTCACTTTTGCTCAAATAATGGCGTGAGAATTTGCTCTTGAAAAAATGCGGTATTCCAGTGAAATTTTGAATAATAACAACTGAAAGAGAAATAATATTTACCACTCTATATTTTAAACAGATTCACAATTATACGTAGTAAAAAGTGAAAATATTTCTTTTAAAAACTATAGTAAAACACACAGTGTTATATTTATAGTGTCAAGAAATACATAATTTAACCAGAGACCTCATGTATCATCTTCAAGAAGCCAGTTCAGAGTTAACCATACTTCTTCAATTCTCCATGATAATGATCGTTGATAGCCGATTATATTCAATATTTTGACAATAATTGATTATGAAACATGTAATATTTGTTATTTATTTATTTATTTCGAATTATAAAATAATTCTATACGTCGGTGATCTTGATCTTGACTTAGCGTTTTTAGCTTTCTGTCTGTTCTCTAGGGTTTTTGATTCGGCTAAAAGGGAAGTAGTCGCCTTATTTAGTGGTCATTTGTTGTTTATTTTCTTCTACTATTCATACTCATTTTTATCTCCATTCATGACATTAATTCATTGCTTTTTTTCTCATTTATTTCCTGCAGGTGGTGAGTTACACGGCTGATTGGAAGAACGGCTTTCGCGCCAAGGTCACATACGAAGGGCAAGCCAAGCACCCCCCTCCTCCCCCGAAGGGTTACGGACCATCAGCGGGTCCCTCCTTCGGCCCTTCCAAGGGCCCCTCCTTCGGATCCTCGTTCGGGCCCCCTAAAGGTCCTTCAGGATTTGGAGGTCCCAGCGGCGGAGGATCGTACAGTTACAGTAGCGGCGCGGCGTACAACGGGGCCTCTTCGTACGGGCCCCCAGCGACGGGACCCTCTCACGGAAGAAGAGGCTACCGCTAGCGTCCACAAGATGGGGTCCCCTAACGCACTTCCTCTGTGCCAAGCGATTTGCCTGGAAGACAAGACATGAGGCCAACACAAAGAAAAGTGAATTCACACATTGGCCACACTCAGGAGAATCAGATTAATTTCAAATATTATTTTTACTGTGTACATAGGTCTTTGTCATTCCACATCGCAATATTTCCCAATTCCTCTTACAAATTATTTCAGTGGAAGAAATACTTACGTACAGACGCGTTTTCTTTGTCCCTGGTAGCTACTACACCGACATCACCTGCTGTTGTTCGAGCGAAAATACACATGAACTGTGCTACGAAATGGAATATCTTCCAGTGTGTTCTAAAGCAGCGCTGTCTAACTGGTGACCCGCGAACGTTTTTACGACCCGCGAAAAATTAGTACATTTTACGTCAATTTTTTCATAAAAGGTTGAGGGCAAATCTTGGTGTTATAAAATCTCTGCTGTCAGAATTAAAATTTGACGTGACATATCCAGTGAGAGAAAGTAGAAAATTGTGTTCGGAATTTCCCTATTGTACATTACAATATGAAAATATTTTATTAAAATATAAAAGTTAAAATTGTTTTTCAAGAATAAAGAAATATACTTCTTAATTTTTCCATTATGAAAGAATAAAATTTTGTTGTTGAGAATAAAAATATCTCATAAATAATAAACAAATATGACTCATTTGTTTCATTCGTAACATTTTGCCTGACGTCATCCCGCGTCGGTCGCTTCGATCCTTGCCTGACGTCATCCCGCGTGTAGAAATTGGCTCGAGGGCTGACATGAGTCGTACAGCGTTGATATAAAGCATAATTAGAACTCCGACTCATGAGTTTACACAGAGAAAGCTTTTAACGTAACAAACGTTTTGAATATTTGAAAGCATGAATAATTGAAGAGTTATTAAATGATATACTCAACACATTAATTTAAGTACCATTTTATTTATTTTAGTTTTTCTTCAATCTATCAAAAATATGATAATAATTTTAATTCTGCGCGACACCAGTGAACACAAAATACTTGGATATCCTTCTGGGAGATCAGTGTGAGCAGAGCAATGAACTAAATCCGGTCGCATATCCATCGTTCACTCGTAAGATCAATGTAATAAATGTTTGTTTTTTTGTAAATAAAATGATTATTTAATTATTATTATTATCATCATTATTATTATTATTGTTATTATTATTTGCTTCCTTACTATATCCATACATTTTTCAAGTAACATTCAACCAGTTTTAAATTTTGCCAGTTGCATTTTTAAACAAATATTCTTTTTGTAGTCCGTATTCAGTCCACACAATGTTCAATTCTTATCTGCACCAAAATACATTAAAATAGTGACATACGTCTAATTGAAGATTTTCGATAGCTATTACTAGGAGTAAACACTTCGAATTAATTTCTCTTCTGGAGGTTTTGAGTTTAAAACACAAGTATTATGCAAAAAAAAAAAAAAAAAGAAGCATAAACTGTGGAATACATAAAATACAAAAATAATATTTACGATGTATTGAAAATACTTTTATCATTTTAAATTATAATAACTAAAAATTCTAAATTACCTAATGCACGACACAAAAGGAACGCAATAGATTCAACTTTGAAAGCCCAGATTCAAGATATTGATCACAAGCAATTTAAGTTGATTTAGTAGGAAGCAAAAATATGTAACATGAAAGAATATGTAAAGATTTTCAGCTAAATTGCAAGTTAATTTCATTTAGATGCAATCAATAGATGTTAATTTATGATTTTCGATAGCAATCTTGCATATATCGTCTACAATCAGGTGACAGAAAAATGGCTGTCATCTGATACAAAGTTATTTCGGTTGCTCTATTTATGAAAATAATTATAAAAGCAAAGACATCAACATGGATCTTAGTATTTTACAAATATCAGTATTGTGAGTACAAATGACATTTCTTTAAAGCTAAGAATACTATAAAGCAAAGACACAGTACTCATGTGCATTTTTGAAATCAAAAGTGACAAAAACAATATCATCCTCCATCTTGTTGTTGACCTAGGGATTTAGGTCAAATTGTTGTTGACCTAGGGAGCGTTTAGGTCAAATGTAAAGGAAACTAAATTTTTACACGTCAACATTTCAATATCTTACAATTTGTATAGTTGTATCTTACAAGCCCTGCACTGAAAAAAATTCCTGAACTGGAGTAGCTGATGTATTGGCCAGTAGGACAGACAATACATGAGCTCGCACAGGTAACATCCGTCTGCTATGACGTGAATTTTCGACCTTCTGTATCACAGCGTACAGCGTTAGCTCTCACAGCTTAAGTAGCTAATCTACAAGATAAGAAAACGGAACCTATAGTAGATGATGTTGCCAACCGGTAAGCATGTAATATTGATTCGATTATTATCAGTCGATATCGACTATCTGCATGCTTTCTTCTCGATATTTTCTCTCTCTTACCTTGTTTGATCACAGGCGGACAGCAAACGTTATTTTTTCCGACGTCTGCCTTCAGGTATTCGACCGCGCCAGTATTCGATCCAGGGTCCTTTCCCTCTGAAAGCGCGAACGCTAGCATTGAGCTACTGTAGCGGGATGTTCTATTATGTTATGTTACGCTCTCTAAGAGTTGGCACCATAGTATTGGTACCGTGACTAGTAAATACGTAAAATAGTAATCATCTCTAAAATCTTGAAAAATATATCTTTAAGTACCAAGAATGTAGTTTTTATATATCCAAACGTTTCTTTATTTTGAATATACTTGAAATTTACTCTTATTAAATTAATACATTATAAATATCATTATTTAAAATAATAATTAGGTATTCGCCAACATTAACCTTCAGAAATTCAAAATATCATCAGTGAATGGCTGCTCGACGACAAGAAAACTGTAAATATTCGTCGTCTATATTTCAAATTTGCAGCTACGCAACGTCGGGATGGCGTCGTTTAGTCGTTTTAATGATTCATTTTGTTCAAGTAAACAGCTATTCATAGTTGTGAAAGCCGTAGTCGATTTGACTCCGTAACACAATTGCTGAGGCAGCGCCGCCTCAATCACGAGTCCACGAACCGAATGCATAGAAGGCAGCGCAGCCGAGTGTCATTTAGCTGCAACTACGAACGAGATCAGCGGCGAGGAACAAACAACAGTTCTTGTAGCTGAGTCAGATGTTTGAGCGTGGCTGAGCTGTTGCGCGCAAAACATATAAGCTATAACTGTTGATTTAACTTTTTTTTCCCTCCAGACAAAACAGCGTTAGCTTCTGCAGTAACAGAAAATTGGTCTCGTTCAGACGAAAACTGTTTTAGAGCAGCTACAGCATAAACTGTGGCAGCTAATGGTACTGGCTGTCCGCTAGATAACCAACGCGTGAGCTATCACAGCTAACTTTAGGCTGAGCTATCTAACTTATTTTTTTCGTGTGATGAAAATACAAATAGGTATCGAAACGTTGGCGTGTAAAAATTCAGTTTCGATTATCATTGATCTCAACGCATAAAAAGACCTTATCCCAGTTAGAAAAAATATCATCCAGATATCAATATCTTTCTTATTATTTATAAAACAACTTAAATGAACGCCTGCACAGCCGTATGCTCAAATAAAGAACAACAACCTGAATTTTAAAGTTAAACCAAATAAAGGTCCCGGGTTTGAATTTCGGTCCGTCGCAATTCTCACGCTGTAGTTGACGTTGTAAACACTCCTCCACGAGTAGGTACTCGGAAGTTGTGAGTTAAACCAAATAAATATTTTTCGATTAAAACGCTGGTGATCATTAAAAATCAGTTCTCTTTCTACACACCAGATGGACATTTGCTGCATTACTCACTCCGTAGTATGTTGGGCAACTAAAAAACCACACAACTGGCTAACTTCACAGTATATTGCAGAACATCTTCATAGTATATTGCAGAATTATATCAGTTACACTGTACCTGGACAATATAGATATATAGCCAAAAAATAAGTCAAACTGCATATGACCACGAGGAGGACAATAAACAAATTTACTCTCCGGAAGCAAGAAAGGGACCATCCCATCAATTCCAATCAAGGGCCCTATATCAGAGGCGGATTGAAAAATTTCAGCAAAAATTTATAGATAAGATAAAAAGTTAGCTACGTGTTATAATACTAATAGAATATCAACATGTTCTTAATTTAACACAAAAAAAATATTTTACATGTACGAATTATTATCGAACTATAGATTATTCTGAGTATGTTTGTTTAGCCTAGCCTTATTATTCCCAGTTCATGTGGGGTCGGCGAATGGGGATGGATATGATGCTTCGTTAATTGTAGCTGGGGAATATTCATGGCGCCGGATGCCCTTCCTGACGCGCCTCCCATGAAGCGGTGATTGTGAAACGAAATGGGTGTGAATGATTATGAGTGAATGTTGTGGTGGAATGATAGGCAGGGGAAACGGGAGAACCCCGAGAAAACCTGCCGCGAGCACCGCTCCGTCCACCACCTCGGATTCTACTTGGATCGGACCGGGTTTGAACCGGCGTCCCCAGAGGTAGAAGGCGAGCGCGTTACACACTGCGCCACGGGTCGCCC
>NNCF01127080.1:608466-624474 GCA_002313205.1 Laupala kohalensis | reverse complement strand
CATAAAACATTTTTTTTTTGGTTGGGGCTTTAGGGCTCGTCAACATCGAGGTCATTAGAGCCCATTTTACATAAAACTACATTAATATGAGTCCTAAGACACAACACAATCATGCAAGAAAATAACTTTTAAGATTGTTAAAAGTTATTTTAAAAACACTATAGCGATGGCGTGATAAAGTACATGACGGATTTAGCTTTTATATTTTGATTGTCATAAACGAAGTATATAAACAAATTCAACACGCCAAAAATTTTGAAATCGAGATTTGACACTAATGTCCTCGCAGCTAAATAAAAGTTACGACATGCATTCCACGCATTCCAGATGAAATGCCCCGGCATCTACACAAAGACTGCTCTAAACCGTTGAAAAGCTAACTTCAGGAACTGTTCTTTCGGCCAAAGGTTAAGTATCAAGTCCTCTGTCCGTCACAGTTACTACTGGTGTATGATAGGCGTTTGCATGAAATAAATAAATAAACCTTATTGTCAAAAAAGCAGTTGTAAACTGCGAACGACCACGTGGGGGGCAATAAACTAAGTTACTCTCCGAAAACAAGCAAATGACCATCCCATGAATTCCGATCAAGGGTCCAAGGACAGTGATGGATTTAATATTAAAAAAAGAAATTATTTAATAATATGTTCTGTTATCAATTTATTATTCCAAAATAAATAGATATTTTGAGGAGTAAAAATTCGAAATTATTAAAGCAAAGGTATTAATGACATTCCCACCCAAGGAAAATCCGCCACTATCCAGAGAAAAACAGGAGAAAAACCCCGGGCGGGATGGAGCTAGAAAGATAATGTGCACACCCGTGCCAAGGTTGCGTACAGTTAAAAATAAACTATTAAAAACAAAAGGAACAAAAACAACATGCATGAAAAAATGATTTTAATCAGTATCAAGATTACTATGACAATGACGTGATAAAGTATTAACATCACTTACATCATCGCAAGTCATATGGAAAACAATATTTAGTAGGAAATAGAAACTCTCATTAACTTCTATTATGAAAATCTGTAATTTCTTTCACATTCTAAAAATAATAGCACATTAAAAAGATTTTAACCGCGGATTTAAAGAGATTCAATTTATTCATCCAGACGTAAACTCACTAAGATTCTCCTGACACGACTGTAACATCCACGCCTCTACAGAGAGAGGAAGAAGAGTCGGCCATCTTGCAATACTTCCATTGGGTGCTCATTACGTCACGTGGTCTTTAGGCTCCTCCCTCATTCCTTTTCTTTCGTTGGGAGCACTGTGATATCCATTTTGTAGATCCCTGAAACAAAAAAGTTGAATTTAGAATTCATCATTCATCATTCTGCGCACAGCGATTCACTAAAAGAAGTAGATTTCATTCATTTTCATATTTCGAGCAACGAAATGGGTTATTATTATTTCTCTCCAATACTATGAGAATCAAAAAAGAATAATGTTTATTTATTTTTCATTGAAATGTGTTAAAATAGCCCTCCTGGTACCCACTGTCATAAAAAGACGTCGAATGCACACATTTCCAAGCCACAAAAAGTATTTTTCTGCCTCAATACTTTCTTGACATAGTACGCGCATGTGCAAAAGTACGTGCAATGGTTTTGCGCCATTCGATTGTGTACTCGTTATCGTACAATAAGCACTTAATTCGCGTCGTGTCTGAGCACCATCAACTATTGAGACACACTTCGCCAAGTCACGGATATTAAGCGAAATAAGAAATCAAACAGTTGATTTAAATGACAAAATATTCACTTATCAATCCCCAGAAGCACATGAAATTAAGATATTTTCCTGTTCGTTTTCTTATTTAAGGCAGTTGGCTTCATCGAGAAAGTTTGATCATAACATTTGATCGAGGCGTAGTTGTGCGTGTGGGCATGTAGGGGTAGGCAAATAACCGACCGAAACCGTCTGCAAATTTTCGGGATTGGTTCGAGTCGGGTCGATTCGGGTTGTGAGGTTAGCTAATCCGAAAATAGGTCGGTGGACCGATACGTTTATTGAAACGACGTCGTTTTAAATAAAACGATTAGCTTTTAGGTTAATCGACATCAGTGGCGGATCTAGATCGTAATAAGGGCGGGTGCGTGGGGGGCTAACCGGGGAGCATTTTTGTTTAAAAATTATGCTTTTACAACACAAATTTTAATAAAATAGTTCAAATCAATAATTAACAATCTTGTATTATTAATTACAATAATTATTTATTAAACTTATTAATATGGTATTATTAAATTTATTGAAAAGGTATTATTAATTTTATTAATATGTATTATTATTAATAATAACATTATTAATAAGAATAAAACTTATAACTAATAACAATTATTTATCTGGTAACATTTTTACAGAGTATGCCATTTATCAACTTCAATTTTATCTGTTACGAGTTCCGGTCCAAAGAGATCCGCCACTGATCGACGCCACAAGCCGACCCGACTAAACCCGAAAACGGGTGATCGGTTTCGGTCGGTTATTTGCTCACCTGTATGTGTGTGTTGGAGAGGGGTGGAGCTTGCCTTCAGTTTGAACCAGGGCTACTACACCTTAGAATCATTGCGTGTAGTACAAGCCCTTATAATTCCGTAAAATCATTCAAGGACAACTCTCTCTTTTCTGTTTGATTCGCAGAGGACTATTACGAGTATCCCACAAAACCCCTGGTAGCGTGAGTGAACTATGGTGCTATTACTAACGCAACTAAATTACGGAGGACCACATGAAAATACAATGATTTATTAAAACTAGGAAATTATACAACAGCAAAATTCAAACTGATTAATTAAAATTTTAATACAATTTAATACGTAACACGTTCTTAATGAATGTTATTGCAGGTGCTACTGCGCAGCATTGTTGGAACGACCTCAAGTAATTGAGAAAGGCTGTCCGGGAAAGTTCTATCACCGTGTTTATGACGAAGAGGAGACAATTTTATGAAAAGTACTGATAGTATTGCAGTGGTTCGTTAACCGCTACATTAAACGCCTACAGAGTACATTAATTTTATTGAAAATCGTACGTTCTTCACTATTTAACTGTAATTTCTTGGGATTACAAATTTAAAAAAAAAAAAAAAATTCTCTCCGAACTTGCCAACATTTCGATACATATAATATCAACATTAGATCTACAATATATTTATAGTTATTAATTTCTTTTATTTATGTTATTGCAATTACTTTTACGCTAAGGGTATAGGAGGAGTAATGACATATGTGTGTATATTGAGCGTGTTTGTGCGAATGAGTGTGTTTCTGTAACTGTTTGAAAGAGAAAATGTGTTTGTGTCTGTGTATGAATATACGCACATATGAACCTCATGTAGATAATTAATTTCTTAAATCTAACTTATTTCTCGTTGTAACAATGCGTAATAATTTTCTTAGCATTTTATTCCGTTATGAGTGTATTTTATAGATATTGTATAGGTATTGATTTACTTTATAACTTCGTATTTTATTGTGTATGTATTCTTTTCTATATGCCACCGAGCATTGCTTACTAGCAAACTAATAAATTATTATTATTATTAATAAAAGTATGACGTGAAAATACACACCAATTATACACAAAAATATATGAACAAAAAAAAGTAAACCTTGGAAAACAAGAAAATTACAAATAATTATTACACAAATTAAAAAAATTATCACGTACTCAGAAAATTTTACTTAGGTAGTAAGTTTTTGTAATTTTCTTGTCTTCCAAAGTTTACTTTCTTTTTTGTTCATATATTTTTGTGTATAATTGATATATATTTTCACGCCATACTTTTATTGTAGCCCTGATAATGAAATTTTATATATTGAAATGTTGGCAAGTTCGGAAAGAATTTTAATTTTTTTTAAATTTATAATCCCAAGGAATTACTGTTAAATTAATTTTATTGACGTAACAGAACGCTTAGGTTTTGAAAGTGAAATATAGATTCATTGTTTCATTATTGTTTTATGGAAGATGAAAAACTAAAAAAATGACCTTTATCGTTGCATCATATATTGTGTGCCGCGTTCATCTCTTCAGTGTCACCATTTCCCTCCTTGACGTCAGTGGATCGCACACGTTTCGCCATTCCACGACGAAAATTAGCAGTTTCGTTGAGACGATGTGACCACATCGTTACGGCGTGGTCGCTCGACGTCAGAACGCCTTCACGGCCGTGTAGATACACAGACGAACATATGTGGATATGAGTACATATACATGTACATACTTTATTCTTTCTATGAATTTATTTGATTCTGTCGCCGAATTTTCTCATTCTGTTACAGGTTTCCAGTTACCTTACTTTGTCTTGCTTAGCGCGCTTGCCCCAACCGTTGGTTTTCCGTGGTGCTCAATGTACGAAACTGTCACTTATGTATATGAAACAATAGTTGAGAATTAAAATAAAATAAAAAAATAGACCGTATATAATTTTCTGTTGAACAGACTTATTTTCTTTTGCTGCAACTGATATTAGTTACCTACCAAATAATCGTAATCCTTTAATATTTGCATTTTTAGTTACTATTTCAGTTCATTGGGAGTGAGTACTCGGGTACAGAACGCACAACCCACGGGAAATTTTAGGGCTTCTATAAGGCGCACGGGTCCTAAGCCCCGTTCAAATAAGGCTCTTTTGAAATTGAAATATTTTCACCTTTGCTATCAGTTATGAAGTGCCATTGTATTACCAAATTTGACAGTCATTTACTCATTACTTCAAGCAATTTTTGTACGTTTTTACACCCACTCTTTTATTACACTATCTTCCCTGATCTATTTGCAAGATCGCGTACAAATTTCGTGTTTGTGTTGGGGGGATTTAGAAAACAGCGTTATCTATTTTTTATTTTGTTCAATTCTGTGTTTAGATTTAAATCTATTCAAGAAATTACCTTCTTAAAACATGTTGTATGGGAGGCTTTACTTATCTTGAAACACGAGAGCTTGCCTGTTTTCGAGACAATACGTGTTGTTGATTTGTCCAACATAATTCTTTGTTAATGATGCGATTATTTTCTTCCAGCACGTTTAACCTTGTTACAAAAAATATATTATTCTTGGAATGAAGGAAAATGAATATGAATATTTTTATTAATAAAGAAACAATGTCAGGGGGGTTTATTTTAATAAAATAATTTAGCCCAATACAAGTTTAAATTCTTCCATGAACATTTTTTAAATATATTATGGTTAATATTTGGTATAATAATATTAATTCATCAACTGTTAAATTCCTCATATATCCAATCATGTATCGTTATAGTACTATTAAAAATAATTGCTGTCTTATTTTAAAAATGTAACATTTATAAAAATCCCATTTTCTCTCCTCATTCGTAATCGATTGCAAACAATGAATTGTTATGATAAAGATAATTTTCTGAACTTTACGTTCCTTACGTCCCTCTGTAAACTGTTAACGATCTAGCCGCATATTTGAAATATTCGTCGCCATTACGATGTTTGTGTGTTTGTTATTTATTTTATTTGTTTATTTCGTTTAATGTCTTTTGGCGAGGTACAGGTCATGAGGCCTGCTCTTCCACCTAACCGTTGGACTTGGGTAAGGGAATTGGGAAGGAGAGATGTTGGGTTGCCGGGGAAATAATGGTACCGAACCGACATTTCTCTGGAGTAGGTGAGGGAAACCCCAACTGAAAACCTAACCTAGTTCTGCCGAACAGGTTTTGAACTCGAGCGACGCTACCACTACGCCACCACCGTGGCCTTTACAGATATGGAACTTCAAAATGGACGAAAAACGATGAATTAACAACGGAAATCACTTTTGCAGGTATTTAACAAAGGAAGCTGCTTCTGTCCAGCACGAAACTGGAAGTCTGAAGTATAAATTTAATATATTGCAACCTTCGTAATATTTGCCTGTGTTATAATTGTGTGGGCAGATTATTGTCTCAATTCAGATAGTTGGTCAAATATAAAAAATAATACGGCAATGCATACTTATTATTTTTCCTTCCAGTACCATAATTCCGCTTTTTAAAAATCCGAATTGATGAGATGATCCCTTGCTTTCTTCCAAAGAATAAATTAGCACAATATTATCTGCAAGGGAATAAGTCGTTTTCAGTCTTCAGGTGTTTAGAAATTTCAAAAAAGGAGTTGAAACTTAAGAATCATTTAAGAATCTATAACTCAATCTATTCAATGAAGAATAAATTAACTTGACTGTCCAAAAAGCAGTTGCAAATTGCGTATGACCACATGGGAGATAATAAACTAAGTCACTTTCCGGAAACAAGCAAGGGACCATCCCATCAATTCCGATCAAGGGTCCAAGGACAGTGACGGATTTAATATTTATAAAGAAATTATTAAATAAATACGCACTGTTATCTATTTATTTTTCCAAAATGAATTGTAGATATTCTGTGGAGTGAAAATTCGAGATTAATAAAACAAAAGTATTAATGACATTTCCATCCATGGAAAATCCGCCACTATCCGAAGGAAAACCGGAGTAAAACCCGGGGCAGGATGGGGCCAGAGATAATGCATACAACAGTGCCAAGGTAGCGTACAGTTAGAAATAAAATATTAAAAATAATAAGGATTAATAACAATATGTATGGAAAAGTAGTATAATCTGTATCAAGAGTACTATAACAATGGCTGATAAAGTGTAGGATGGATTAATATCACTTACACCATCCGAAGTAATATGGAAAACAACATTTATTAGGAAATTGAATCTCTGATTAACTTGTTTTATTCAAATCAGTCAATTCTTTCACATTATAGTAACAATATCGCATTAGAAAGATTCTAACCACGGATTTAAAGGGATTTAGTAATATATTCTATTCTTTTTTTGGGAAGGTAATCATAGAAAATTATGCCTGAGAGATATGGGCTTTTTTGGCAAATAGTTGTTGACACGCCAGGACGATGAATATTAGCCTTATTACGAGTGTTGTGTTCGCGAACTAGACTATATCTTCTAAAGCATGGGTGGGATTTTAACAGTTCTGTCTTAACAAACACGACTACTTCATAAATGTATATGCAACATCACTTACATCATCCGAAGTCATGTGGAAAACAATATTTTTGGGGAAGAAGAATCTCTCATTAATTTGTTTTATTAAATCTAGTATATAACGTTATAGAAACGATAGCGCATTAGAAACATTTAACCGCAGATTCAATTTATTAATATCTTTTATATTTTTGGGAAGGGAGAAATATTTTCCTGTGAAAAGTCCAAAATACATGGAATAAATAGCGAATATTTAGTATTTGTTGCGACGGCGTCTTTGCGAGTGCCGCAAGGGCACTGCTCTTGCGAGCAAATCCGGGCGGGGCGTGGGATCTCCGCTGGACCTTTCACCACCCTCTTCTCTCCCACCACCCACCCACAGTCAACCTTTCGTCGCCGCCGCGCGCGCCGCCCCCAGCGACCTTTCTCTCCGGAGCAGAGTCGTGCAGAGGCGGCGGCGACGGCGACGGCGACGGCGCGACGGCGATCTGCGGCTCTTGGTGATCGACGAGGGAGAGGGTGGGGGCTGACGAAGGAACAGGTATAAGAAGCGCGACGGTGAGCGGGCGACGCGATCGCCAACAGCTGCAGCCGCACTCAGCGAAAGGTGGCCATGCGGTGGTTGCACGCGTCAGTGCAGGTAGGTGCACTCGGATCACGCAATCCTACACCACACTCCAATATCATATTGTGATATTTGTAAATGGGAAATGTAGCGTACTATTGAAACTTATCTACATGAAGCGATAGGAGGTAGGAGGGTAGAATGGTATTAGTATAGGTGGGCCGGTTCACCGACAACTTTTGCCCACGTGGAGGGGTTAGTAGAAGCAGTTTATAACAGAGTTATTGACACTATGAGGATCTGGATAGAGGAAGGAGGGTTCGTTCTTCAGTAGTCACAGCTACATGAACTGGGACATTAACGCGAAAAGCTTCGATTTTTTTCTGGAATTGAACCGGGGACGAGCAAGAACGCTACCACCTGAGCAACAAGAGGGACTTAATATCGTATACCAGCACTACACTTGGCGTTGCGTATCTGTGTATTTGCCAACCTGGCAAAGTGTAGATGAGCTATTTGTCTGTACTTGCTCTATTGTGGCAAGCGAACACCCTTATCCGTCCGTTTGTCGCCTTTAGTCGCACATCAAAGGACTCAAATAAAGCAAATATTTGCGTGAAGGCGCGATAGGTTTGCCGTGTTTCCCTCAATAGAGCGCGCGCGATCCAGACTTGCTGATATTCTGGTTCTTTAACCTATTCTTTTCACTTTTTTATTCTATATTTTTTATAAGAATGGACAACATTTCTGCGGACTGGTTCGACGAAAGTTTTAAGATTTCTTGAGTTATACCAAATCAATCCTCAGATTTGGGCAAATGAATTGTAAACATCTACCAGTGTCATGCTTGCCATGGTATTTTCCTAACTTTTTATTTAGACACCATGTATTGATGACGTGAATGAAAGAAAAAATGTGCTGCCAATACGTCCATCATTGGTACAAGCAAACATATTTGACATAATTGAATTATATGCTTGTTCAGTCCATGTGTGGATGGAATGTTTGTGAAAGAAATTTCCAGCGAGTCGTGTAAGCGGTAATTGCTATGCAATGCTGTCATAAGAAAAATTAATTGTCATTTAACTTTTACAGCTAAACACAATGTCAAAGAACAAAAATGTATATATAAATAATTGTATTATATTTTTACCATTCATTCCTTTCGATAAAAACCATATAGAATAAGACGTGAAGTCGATAAGTTTATTTTCGTTATTTCTTAGCTTTTATCAAATTTTTAGTTACTTTTTACTAAAAAAATTAAGTTCAAAATTTCAAAGTTTGATTAGAATTTCTAATCCCCATTGAATGAAGTGAAAAGTAATGATGTGAGATTTCACCTTTTAGAAAATTCTGCTCTGTGTATCTTTCTTTCTACCTGAGAATAAAGTGACTGATTGTTGTCCGTGTGATGAAAGGTTTTTGAGAAGAAATATGTGATTATTTGTTTCGAATATTAATCTGAATCTGCCGCATTGACTCATTAATTTCTTGTCTTCGTTTATAAAAAATATCTACTCGAACGCGTAAATTCCATAAATCTACAAATGAAAAATTGTTGCAAAAAATAATTTCTTGTGAGAGAAAACCATTTCAGGGTCACTGATATAGGGGCCTTCGACTATGTTGATAGATACTGCCTCGTATTTTTGCGCTAAAAACTACGTCATAAAAAAAAGGTAATTTTTAACATTCCGTTGATGTTATATTGTGTCTAAATTAGAATTAATTCATTTCACAGCATTTGAGCTTTGGTGGAAGTGCTTTGAAAGGAAAATTACACAACTTCAGAAAATATACAACGTCACATAAACGAAAAAAAAACACATCATTAAATACAAATATAATTGAAAGAATTGAATATATTGTACAAGTTATACTGTCTTTGGAATATTACATGTAACGTTTAAGCAACGGGAAGAGTTATATAACGCATACTCTACCGTTTCTCTTACATTAGTTCAAAGCCTGTTCAAAGGTCAAGAAACTTGCCATCATGATCAGCCTCCCAGCGCCCGCGCGATGGATGCTGGTTACATGTGACCAGGAAAATGTCAAGCAAGTTGCTCTTCTCAGCGGGGAACTATACGTGGAGCAGAATACATAACCCGCTATTAATGTACAGCGAGGAGTTACGAAACCAACGCATAACGGGATACTCTGTATAGAGAATTCGTACTTGAGTCCTGTTACAGCCAAAGGGCAAAGTCGTGTTGGAAACTAATAACTTTAACAGTGAGGAGCATCGATGTACGAATGTTCTATAATCAATTAACTAATAATGAATATGGAAATTATTAAACCGACCTTTTTTGCAAACGATTACAAACTGACTCTGACAATTTATTCAAAATTTATAGTTGTTTACTACGATTTTCTGCTTGAATGCTTTGGTTTTTCAAATTATTTATTTTTCCTTGTAATTGTTTATTTGTATATGTAGTTAATTTGTTTTCTACTTGTTACCAAAATAAATCAAACACATTTGTTTATATGTTCAAACACATACGTTCACCTGACGGCAGCAATCTGCTGCTGAAACGTTTTTTGCCACATAATCATATATAATATAATAATGTATATTATTATATTCCACAATAATAAATAGTTGTCTACAAAAAAGGTAGGTTTAATAACTTCAATTTGATTATGATTATAGACGTGAATAATGTGAATAATGAATATTGAGATTATTTCTTTCGTTATACAACAAGATGGTAATAGATGTATTTTTTAGGAAAGCATACTAGCCACTTTGAACGATAATCGTCTTATTTAACATTACCACAGAAATAAACTTTTAGTCCAGACTCTACAAATAACATAATAAGGTTTGTCGCCATACTGATTTTTTTAAAACGGTTTTTTACAGTAAAAAACAAAAACATTGTAATTTTGTATAACATTGTAACCTGTCTCAATATGAACACAAATCAATAATAATGACTGGCTATTTATTGTCAAAGAATGTCCCCAACAAGTTAACTCGCTCTGTTTTAATCAATCCCTGTATGTATTGATAAATTATTCGGTGTCCATGTTGGTTCCATTTGTACATAAAAAGTCGCTTTTTTAATTGATTTCCTACAAAATATGAGGCAATACATATCTTACATTATGCATGCGGCTTGCATTAAAGGCGTTATTTACATCTTTTGTTAAAATATTTATATACAAGGAGATCGTGGGTTCTATTTATAATTAATTACATTAACCGATGCGTATTTTCTTTCATAAATGAATTAAGAAAATATTTAATAAGCGCTTTATATCGTTGTCTACATATTCAATTACGATATTCTCATTATCTCGTAAGTAAATTAATGTTATTTAATAATGCACAACGCTAACAATGCTGTGATATAACATTATTAACAAAAACATCATTCAAATCAACTTGAGAGCTGTTCCCTGAAACTGAAATTTCGAAATGAGAATTTCAAAATCAAAATGGATACTACAGGTGGCCTTCCAACACTTAAATGCAATTCACATCAACATTGAGGAACTCAGTATACATTTTACCTTCCAAAATTGAAATGGATGTCATTTAAAAGTTCGAAAGTAAATTTACAAATCATCACAAAAGATACAAATTTCATGATTTATTCGAATCTAGTAAAACTGTCTCTCCGATTTTATGTTGATATACTTGACGATCGATCACGAGCAGAAACGTATTAACATTACAAGTAAGAACAGATTCCATATATTTTTTTATTATGTCACGACTTGGAAAGTTTTCATGCGATTTGCAAGCGCAATTTTAACTAAGTATTTCGTGAGTAAGACAATTGCTGGAAGTGGACTTGACAAGTACCTTTGCCATGCATGAACGATGCTGCCCAAGGCCATGTTTTCATGCAGATGCCCTTAGTCTTTTGAAGGAGGTAGATGCTGATGTAAGAAGGATAAGAGACTCAGAATACAGTTTGAGAAAAGGAAATCACTTCCTATTTATTACAAAAATACATCTGCTACATATATTTTCGCTCTTTGTATTCAAACTGAGTTAATTTCACGACAATTATTACATAATAAAAGAGAACATTGCACAAACAATTGTTAATAGAAGGCCCATGCGCCGAACTGCTGTATCATCACTTGGCCATAAAGCACGAACTTTCAAATCGTTTGACAAATTGTATCTAGACTTTGCAGGGAAAGAACCAATTCCGATTCAAATGACTCCATGTTGAAGCAACTGAATTGAACACTCAAGAAATCATGCCGAGAAGAGACATGTAAACTAGAACTGTGGCCGCATAGTGGTTTTTGCACACGACATACCGCTAAGTAGGGGTGCGTGCGCTCCGTACTAGAAAACGTTGATGAATTTTTGTACGCAAATTCCCTTACACACATTTCTCTTCAAACCAAAAAATGAACTTTGTGATTCTTTCAACGGAATCTTGTGATTCTATGCAATGGCGAATGTAGACCGTAGTCAAGGGTTGGGGCTAACCGGGGAGGGATCCGGGAAGCATTTCTGTTTGAAAATCATGATTTTAGAACACAAATTTTTATAAATGTTATCTGTAAATAAAATACATTAAATTATCAAATAGATAATCAACAATTAACAATATTAAATAGTAACAAATTCATTAATTGTTGATAGTGTCAAAGCATGCCTTTATATATATGGAGAGTTGAGATCCAATGGGGTCTAAAGCCACTGGTTCTATGGTTGGGCTGATGTCATGTTCTTCAGACCCTCGACTTCCGTTGCAGGCCGTGTGGCTGGTGGCAGCTGCTTGTGCGTCGGCGGCGGGGCCTTTGACTCCTCTGGGACCTCGCGCCTTCTCGCCCGCCGGAGGCACTCCAGACGCCATTGCCGCAGCCGTCGCCGCCGCCACGGGGGCCGTGGGTTTCGCCGCACCCCCAGGCGCCTCTCGCCACATTCCTCCGCCACCACCACCACCCCCACTGCGCCCTCAAGCCTTCGCTCGCGCTTTCTCCGCGCCACCCCCACCCCCACCTCCGCGACCACCACCGAGAGCCCTCCCGCCTCCGAGGGCGCCGCCGCCACCGGCGAACGCGTTCTCACCCGAGGACGTCCTCCCGTTGCCGCCCCCGGTGTTCCGGGCCCCGCCGCCCCCGCCCCCGCGCGCGTTTCCTGCGGCTCTACCACCACCGCAGTCGCTACAAGAAGATTCTGCCCCAGCACCGCCACCTCCGCGGCCTCCACCTCCCCCATCTCCTCCACCCCCCTTCCGTCCCCGAGGAGCGGCTTTGGAGTTGGAATTGGAACATCACGAACTGGAGGACGAACTGGAGCCGGTGAGTGCCCCCAAACGATGATGCTTATGCGTGCTAAGATTATTTTCATCGATTAAATAAAAAAAATTGAACACAATTCTTTTTTATTTTTTATTAACACGTTTTTATTAGTTTCACCGGTAAAAAAATTATGAGAAGCGCACTAAAAAATTAAAAAGAAAAGACTGACCTTTTATACCTATTGAAGTCAATAGTAGACCGGGGTCTACTGTGCGCGCATTGCATAAAGCAACAAACAAAGTTCGCTACCATTCGCTCACACATGAATACAGCGGCTTTCTATAAAAGCTACAAATCATATGTACATATTTCTTCCGTGTACCCTACACGTGGAGATTATATGTGATAACTTTCGGTCAGGTGAAAATGGCGACCAGCCGGAACTCGAACCCGGGTCTCTTGCTTGGTCTGGGTGGAAGTGGTGTAGCGGTTAACACCCTTGCGATCAAGCAAGAGACCCGGGTTCGAGTCCCGGCTGGTCGCCATTTTCACCTAACCGAAAGTTATTGCAAATCATATGTTCTTTAAATTGGGAATTGAATTCTAAAGCGTTGTGAGCGTTCTTGTCCTTTCGTTCATTACGTCTTGAACACTATTACATAGAAGTGCACCACGCGTATTTTGACAGATTACTATGTCCATTCAAGAGAATACTTTCGCCGAAAAACATCCAAGATGTCTGTCCCCGTCCGTCAAAGAGTGTGTCCGAATGCTCTGAAGCATCAAACATGCACGACAATATGAATAACAAAGAAGGAGAAACATGATTTTATTTCTATCAGTTAATAGTACAGAAAAAAATATATCCAGGAACTCGCTTGTCTCGTTTGGAAGAGCATGTAAAAACATGGCTGTCAAGCGCAACGGCTTCGTGATTTACGCATCTCACCTTCGAGAAAAAGTGAAATATCTTTCTCAGACGTCCGGTGACCTATAAACAAAAGTGATGTAAAAAATACTTCAGAAAATTTACTACAAATCAAAGTGAACTTCCACCACTTTCGTGATTTAAAAGTTGGTCTTATTTTGAAAATAAATGTTTGTTTTTTTCTTCATAAGACGCAATGCATTTCAACATCAATTATAATTGCAAATATTTTATTTCAATGGCTGGTGAGGTATGTCTTTCAAGTTGAAATCACAAAAAGGTCATGGTACTCTACTTATGTCGATTACATACGCTAGTACTACCTTAAGGGAAGTTTCACAGTATTCATATGTGAGAGTGCGTGTGTTGCAGGCGCGCCCTTACACCTTCCAATACGCCGTGTCGGACTCTGATCGCGGAGTGGCCTTCCGCCGCAAGGAGAGCAGCGCTGGGGACGCCGGCGGCGGCGACGGCGCGGTGCGGGGGGAGTACTCCATCCTGTTGCCTGATGGACGCAGACAGACCGTCGTCTACACTGCGGGCGAAGACGGATTCAGGTGAGCTCAGGATCAGTTACGCCCGCCGCACGTGGAGCTGAATTCGCTGCTAGATGCTAGCACAGACCTGGGCACGCTGTCGGGCTGTGTACTGCTGGAAAGTGACGTCGCTGCTTGTATTGTTTCGTGCTGGCAAGGCAGATTTCTGTGCTAGATCCAGTTCTATTTTCCTCGCTCAATTCTCTGCTCGCTGGAGAACGTATCCAATACATCCCATAGGGTGGAAGTACCGAACTATTTTTATCCTTATCTCAGGAGTGTGCTGAAAGTTAAATCCGCCTCTACCTCAGGGTCCTTGATTTGATGGGATGGTTCCTTCCTCGCTTCCGAAGAGTAAATTAGTTTATTGTCCTCCACGTGGTCATACGCGGTTTGTAACTTCTTTTGGAAAATAAATGTATTTACTTCGCCTCGTGATTTCTCAGTCGGTGGCGTCAACAAGGCCTCCTATGGTCTGTTACCACCGATTAATCACGCGGGTGACAAACGCGGCAAATTGTGCACAGCAACAGGCTTGATATGAGGTCAATCTAGCAGTGGTCGGAGTCAAAGTGTGAACAGTTCCAAGCAAGGCAACCTACCAGAGAATTATTCAGCTCCGTGTGAGGCGGGTTTTAACTTCTTACAAAACTTGCTAACCTATTTTCACAGACGGTCTCACAGGTAGCGCTAAGCGAGCCTCTCATTCATGTCACCATCGGCGTTGGATGGGTAGGGGTGTACGTAAGGGGAGGGTATGGGGAATCAATCCCCCGAGAAATTAAAAAAAAACTGGTGCTTTTTTCCAAATTTATGTTTATACAAACAAATGTGAATTATCCCCCCACCAGGCGCGCCTCTGTGGATGAGTACACAATCACAGTTAACTCACATTGATACGGTACATCTCCTTGCAGAATTAATTATGGAATCTCTAAATTCAGACTGAACTAGATACAAATGAGAAGCGAAAACAATCAATAGAAACACATTTTATGAGAAATAGAAAATTTTAAAATTTGGTCAGGTGAAGCATTTCTTAATATTAGTTTATAGCCTTTAAAATGTGTGATATTCTACTAGCTGAACTACCCGGCCATCATTACTGGACATTAAAAAATTTAAAATAATTCACAAATAAAACAACAAACATACAAACAATTACATCAACATTCAAAAAAATTAGTTTTCAGAATTGATATATTTTACCCTAAAGTGGGTCAGGTCTGGATATCTTAGGTCACTTTGCACGACATTGCCCGGGGTTCATATATAATATTCTAAATTTATTTGTTAGTTTCCATATTTCTCTCCTTTCGTGTTATTAAATTAAATAAGAACTCGAATATACAAAAATTCACACAGTTTTCAGTATTGTGTGCCTATGGGAATAACTTACCACAAAAAATTATTTGAAAATCCCGTCAGAAAGAAAACATACTTTACTCAGAAAGTTTAAGTAACAAAGCGCAGATAAGACTACTGAATTCTTTGGATTTCATTTAACTTTTAGGTTATGTACTTGAGAACAATGTTCTTCAAAGCCTTTACATAATCTCGCTTCTACGATTAGGTCTCTTAGATTATACGCAATCGAACTCTGGAGGACCGAGTAGTAAGCAACAGTCATGGGAGTGAAGATTCACATGTACAGATTAGCAGTCAATTTGAACTATTTTTCTGCTCTTGTACCATAAATATTAATCATATTTATTACGTTGTAATTGCAATAACTCTTTAGAGTAGT
>NNCF01127080.1:591233-601279 GCA_002313205.1 Laupala kohalensis | reverse complement strand
GTATAGGATATTTCTACTTGTTGATATCTATCTTTTAAATAAGAAGTTAGCCATTGATGTGGAAGTCCACGAATGCCTAAAGAATGCAATTTGGTAAGGAGAATTCCGTGATCGATGACATCGAAAGCTTTGGATAAGTCAAGAAAAACACCCTGAGAAAAACATTCAATTCTGCCGGTTCAGCGATGGCCTGCTTCATTTATGGAAAATGTATTTATCACTATTTTAAACAAGCAAAATAATCTCCATGTAAATTGTTGTAATTTTATATATGCTTCAATTTTGTATCATTTTAATCGGACAACTTTTACTAAATTAAAGATTATAAAATTATTTGACTTTATTCTAATGCGAGTATCACCTCATCTGAGAAAACCTTGTTCCGATGACGTTGCGTCAACCGTTGAGCTTCGATGTGCTTTTGAGAACTGTTCATTTTCAATTTTTCTGGTTTCTCTGACAACCCATAGCGAGGGAATCTCAGATCGTTTTGAGGTATTGGAGTCGTGCTCAATCTAGCCGTTCATTGAGGTTAGTGCATGTCGAGCATATACTGATATTTCACGGAAAAGCATGGCCTTAAGCAGAAACGTATCGTCAGTTCCGATGATGCGAGATAGTATTTTTCTGACCAGACGCACCGCGTAACCCACTGACGGATCATTGCTTACAAATTTTCGAACCTAAGTTAACAGAAGTTAATAAAACTGTTAGTATTTTTTAGAAATTAACGTATGATGTTATATCCCTCAGAGCGACTAGGCTTAAGTATCCCCAAAAATGTTTCGGATGATACTTTCAATCATTCCCCATCCAGTGGCGATGAATTTCTATACCCTTACGGCGTTAAATTTTTAACTAATTGGCGTTAAAATACTATAGGCTTATGTGGAGAAACTTTCACGGGTTTATGTATTTTTTATATATTCTGGCAAAAGTACCGGCTTAACATAGCAAAAAAATCTACTGAAACATAGCAAATGGAAGTAGGAACGCAATGACGTTAAGATTTTCATATCTTACCGGGCATTCAGTTAATCAATCAGTCTCTATCGCTCGTGCAGTGAGGACCTTGTGACTGCTTGCTCTCAGCTCAGGATCGGTGGCGGCGCGTATGTTGTACACTGGTATTAACGTGTCTTATTTCTCATTAACAAATAGTTAAATAGATTTAAAAATTGCCGGCGATCTGTAGTGTTTGTAACAAAGCATGTGAGAACGCTAACGAGGTGGTTAAGTGTTTTGGAAGTTGTGGTTATGTGTGTCATGTTGACTGTGCTAAATCTGCATTCCCTGACTCCTTCAGAACGCGTAAGAGTAAAAAGAGTGGTTCTGCAATACGTGCAAACCTGTGAAGTCCTCATCAGTATCAAGTATTAGGTCAGTGGATACTATTACAACACTGACTAAAGAGTTCTTAGTGAACATTTTTGAGGCCCTCAAGGAGGAGGTTTTTAAGGAAATTAAAAACTCAGCTGCTGAATTCAACCAATTTAAGGATTCTCTGCAGTTCCTGTCTGATGCAGTGGACAAGAGTAACACCTTATTGCAGCAGATCAGTAAGGAGTATAAAGAAATCAAGGAAGAAAACACTCTTGAAAGCAGAAAATAAGGTGTTGCACGAAGCTGTTAACAAGATGGAAATCAGGCTTAGAAACCTCGAGCAATACTCAAGAAGATCAAATATCGAGATAAGCGGCGTCCTAAAACACCGAAAGAGAACCTGGACCAGATGCTGACGGACATTGGACGTTCCATCGGCGTAGACTTCAACAAGGACAGGGTGGTGGCCGCCCACAGGGTTCCGTCCTTCAACAAGGAAGTTACGTCACCTGTTATCGTCAAATTCTGCACGAGAGAGGAGAAAGATTCCTGGATCACTAACTTCAAACAAACCCGGCCACTAACAGCTAATAAGATTCACCCATCATTTGGTCACTCTATCAAAGTATTCATTAATGAACATTTTTCCCCTGAAACTAAGTTTTTAATCTCAAAAACCAAGAAAGCAGCCAAACAAAAAACTTTAAATACGTTTGGAATAAAGGGAATTTTTATAAGGAATGAATGTGTTACGTTCGACACGTTTGACCCAGCTTTTTTTCAATTCGAACGTGAGGGTTATAGTGTTATTCATTTAAATATCAGAAGTTTAAGAAAAAAATTTAATTTATTCTTAGGTTACTAACATAGTTTAAAATTCAAATTAGATGTAATAGAATTAACTGAAATATTGATATTTAAGAATGAACTACCGTTTTATCAACTGGATGGCTATATTTTTTGTGGGGCTTTAAGGGCTCGTCAACAGCAAGGTCATTAGAGCCCATTGGATGGCTATAATTCTTTTTCAAATGGCAATGAGTTTACAAATGGCGGAAGAATTGATTGTATTTGTTTAAAAAAACTGTAAAAAATAGACAATAAAATGAAAACTGCAGATATACTAACTTTGGCATCTAGGTTTAATAATGTCATTTTAAACATATTATTTTAAATCTTATATATAAAGGAGAGTGTTTGTATGTATGTATGTAATTTGTTTACTTTTTTGCTGTCATAGAAACACAACAAAAGAATTTTCTTACTTAACCGACACTTGGTAATTTAGAATTATAAACAAAAACAATTGAACATCATTGCTTAACAATGCCTCCAAAAAAACGTAAAGCTATTGAAAGTAATGAAGAAAGATATAAAAGATTAGCAACGATACGTGAAAGAGTTGCAAGATCTAGAAATTCAGAAACAGCAGGACACCGTGAAGCCAGACTCCAAGAAATGAGAAACAGGGCTGCAAAAACCAGAGCCTCTGAAACACAACAACAACGTGAGGCCAGGCTTAATGATCTACGAAACCGAGCTGCAACATCCAGAGCCTCTGAACCACAACAACAACGAGAGGTCAGGCTGCAACAAATCAGAGATAGAACGAGACGTTCACGAACTGATGAATACTCCGATTTACAGTGTGAAGCATTATTCTATGACCCTCACATAGATTACGCACATCACGCCAGTATCAACATAGGAAAAATGGATTTAATTTGCCGCAATTGCCAAGCCAAAAAGTTTAAATCAGAACCTCCCGGTCTTTGCTGCAATAATGGTAAATTAAAACTTAACCAACTGGACCCATTACCACAAGAACTCTTAAAATATACAACTGGTGATACACCACAGTCAAGACATTTTCTGAGTAATATCCGAAAATACAACTCATGTTTTCAAATGACCTCATTTGGAGCCACATCTGTTATTAATCAGCCTGGATTTCAATCCACTTTCACAGTACAAGGGCAGATATACCATAAAGCAGGATCGTTGTTGCCGTTGCCTAATCAGCAACCAAAATTTTTACAATTATATTTTATTGGAAACGACCAAGTTGAGACCGACCAAAGATGCGCCAACAATTCAGGAACAAGACGTGAGATTGTATCTGATTTACAACAAATGTTCCATGCACACAATATTTACATAAAAACGTTTGAAACTTCAATTGATCATATGCCCACAGATGCATATAAAATTATTATAAAAGCAGATCGAAAACCAGCAGGAGAGCATGAACGGCGCTTCAACGCTCCTGTAGTGGATGAAGTTGCAGTTGTGATATCGGGTAATGAATTTGAAAAGCGAGATATCGTGCTTCAATTACGTAGTGGATCATTGCAGCGAATTTGCGAAACGCACAGGTCGTATGATGCTCTACAATATCCTATTTTATTTCCTTATGGTGAAGATGGGTATCATTTCAATCTGAGGCAAGTTAATCCAACAACAGGTATTCCAACAAGTGCAAAGGTATCTGCTATGGATTATTATGCTTACCGTCTAATGATACGAGGTACTAAACACAACCACGTGATAAATTGCAGACAATTATTCCATCAATTTATCGTGGATATGTATGTAAAGATTGAAAGTGAACGTCTTCAGTTTATTCGTTCGAATCAAAAAAAATTAAGAGTGGACCAATATATTCACCTAAGAGATGCGGTAGCAAATGACGGAAATATTGAGAATCTGGGCACTTTGGTTATTTTGCCAGCGACGTTTACGGGCAGTCCTAGACACATGCATGAGTACACACAAGATGCAATGACCTATGTAAGGACATACGGGAGACCAGATTTGTTTATTACGTTTACCTGCAACCCGATTTGGTCAGAGATTAAAGAAATGCTAATCAACGGTCAGTCATCCAGTGATCGCCACGATTTAATTGCGAGAGTTTTTAAACAAAAGCAACAAAAATTCATTAATATTATAACAAAAGGTCACATCTTTGGAGAGGTGAGATGCTGGATGTACACCATTGAATGGCAGAAACGAGGTTTACCACATTCACATAATTTATTTTGGTTGAAAAGGAAGATTCAACCAACAGAAATCGACGCTATTATATCTGCTGAACTTCCTAACCAAGAAGAAGATCCTGATTTATACGCTGTGGTAACTAAAAATATGATCCATGGACCATGTGGAAATATAAATCGGAACTCGCCATGTATGAAAGATGGGAAATGCACCAAAAACTATCCTCGAAAATTAATTAAAGATACACAAACAGGAAACGACGGCTATCCTTTATATAGACGGCGAGCTCCAGAAAATGGAGGTTTTACGGCAATACTGAAGACGCGAAGCAACGTGGAAATAGACGTGGATAACAGTTGGATTGTACCATATTCTCCATTATTATCAAAAATGTTTAACGCACATATTAACGTAGAATACTGCAATAGTGTCAAATCTATTAAGTATATCTGCAAATATGTTAATAAAGGTTCTGATATGGCAGTTTTTGGTGTAGGCAATGAAGACACCAACAATGAAGTAAAGCGTTATCAGTTGGGAAGATACGTCAGTAGCAACGAAGCTGTTTGGCGAATCTTCGGATTTTCAATTCATGAACGGTATCCTACTGTGGTTCACCTTAGCATTCATTTAGAAAACGGTCAACGAGTATACTTCTCAACTGATAGTGCCGCAAGAGTGATTGATCAGCCGCCAAACACAACTTTAACAGCATTTTTCCAACTATGCCAGCAGGATACTTTTGCAAGAACACTATTGTATTCAGAATTGCCGAGATATTATACGTGGAATACATCAAGGAAAGTCTTTTGTAGAAGAAAAATGGGCAACTTTGATCCTGAGCATAATATTTATTCATGTGACGCATTGGGCCGAGTCTACACAGTCCATCCTAACAACGCCGAATGTTATTTTTTAAGAATGCTTCTACATACCATTAGAGGACCTCGCTCATTTGCAGAATTAAGAACGGTAAACGGAGAAATATGTGAGACATTCAGAGAAGCTTGCCAGAATTTAGGGTTGCTAGAAGGAGATCAACACTGGGATGACTCATTGCGAGAGGCCAGTTTGATTTCTCTTCCAGGACAAATCCGAATTTTGTTTGCCATCATAATAACCTCCTGTAATCCATCTAACCCAAAAACATTATGGGAAAAATATAAAGAATCAATGAGTGAGGATATACTGGCTAAAGTTCGAAGTGAAAATCCTACATTGGATATTACGTTTAACTCCGACATTTTTAATAAAACTTTGATTATTTTGGAGGAAAAGTGTATCACCATGGTTAACAAGACTTTAGTGGAACTCGGTCTTTTTGCACCTGTACAACATCAAGAGGGTGTATTTTATCCAGATTATATACGTGAAACTAGCTACAATGTCTTAGACTTAGAAGCATACATCGCGGATAAAAAGCCACTTCTTAATGAAGATCAGAAATTCGCGTACGAAACAATAATGGATCAAGTAGATAAACAAGAAGGAGGAATCATTTTTCTTGATGCTGCTGGTGGCACGGGAAAAACATTTTTAATTAATTTAGTTCTCGCTGAAATCAGGGTTCATGGAGAAATTGCTCTAGCCGTTGCATCTTCAGGTATTGCAGCGACATTAATGGAAGGAGGAAGAACAGCCCACTCTGCCCTTAAGTTGCCACTTAATATTTCCCGACAAGAAAATCCCACATGTCATATAAATAAAACAAGCGGCCAGGCACAAGTTCTTATAGAATGTAAATTGATAGTATGGGATGAGTGTACGATGGCTCATAAAAAATCTCTTGAGGCCCTCAACGCAACACTTAAAGATCTTAGAGGAAACTGCAGTTTAATGGGAGGAGCTCTGGTACTCCTGTGTGGAGACTTCCGTCAAACTCTGCCTGTCATTCCAAAATCGACTCCAGCCGATGAAATTTATGCCTGTTTAAAACATTCTGTTCTATGGAATCATGTCCAAGAAATTAGCCTTAAACAAAACATGCGAATCCTCTTAAGAGATGGGAATGCTCAAAATTTTGCAAATAAACTTTTGGAGATTGGAGAAGATAGATTAGTTATTGAAGCATCTGGTATGATAAAATTGTCATCAGATTTATGTGTATCGGTGAAAACTGTCCGCGATATGATACAAGCAGTCTATCCTAACGTTAATCAAAATTATAAAAATTTAGAATGGTTGCGAGAAAGAGCCATTCTTGCTCCTAAGAACGATGATGTTAATGTAATTAACAAGGAGATACTAGCCATGCTGCCAGGAGACGTGATTGAATATAAATCGGTTGATACCGTAGTGGATGCTGACGAAGCCGTCAATTATCCAACGGAATTCCTAAATTCACTTGATCCAGCTGGATTGCCACAACATCGCCTTATACTTAAAGTAGGATCTCCAATCATTTTATTGCGAAATTTAGATCCACCAAAACTCTGCAATGGGACACGATTGTGTGTGACAAAATTAATGAAAAATATAATCCAGGCAGTCATTTTAACTGGAAAAGGAAAAGGTGAAATAATTTTTATTCCACGGATACCTCTAATCCCAACTGATCTTCCCTTCAACTTTAAAAGATTACAGTTTCCAGTCCGGCTAGCTTTTTCAATTACCATTAATAAATCACAGGGACAGTCTTTAAAGTTTTGTGGTGTTGATCTAAGATCGCCATGTTTTAGACACGGGCAACTTTATGTTGCTTGCTCCAGAGTAGGTTCGCCTAAAAATTTATATATTCTTTCTCCTGGATATGAAACAAAAAATGTAGTTTATAAACAGGTGTTAAATAAAGAAGATTCTTAAATTTGTATGAAGTAGTGTATTATTGTGCTTTATAATTTGTTGTTTTTATTTATGTAGTATATTTATATTATTGTTTCTCCCTAACCCGTGCAAAGCCGGGTATTCAGCTAGTTTATATATATATATATATATATATATATATATATATATATATATATATATATATATATATATATATAGAGAGAGAGAGAGAGAGAGAGAGAGAGACTTCATAATTATAAAGAATTAGTATTTATTCAGGAGTTAGAAGGACAATTGTATGGATTAAAGTCTAATGCTATTCTTTTAGGCGATATAAATATTGATTTGAATGGGGAATCCATGGAGAAAGAATCCTATATATCTCTGTTGTACAACAATGGTTTTATAAACACACACGAATTACTGAGGAAACTCGCATTTCCATAGACCACATCCAATTTTTAGAACAGCTGTTTACCACTTGGCCAAAACCGATCATAGTCTAACTGCATTAGTATTTGATTGTAAAAAAATAACTTCACATGTAAACATTACTTATGACAGAAAACAGATTGACTTTTTGGCTTTACATCATGACTTAATACTGACTGGTGGACGATTGATATATGTACGAATGTGAATGAAGCTATAGACGAGTTTTACAATATCCTGCAGAAATTTTTTTTAACAAAATACTACTCACTGTACCATGACACATAAAATGAAAAAAAATCTAAACTACGTTCTCCATAGATAAACAATCACACACTTAAGAAACTAGAGCACCGCACTAAATTAGCAAAAATTGCTAAAAGAAGACCCGATACAAACATTTTTCACCAAGTACGTTACTACACTGAATACTGAAATAAACTCATTTAAAATACTTATTATTGTAACCTTATTGATAGCCATGAAGGGACTTTAACTGAACAATGGAAGATTATAAATAAGCTAACTGATAACATAGATACGAAACAAGTGACTAGTGTAAAATTAAATGGGCAACATGTAGATGACCCTTCTTCTATTGCTGAAATCTTTAACGAATATTTTACTGATGAACCTTTTAAACTGTTATCTAATACTACTTTTGACGCTAACCGTGACCTCTCCTGCCACTCACAACGTACAAATTTTTCCTGTTACAAGCCGTGAAATTGACAGTATAATACGGAACTTAAAAAACAAAAAATCAACAGGTATAGACCAACTGTCTGTTGACATTATTAAGAATATTAGTGAATCTATTTCTCCTGTGCTCTCATAAATAATTAACTTAAGTTTTGAAACTAGTGTCTTTCCCACAAAGTGTAGAAACAGTATAGTTGTACCAGTTTTCAAAAGGGGGGACAGGGAGCTGTTGGAGAACCACAGACTGATTTCTTTACCTTCTGTGTTTTCTAAAATGATTGAGAAAGCAATGAAAGTCTGACTTTTAAATTTTTTAAGCAGTCAAAAATTTCTCAATGAAAGACAATTTGGTTTCACAAAAGGTAAAAATACTGAACTAGCGATATCCCTTTTTATGGAAAAAATGTACAACAGCATTAATAATAATGAAAAAATCTGGCATTTTTATAGATTTTACGAAAGCTTTCGACTTAGTAGATCATGGTATTTTAATAATGGAAATGGAAGTAATATGTTTTAAAGGAGTATCACTGAACTGATTCAGAAGCTATCTCAAAGCACACACTTAGCAAGTAAAAATTCAAAACTTTCTCAGCAAACAATTAGACATTAGAAAGGGGGTACCTCAAGGGTCCGTCTTATCAACGACTTTATTTTTAATATTTATTAATGATCTTCTGTACCAACCCCTAAGGGGAATTACGAGCTCGTTCGCAGATGACGTCACGATTTGAAGATCGTGCCAAGATTGGAATGCCATTTGGCTAGGATTGGCTAGCAATCTGAAGGCGTTGCGTATTTGGTGCAGCAAAATTGTTATGATTATAAACACTTGTAAGACCAAGTACATTAATTTTGACTTAAAAGGATATTGTTTTGAAAACCATTTAACATTTCATATAATCCATTGTAACGGAGACTTAAATTGCGGTTGTCCTAAAATTTACCAGGTAAATATTATCAAATATCTAGGAATCCAAATTAATGACAAAACAAGTTGGAAAAACCATGTAACCGCTTTGTATACAGAATTAAGAAATAACATTAATAACAAGAAAACCGAAAACAGAATCAACCTTTCCACTTTCCACTGAACTTAACATCTTGCCATTGAAACATTTCTTTGTTTACAAGGTCTTCAAACTGTTTTTTTAGTTTAAGAAGCGGAAATAGACATACGGACAGACAATATAACAGAACCCGAGCAGCTACTCAAGGGCAACTAGTATGACCTAAGGTATATAAAACCATTTTCAGAACAAGTTTTGTATTATTAGGATCAAAATGCTACAACTGTTTATTGCGTGATATAGAAATAGACAAAATATTAAACCCTTTGCAAAGAAAGAAACTAAAAATATGGTTATTAAAAGAAGCTAATACTGAGGATCTGCTCAAAGTACTTATTTAGACCTTGTGTACTCCTTTCTGAAGTATCTTGATTTAACGATGTAATTATATTTATGTATGTCAGTTCGTAACTAAGAAAATGTATAAAATTTGTGATTGTTTTGTTTAATATTTCCACAATGGTGTTCTTGTAAGTATGTACATTTTTATAAACAATGCATCCATTTTTGAAAAATTATCTGTTCAAGGTTCTCAATTTTTTAAATCTTTTTGTCTCAGTTTTATTTAAAGATTATTATGAAGTCAGTTTGACTAATGTACATAAATAAAGTAATATTATTGTATATGCATACTGGATGGATCTATATAATTAGGGTTCATATATGTAATATGGTCTTATTTTGTTCATATTTACTTACATATTCATGTAAGTGTTATTTAAACAAATAATTTGAAATAAAAATTTATTTTTTGAA
>NNCF01127080.1:553831-590739 GCA_002313205.1 Laupala kohalensis | reverse complement strand
GTTCTATATAATTCCCTGCCCAAGAATATAAAAGATATTATAAAATTGAATATCTTCAAATCCGCGGTTAAAAACTATCTCCTGCACCAGTGCTTCTACATATGCATTATACATAGATACACAAAACAAGGTTATTTATTTTCTTATAATATTCATTTGTTCATAATTTAAAAAATAAAGTTTTCCATAATAAAGTAAGATTAACATTCTTAATGAATATAGAAAGTGAGTAAAATACTTATGATAAAAAACCTAAATAGGTTTGTTCATTATTCAAATTTAGTTTATTTACCATGCAAACAATTTTCTAATGAAAAATTTTTAACTAATAAATAATAGAAAAATAACAAATTAAATTTATTTCCCCGACTCGTCATAAAAGGGAACGAGGGTCCATCGACCACTGTAGCCAAAAATGTAGGTTGTAAACGAACATCTAAATTAAAAGATCACTAAACAAGCAATTAATAAGCAAATAATATTTTCTAATGTAGACATCTAATTTGAAGTAAAAATTATTTGAAAGCTGACTTGATCAACAAACCATTTTATATTTTACATTAAGTTCACACTCTTACAAAAACTTGTGAGTTATTTTAATTTATACAAACACATGCAATGATGCCAGATCACAACAGTATGTTAAAAGAGATAACATATTGTTTCAAAAAACAAAACATACACCCAATATTGCAAAACAATGCCTTGCAAGTACTTGAAATCTATATCCAAAATGAATTGCGTCTCTACAGCTAGAGCTATTTTACAGAGTCAATTTTTACAGAATTAATAATGGAAACAATACGCGTATTTCTTACACTAATCCTCAGGCGAAAGATACACTATCTGTCAACAGTGACGAGTTTAAGTCCAACTTTCGCCGGGAAAATAAGTAGCCTATTCGTCTCCTTGCTGTATCTCCATGGGCCGGTCATTAGACATGGACTCGGGGATGGAAAAGAACTTACATTATAGAGTGCGGAAATAAAAATATCTCGACAAATAACCAATTGACCATCATAGAAAACAAGAACAAAACAATGTAACTGGTCAGTTAATATTAAAGGTACGTGAAGCAACATGTGGACGATTCACGTCAATGTAAAATAATTTTTTTGCGTTAAATTCCAAACATATTGACTTCTATTAGTATTATAACTAGGAGCTAACTTTTTATCTTATCTAGGAATTTTTGCTGAAATTTTTGAATCCAACTCTGCCTGATCGGAATTGATGGGATGGTCCCTTGCTTGCTTCCGGAGAGTAAATTAGTTTATTGTCCTCCACGTGGTCATACGCAGTTTGTAACTGCTCTTTTGACAATAAATTTATCAAATTTTGTATTTGCCATATTTGAGTCATTTGATATGGGAGAAACAGGACGGATTCAATGGAGCAAATGCAGACCATAGCTCATATACACTTCGCCATGTTTGGGCAAATATGGCAAACACACAAATACCGCAATGCCAACTAAAGTGCCGGAAATTACAGTTATCTTCAAAATAACTTTTCAAGAACTTCCACAAAAACATTTCATAAAAATAGTACAGTAAAAGTCAAGATGAAATCATTTCTTACTGATGAATACAAACTTCTGAAAATACAAAAAATTATAATAAAAGGTTGATCACAGAGGACATTCGCAGATGTTTTACCCTGGATACACCATTATTCTAACTAAATATGAACCCGAAAAGTCAATAAACGTGCTTAAACAGTCCTTAACATAACGGTCCATTAAGTAACCAATAATGCAAATTTCTCGATGTGCAAATCGTAAATAAGAGAAACGCTAAACTATTTAACGAAGACATTAACGAAAAATAAATCATGACAAGAGAGAGAGAACGGAAATCCGAAAGAAGACGATGTGCCCAAATATTGAACAGTTTCTTACATTTCTCCTAATTACTGATATGATATTCCTTTAAATCAGACCATTCGTAAACAAGGTTATCGACATCATCGCGACCAATACTACAATTCCTTCTTCCTTTTCTTCGTAAAATTATAACCTATAAAATTTCTGCTGCGAAAGCACCCAGTGATAACTCTAACCCAATCCCAAGAATAATAAAAGTTTCATTCACATCTATCAGATTCAGAACTTTCGGTTTCACCTCCTGAACCAACGGTCTCTCGGTCACAGGTTGAGATCTGAGGATCATCTCCAGATCATGATCCTTCTCCAATAAGTTTGGAATCCCTGCTTTATTCAAATGCTGAATAGCCTCACAAGAGGAGAGTACTTCCATCCTTTTCACCATTTTCGGAAACGAAACATAAATGGATGGCATTAAACGCTCCTTCGCTATAATATGGTATCGTATGCACGTGTGACGTCTGCGAAACACGCATTTAAATTACTTCCTGGAAAACTAACCCTTCTGGTCAGAGCTGTTATTCAGTGTTCTCAGAAATATTAATGTTCAGTGTTCTCAGAAATATTAGTGTTCAGTGTTCTCAGAATTATCAGTGTTCTCAGAAATGTCAGAGCCATTGTTCAGTGTTCTCAGAATGAAGACAATAATAGAGAGGTTGAAAGAGACGGTGTCAGAGACGTCTGAGATGTGCAGTGTGGAGTACACAGATGACTGAGATGTGATCTGGAGAACTGTACCTCGCCGGTAGTTGCGAGTCACTGTTATTTACTATTTGTCTAAATTGTAAATGTTAAAATGGTAGATACAGAGGTAGATTAATTTGAGTAAATGTGTTAAATTATTCACTCTGTGTTTATTTATCCGGGAAACTGGATTGGTGGCAGCGAGAACAACGAATCCCTTACTAGTGACGTGGTAGGTGCACTAGCGACTACGTCATAGTAAATATTTAAGTGGCAACGGTGGATATCACAGTATATGGCAACACCAGGTGTCACACACGTATCGTAATATGATATGCACAAAATATAATGTACAAATATTGAAAATTTCTACGATTATCTAAGTAAGCGAATTTCTTATTAGTGTACTACTTCATCCAATTGATTATAACAGCGGTCGTCATCATTTTGGGGTATTTTTTGGATATACTATAAGCAATGTCATCCTCATCAAATTGAGAAGTCAGGTGCGCTATTTGACGGACCACAAGTATCTTCTTCGAAAATACTTCATTAATTTGTTGTATAGTATCTATTTCAGTATCGTATTTGGGTACAGTCAGAAAGCTCGTGAAATTTCCTGCGAATGAATTCAACATAACTAAACTGATGACACTTAACCAAATCATGATTCGTCTCTCTTGTGGTTCATGGCTTCCAGTAGAAACTACACGGAATATGTTAAAAACTGATGTCAGCCATTCTAGTCTGAAGAAATATTTAGGAGCAACAAGAAACGCCACTAAAGTCAGGAAATTTGCGATCCAAAGATTCAGAGTAAAAGAATCTGAAATTCTTTTTCAACATTCCCGCTCTGGGAACGAGGAAACTAATTCGTACATATTTCTTCCGTGTATCCTACACGTGGAGAAGATATGTGACAACTTTCTGGTCAGGTGAAAATGGCGACGAGCCGGGAATCGAACCCGGAAATCTTGCTTTGAACACGGGGGTGTTAACCACTACACCACCCGTTAGCAAACCGGGTTCGATTCACGGCTCGTCGCCAATTTCACCTGACCAGAAAGTTGTCGGGAAACAAATTTGTTGCTGAGCATGAGGATACAAAAGTTCAAATTTGTCTTCTGAATTGTATCTCGTAAAAATTGCTTCACCATAGATATCGTATCCATTAAAATCTAGAGAGCATTTCCCGTCTGCACTTATTCGACTTCATAGTTTCTTTGTGGGCCTAGCAATTATTGTCATCGGCCCATAATCCCAGCCATTCACTATCCATTTTTCACTTGTAATCTCCCAATGTTGTTATCCACAGTAAACTAAATCGAGTTGTCGACGACGAATTAAGATATTGTTTCTCGATTTCTTTGTGGGGTTGCGCAGTAGATATCACTGAGAGGTTTCAATACATTTTTCTTTGAATACATTGATGAATTGATCCAACACTGAAAATCGAATTATATAATAAACAAAAAAAGAAAAAAGCACTGCAGCAAAGTTTCATATTTCGAAAAAACAACAACAAACAAAGAAACGTCTTTCTGGTTTGGTAATACGAAATTTGATTATTGTCCTTATTAGTTTTCGGAAGGGAGTGGTTCGATATCTCGAGACCAAATTTCAATTGGTTCTACAAATTCGCGTTCAATCTCATGAAAACTGAAGGAAACGTTTTTCGCATGTTCCCTTACTGTTCTCTCTTTTGAGAAAACTCAAAAGAAAATGGAAAATTAGAGGTAGCGTACGTCACGTATTATTCCAGTGCAAGCAACTTTCCCTCGCACTCGTTCCTCATAATGTATTAATATCATGACATATGCTCGAAGTGACGACCACGAGTTTCGATGCACAAAGTGTACCTGCAAACAATGTTCACATACACACGGTCGAAAAGTCCAGGAGTGTCCTGAATGACCTCCACTGCAGCCATTACACGGGTAAGGAGATCGTCCTGTCCCTCCACGGGGGTCTCGTAAACAATACTCTTCATATAACCCCACAGGAAAAAGTCCAGAGGTGATAAATCGGGCGATCGTGATGGCCAACGAATCGGTCCACCGCGACCCGAATGTTTGCTGAAGGTGACGACGGACGTCGGGTCGCGTAAAAAGTGTGTTGACGCGTCATCATGCTGGAACCACATCATCCGACGGATACGCAATGGCACATCCTCCAAATGCTGCAACAATACGTCTTGCAGGAAGGTCAAGTAGCTGTGACCCGTTAGACGAAACGGTAGAATACACTGGCCAATCAGACGACCATGGATAATACCAGCCTACACATTAATACCGAAACGATGTTGAAATCCATGGAGATGTGAGGGGCATGAGGGTTTTCCTCATCCCAAATGTGGCTGTTACAACGGTTGAGCAGACCATCATTTGTGAAATGCGCTTCATCTGTGAAAAGAATGATCCAAAGAAAGTCTGGAACGTCGACACAACGGTGTAGGAACCATGCGTAGTAATCGGCACGTGGCGCAAAATCAGCTGGACCGAATCAATGCCTGCACCCTCTGGAGGTGGTATGGGTGAATTTGCTGTTCACGGAGAACTCGCCAGACGCTCCTCTGGGATACATCCACGGCACCTGCGATGTTGCGGGTACTCGTCGACGGATTCTGGCCCTATTAGCCTTGAAGGTACCTGTTTCCCGAAGCTGTTGTTCCAGTCTTGTAAAAATGGCATGTGATAGACGGGCACGACCCGGAAATCGTTCGTGATACATGCGTTGTGCTAATCGACCATTTCGTCCACTTTCACCGTAGCTGAGCAACATGTCGGAAAACGTGTACTCCGCCATTTTGTAATGCACCGTCTTTCTCGATCGTTCAGTGGCAACTGATGTACATGT
The DNA here is from genome assembly GCA_002313205.1 of Laupala kohalensis. Lineage (NCBI taxonomy): Eukaryota > Metazoa > Arthropoda > Insecta > Orthoptera > Trigonidiidae > Laupala > Laupala kohalensis. The sequence goes on along the minus strand of NNCF01127080.1, from coordinate 585,314 downwards.
GCAACAATTCATTGGATTGTTTTCTGATGACACGTGACATGGCGTCACACAACACATCACGTGGCACGAGACACCGTCCTCTGTTAATGTGTATTACCTTCCATCGTTTAAAGGCGTTTATTTTCGAAACGGCGCATTTCCGGACACGGGTTTATTACCAAATATTGCTGTTCCGAGTCCCCTCTTCAACACCTATAACTGTTTGTAGCAACTGGCTGCGTTTCCAAAGCACAAGGTCTTGAAGTGAATAATCTAAAAGATTGAAAATTATTGATTTCCTGATCAAATATCTCTGTAGCTACTACCTTCCACACGTAGTTTCAAGGAGTAGAATTCTATTTACAAGAAATAAAAACGTCAGTGCCGAAAATGCAGTTATAAACTGAGTGTGATCTCATAAAAGACAATTAGCTAATTTAGTCTACTAACTCATATCAAATTTCTGATTTTTTTGGACGAGGAAGAATTGGATTTTATACATCAGTTAATAAAACGTGTTATTAAATTCCCTATGTTCACTGTCGTTTGGCTTTTCACTGTCCCGTATGGAGCACAATTAGTTTGCATCATTGCCATCTATCGCCTTACTGTATCGCAATATTCGTGTCAACTAATTATAAATATTCCGACTCGACAGAATGTAAGGTGAACCGAACGGGCACCTTCGGCGAACGCTTTGGGCCATGCAAGTGTTATTGTGCCTGCATGGCCCAGAGCAAATAGTGCATAATACGTTTTATTAATTAAAGCATTAATTAATTAAATAAAAAATAAATAAAACAAACAAATACTGTAAACTTGAATCGAATTAACACACACACATACACATAGAGAAGAAGAAAAAATTCGGTGTATATTTCATAATACCTACCGCTTCAGTTCCTTCGGAAATAACTTTTTCTGAAACGGGCAACTTCATAACTGAAAACATGAGCCAATTCAACATGAGGAAGGCTAACATGCAGATTATTTTCTTAACCAATTTATAGATGATAGAGTGAATTTACTAAATTTCTTTATTTGCTATATTTTATACTTCTTTGTACAATATTTACAATTCATGTTCACTTATTTCTGTAAATTGCTCATGAAATTCGCTCTTTATTTTGTTACTATCCACAGCTCAATGTCTCTACACATAAAAGTGAATTCTATGGAATGTCTGTGGCATGGAAGTTGAAAAATGGAGTCAATGAAATTTCAAAGTTCACTTCCAAAGGGTAATTGGAATTAAAATGCAAAATATGATTCATATTAACGAATTAACAAGGCGTTTCTTAAGTGACAATCTTTATTATTGACTCATTGTTTGATCATTATTGATGTATCTGTTGAGTCTTTGTCTGTAGTTTTCCCCTATACAACTCCGCGAGTCATGTTGGAAGGAATTTGATTATTCCAAGGATATTAATCAAGCAATAAGATAAGTTGATTATGAAACAATAAATAAGTTTTGATAATAGCCCATTCTCTCTTTAAGTGACAACCACACATGCACATGCGCTCACACACACACTTAGCCAATTAGCTTGTTTTATGGGTTTACCAAAAACTTGGCCCACATGGACTGGTTAGGAGAAGGACTAGTTAGTAATAGTTAGAGTCATTCCTACTGGGAGCTGTAGGAGGAGGATAGAAGGAAGGTTCACTTTTCAGTGGTCACAGCTATATGAACTGGGACATTGATGTGAAAGGCTACAAATTTTTTCTGGCCCCGCTGGGAATTGAACTCGGAGGGACTTGGTGGTGAACAAGTACGCTAACTCTTAGCCACCAGAGGGGCTTGATATATATTGAGATGAATTTAAAAACAATATGAATGAAGCTTCAAAAATAGAAGTGGGGAAGGGGAAAAGGAAGGTTAGGTCCCTGATCCTCACCTGCCATTCCATCCATCTGACGAGGGAAGAGATCTGCGTATGATAGAATCTGATATTGATTCTGTACTAATCAAATCTGATGTCGCTTCCTGTGTAAGAGAAATCCAGTACCTGGCAAATTCCCCTCCCTGCATCACCGACTAAACTTTTGTCAGGGCCCTTCTAGAATATTTCTCTACCCGTAGATTAGTTCTGAGATCAGTGTCAGTGAAACAAATGATATGAGGCCTCACAGATTTCTAAGGTTTCCTGTCTGTTGTTTCCATATTTTATATTCTATTTGTTAACATATTTAATAAGTTAATCCTCCACTATACACAACACATATTTTCGAAGTTTTCAAACTTAATTTCAGAATTCCGATAGACAATAAACTTTATATCCTATACTGCCAAGTAAAAAGAAAAAAAACTTGAAGAAGAGCGGGACGGAATGAAAAGTACCTGTACAGAAAACATAGGATGGAACGGATGTAGGTGATGTATAGCAAACACAACCTCTTCAATCTGATTCTTACTGGACCTAAGACCAGATTAGGGATTATTTTGGACTTAAGAGGTTTCATCTACAAACAATGTCCTACAACAATGAATGAACAAAATCGAAATAGGTGTACATAATGTCCCAGACCACTTGACCAGGTCTTTTAAAACTCAGAAAAAAAAACTCTGCTGAAAATCTTGAAATTTAATATTACTTTCTCTCATTTCCTTTATATAAAGGCAATGAATAAAATAATTTACATAAAAGAAATGGAGGGGGAAAGACCATCAAAATTTAAAATGAAAACCTTACTTTTTTATTGCCAATTTTAATTTGGTAAAGAAAAAGGAATAAATTTTGTGGGGAATATTTTTGTTTCCTCACAGATGGTGCTGTAATAGAATAAAATAAATCAACTGCTCATAGTAATAAATACGAATTCATTACAATATTTGAATTGTGAGTGAATTTTCATTGAAACAATGTTTATTATACCATCAAATATACTCAAACAAGCAATTTTGAAATTCAAAATTGAAATTATTTTTCATCGAAAATTATGATTATATGGAGAAAACAAAAAAAAAGTTTCTAAAAGTTTAAAAGATTGGGTAATAGAATTGACAGTTTCAACAGTTTCAAATACCTTTACAGTTGAACAATTTATGAAATTACAGTTGAAAATCTTTCCAACCTCACAACAAAATAAAAGTTTGATTTAAAAAATTAGGAAATATTACAAAATAAAATTGTATAATTTTTAATGTTATTTGAAAATGCATTGTTCATTAATAAGGTTGTAATATAATTCGAGGAGTCAAAATTCAATTGCTTGAAAAAAAGAAAATGATCCTTTTAAGTTAATATATTGGTAAAACAAAGAATTTCACTATAAAGCATTATTTGGTATTTTGTGAAGAATTATTTATGGTTTTTAACAGAAAGTTTTTGTGGTGAACTATATTTCTCTACAGAGGTTAATTTTATTCTACAATGCACACAATGTTCAACCATACCACCATTCCACTAGCATAAAATCTTTTCCATCATGCCCACCGAAATCAAAATCTGGAATCTGCCATTGCCATCATATAGTTTATTCCTTGTTTTACAAAAGAATTCTTGAACCTATCATCACAACATTTGATATAAGGCTAATATTCAGTTTTAGAATTTTAATAAAACTAAATTTATTGTCAAAAAAGCAGTTACAAACTGTGTATCATCACGTGAAGGACAATAAACTAATTTACTCTCTGGAAGCAAACGAGAGACTATGCCATCAATTACGATCAAAGGCCCTAAGACGCATTATCATTTCTGCACTCCAGTGCAAAATCATGGCATGCACCCCGTCCTAAAATAAGATTAAATTTTTGATGGCTGCTTGTTATAATACCTAGAGAATATCAATAAATTTATATTTAATAGAATACAAAAAAGTTTGTGAAAAAACACGTAATATTTTTAAATTATCCAAAAATATTGGTAAAAAATCAAACTTTGAGATTGTTATTGATAATAGTGTTCATGTGACCTTTGCCCCTAAACCAGCATTTCAAACACATTTTGGGATTCAGGAATTATTCTCTTCCAAGTTCCAGAATCAATTATATATATAATTATAATAATTTACTTAATTCTTATAGACTTGATTTGGCAAATTTCAAGCATCGCATTTCACATATTCCAGAGTGTCTCATTAAATTATTGTATATAATACAATTCAAATTAATATGCAAATGTACAAATATATATCCCACAAATAATTTTCAAAAGAATATGGTTACAAATTATATGCAACATTCTAAGACATCTAAATATAAATGTCAAGTTTGACAAAAAATACATATTACAAATTAATATGTTTGCAAATTGTACATAACTTTCTAAGATAATTAAATATTTGTTTATAGGCCCCTTGATCGGAATTGATGCGATAGTCCCTTGCTTGCTTCCGGAGAGTAAATTAGTTTATTGTCCTCCATGTGGTCATATACAGTATGTAACTGCTTTTTTGACAATAAAGTTTATTATTATAGTTTATTATTTATAGGTTTGCCAGTGACACAGATAAATGCCCTAATGAATTAAAACCACAAGAAGTAGTATATTTCTACTTGTCTAACAAAAGAGAAAAGAAGGATGGAACTTTAGCTTCAGTCATGTAGTTACCAATGTATACTGTACAGCGAGTTATTTCCTAAAAATTCTTATAGTGCAATTTTTAATTTTGCCCCCTCTAACCCACATGGATCATATCACTGGATTAAATATTTTTAGATCCATGAGTGTCAGCATCCTCCAGCGTAATTACTTGTACAATGCTAATGTATTTATTGGTTTTAGGAAAATACATTAATATCAATTTCAAATACATTATTGCATTTTTTGTGTTCAAGTTGTTTAGAACAATTACATGAATTTAGTTATCTTTGAAATTCCTTGTATACCTTATCACGCACTGCATAATACTTTTAATAATAATTGATAAAAATACAAATATTATTTTCACTTGTAAGCCTCTTTCTTTACAATAAATTTTTCATTTTCGTTTTCTTTTCTTTTTTATTTTTCAGAGGCCACTGGATGTGAAAGAGTCTAGGGTTAAAACACTTTTATTGAACAAAATTTATTTCAATTATATATGTATGATTTCCATTACCAATATTGTATAGTATAGTTAAAATTCATATAAATGAAACTCCTTTCAATAAATGGTACAATTTACATCCATTTCTTAAATCTAGTATTGTTGAATAAATCACATGAGCTTACACAGACATGGTTGCTGTCTGTTTTGGAGGTAAAATGGCCATATTTAAATACATTTATTTACAAATTCTAAGTGATAGTAATTTGATAAAAAATATTTTTCACTCAATTTTTAAATTTGTTTTTCTTATATGTTCATCCAAAAGTACTTTTGCTTTGTCTGATATGATATAAACCATAGTTGTTTTTGGGCTAATGTATTTTCTGCATAGAAATTTAACTTATGACCAAAATAAGTCTTTTTCCTTTAACAATTAAATGATAGGTTAGTATTGTTATATCTAATAATACATATAGAAAATTTAGTTTATTTATTTTCCATGTCCACAGTAATTTTTATTCCAGATTCGTAACTACTAAATATATCCAAAATGTAAAATTATTTAATATCCATTAATGATGCCATAAGAAGTTTGAAGAGTTAATCCAGAAGTATATTTTACTCTTTGAAAGTGAAATCCTCAAGGACATGGTCCTATTTGGTGAAGCGAGCTTGAAATGATAGATCAGTAAATATTATCTGAATTTCTTTCGACATTTATTAAATAGATTCATTGAAAACTTTTGCTTGGAATACAACCTAAAGCTATTTGAAATTGTGAGGAATTCAGAGAAATTAACTATGAGGGAAATCTTAACAAGAAATTTAATTATATCAATACTTGTTAATAATTTCTCTTAATCTTCATTGTATTTTTTTTTCCTAGTATATGATTTAACAGAGGTAAAAGACTTATTCAGAATACTATTTTCTTAGTATAAGAAATTAACATACTTATGTTTCTGCTCCCTCTCCCTGAGGAATTTTATGTTCTCTGTCTTCTGGAGAAGAAAGAAAGGATTGAACTCTTTGGACCTAATATAGCAAAGATTCAGGATGAAGAAGTTGCCCTTTCCCCCCACTCAGGTACCTAAATTACCACAATAAAAATAATAAATTGATAAATAAATAAAATAAGCTTTCTTGTATAAACAGCAGTTGCAAACTGTGTATGACCTATGCATATGATAGGAAAACCAATCAAATTTCCTCTTCCTGTTAAATTTTACATTTAGTGAACAAATTCATATGTAAATTAAATGTTTACAAGTAACTTTGGATACCTCTGTGGGGTTTTCTTAATGATCTTTGTAATTACTGTGTATACCCATTTGGTTACATAAATAAATTACCATCATTGGTCCGAGTAGGTTGATTAATGTCTACTCCATGAGCAACTTATTAAGATGAGTGGTTTTGTCATATTAATATTGGATTTAATTTCATAGGCAAGGAAGTAAAAATTCCTTTTCTGAACACGCATTCTAAATAATAATAAACTTTATTGTCACAAAAGCTGTTGCAAACTGCGTATGACCACATGGGGGGCAACAAACTAAGTTACTCTCCGGAAACAAGCAAGGAACCATAGCATCAATTCTGATCAATGGGCAGTGGCAGATTGAAATTATTTAATAAATACGTACTGTTATCCATTAATTATTCAAAATAAATTGTAGATATTAGTGCAGTAAAAATTTGAGATTAATAAAACAAAGGTATTAATGACATTTCCGCCCAAGGAAAATCCTCCACTACCTGGAGGAAAACCGGAGAAAAACTCAGACAAAAGAAAAGAGAGAGCAATATATTATATCTTTCTATAAAATTATATAAATCAAGCCGATAGTGTTGAAATGTTTATTAAGGATAATATTAAACATGTTACTGAAATAACAGATTTGGGTAATCTTAGAATACTACATACTAAGTTATCAATAAACAAATGTTTAGAAATAGAGGTCTCTGCTATGTATAGGTCTCACAATACAACAAAAACCTTATTTACATACAATCTTTTTTCATTAAAAAATTACCATTAAAAGATTAAGATTCATATTGTTGTAGGAGATTTTAATATTAAAATATTTTACTTAAATGCTTTGAATTTGGAGTTTTTAAGTGGCATACTGAAGTTGGGTTTTTACCCTCTTTTAGAAGCATTACTAGACCATCTGACAATGGACAATCTGGTACTTGCATTGACAATATTTTTATTAAACAAAAAAATCTTAAAACAAAAAAAAATAGAAAGTTAACATAGTATATCCTGACCACTATCCTCTTTTTTTAATCTCAACCACGTGAAAACTATAATAGTATTGTTAGGAGTATGTTGAAATGTTAAATCTGCCTCTGCCTTAGGGCCCTTGATCAAAATTGATGGGATGGTCCCTTGCTTGCTTCCGAAGAGTTAGTTTATTAGTTTATTGTCCTGTAGTGGTAATATGCAGTTTGTAACTGCCTTTTGATAATTAAGTTTAATACTATATTAATTGCTACAAACTTGATTTTTATGCAAGTAAAACTGATTGGCAACAATATGTGTAAATGTTCCTAATTTAAGTACGGAATTACTAATTAATGAGATTAGTAATTTAATTGAAAATTCTAGACAAAACATATCCAATAAGTCAAATAAAACCTTCAAGTTACACCATAAGAAAAAACGGGTTACATCAGGTATCATTATTTCTTGTAATCCCAGAGAGCATCTATACAAAGTTAGAAGAAGATGATCCATACAAAGAAGAAAGATCCAACTAATGAATGCTTTAAGTCTGAATATAAAAGATACTCTAAGGTACTCAATAAAGTTATACTTGAGGGCCAAATTAAATGTGATATAAGTCTTATTGAAAAACATTCTAATGACGGTAAGAAAGTTTCTAAACATAAATTAGGTTACAAAAAGAAAACTAATACTACTCCTATCGAGAATGAGTTTGATGAATACATGGTTAAAATAATAATTCTAAAGAAATAGCCAATTCTTTTAATAAATACTTTAGCAAAATTGGATCCAAGTTAAGTTCAAAAATTAAATTGCCAAATTTATGTCACATTAAATTACCTAAAATGAATTCAAAATTTACACTCCTAACATCTACCAACAGTACCAAAATCATGGCTGTTATTATGATATGAAGGATAAAACAGGTGGTATTGATAAAATAATTCAAAAACACTCAAGATATTATCAAAATATATTGCTTATCTTGTCCACATATTTAATTCGTATATATAAAAATCTTACTGGCCTAATTTATTTAAAAATGCAGAAATTGCACCTATTCAAAAAATGATAAAATCTATGAACTTCATAATTCATCTCATTGATTTCTAGTCTTGAGAAAGTATTTGAAAAAATAATCAGCAATACATTACTTGATTTCTTATTATCATATAAAATTATTTCTAAAAAACAGTTTGGTTTTCTTAAAACTATGGGTGCAAAAGATGCACTTAATTTTATTGCTGATATATTATATAACAGTCTTATATAATAGTAGTATGTCTACAATAGTAACTTTTTTGGACTTGGCAAAAGTGTTTGATACTGTGGACTACACACTTTTACTTGAAAAGCTTTATAGATATGGTATTCATGGAGCAGTTATTATACTAATAGAAAGTTATCTTTACAATAGATTACAAAGAGCTAAAGTTAGTGATTTCAGAATAGTAGAAATTGGTGTACCACAGGGAACGACTTTGGGTGCATTACTATTTTTGCTTCATGTCAATTATTTATTGACAAGCATGGAAGATGGTTCTGTAAGATCATATGCTGATTATACTACTATGTTGGTAATTGTTGACTCATGGCCAGAAGCAATTTGTGAAATGAATAAACAGCTTGAATATATATCTATTTGGCTTTGTTGTAATAAACTATTGATTGATATTGATAAAACTCTATATATGACCTTTGGGAGCTATTGTAATAGTGTCCCTTCTAACTGTGACATTAGAATTAATGATATATCATTAAAGAGAGTTGGTTGTGTGAAATACCGCAGGATTATTTTTGACTTAAATCTCAAATGAAATAAGCAAATAGAATATATAATTAATAAAACAAAGTATATAATATTCATTTTTTACAAGCTTACTAGATTTATGACATTGAACACGTAATTTATCATCTATTACACACTATTTGACAGCATTACGGTATCATTGCATGGGGTGGTGCTTATTGTAACTACCTCAATTCTCTACAAAGAATTCAAACTAGAATACTCAAAATAGTCTCCAAAAACAGATTTATAAACTTAACTTATCCGTTAAATATCAGACAACAGTTCTCTTTGAATGCAATTTTGTTCCACTATTCTAGTTTGAGAAATAAATTCATTGACTCTTCTAGTATAACCAGGAATAAGGTCATTCCTCTTCCTATTAAAAAAAAAAAAATGATAATAGTTTGATAGTTGCTATTAAACTTTTCAATCTTTAACCGAATAAAGATAAAGTTATGAATTATTCCCAAGCGGTAATAAAAACCAAATTTAAAAAACAGATAAAAGAAAATGAATAATGTTTCACATTATTTTTTATATATAAGTATGTATGATAAAAGTAATTTAATTACATGAAAGATTTTTGTAACAAAGCTGCATTACACATGGTTAATCTTTTTATACTTATTTTAATGGCGCCAATCAATTGATTTTCAAAACTAAATTAAAATTAATGGATTCTTTTTATTTTTAATTTACTTTTTAGTTTTAAGTTGCCAGATCCTCAACACAGGTTACCATATGTGCCTCCTTCGGAAATTATCTTGTAATAATTTATTATTGTAATACAGTGGAGCCTCTTTAACTCGAAATCCTCTCTAAGACGAAGAAATTAGCCATTCCTTTCTGTTGAAGTACAAAAGACCCTACAACTCGTTATTTATACACTGTAACTCGAACTGAATATGATTTCCCTATGATCTATCCATACATATCACGCTCTTTAACTCGAACTACAAATCTAGCGGACTCTATATCTCGAAAATAAAAAGCAATATCTAAATTTTGCGGCCTCTGTAAATCGAAATTCTTTTCGCAAGACTCTTTAACTACAAGCAATAGTTTCGTTGTCGTCAATAACCAATTCCAAGAAATGATTTCGTGATTTTAAGGGCTCGTCAACAGCAAGGTCATTACAGCCCATTTGTGATATTGAGGACAATATATTTAGTGCCTTAGTTGCAACGAAAATACAATTGACAAGGAATGTGTTAATTCCTTGACTCGAAAGAAAATTACAGATTTCTTTTCACATGTGCATATTTTCGAGTTGTTCCTTTACCATAAATTAATCTTTATACATGTAATTATGTACAAATGAAGTAAAATAAATCTATAAGTTGATTTTTTAAATTTTCTAATGATTTCAATAACATATGCCATTATAAGTCGAAATTGAAAATGTTCAGAACTCTGTATCTGGAAGACCTCTATAACTCGAAATCTCGTTAACTCGAAACTTATAACCTGCGTATATCTTTTCCCTTGAAGTTAGAGTTAAAGAGGCGCTCCACTGTATATTGTAAGTCTCATGTAAACTTCTGATTTAAATAATTTAATTAATCTTCAGTAAGGATGCATCATTATGTCTAATACTAAATCTCATTAGTCACCAAGTACATAAAATTTAAATAGAATTATCATGAATGAAATCACCAGTAAAACACTCAAAGTATGGTTATTCATTATCATAGCATTTCAATCTCCCATTGTTGTCTGAAATTTCTTAGAATTTTTCCGACCGCCCCGGCGGAATTTCATTGTCGCAGTATTTCAATGACAATTTTTCGAGGTCGCTAAAATTATATTTATTTTTATTTTGACATTTTAAAAATATTGGTAATAGAATTACGAATTTAAAAAATTGAATTCACCTGTATTTTGTTGAAAACAATATTTATTTTTAGTATGATAAATTTCGAGACAATTTTCGAAATGTAAGGGAACTAAACACTTTTTACACTGGTAAACTGTTTCTGATATTTTTTCCGTTGTTGCGCACACTTTGCATTTTCTTGTAGGTTTGGATGTAGAAGGGATTTTTTTCAATAAAGTGTCCCCAAAATTTACCTTGCAAACGTAAAGGGCACTCCACAGCTGTGAATTTTCTTCCGACCGCAAATACAAAATTGCAACCACATCATTCAAACATCAATATAAAATAAAATTACGGAGGAGAACAATCGATATTTAACAATGAACTTCTCAAAGATTCAGAGAACTAGAAGAAATAAAGACATAAATGATACTTAGTAACGTCGAAATAGTGCCCGTCCTCTGTCTTTGTGGGACTTCCTGACGAAAGACGTCGTCGCGAATAGGTTAATCAAGGAGCTCTTGTCTTTTAGAGATCCTGCAGTATAATTCTTTTTCAAAATAAATAAATATCACTTTCATGATATTAATTATACACTCGTATTAATCTTACAGTTTTATAATATACTACAATATTACAATAAAAGATATCACATTACATTATAAATATTTTACACTTAATACATCTACATTTATATCCCTTCTATACATTATAACCATATTGGCATAAATCCCTTGGGTAATTTTAATAATATCTGATTAATACGTAAATTTTATTTCAATGCATGCTTGTTTTTCGTATGTGCTGTATATGATAGTGATAATTGTACTCAGACAATCTTTGCTCAGTATTGTACATTATCTTTATAGCCAAATCCCAACCTGGAATTTTCTCCAGTATTGCTTAAGGCATATTGATCGTAAAGTCTGGTGGGGGTGGGGGGCTTGCTTCAGAAATAAAATTGTCGTACGTAGCTGTTAATTCATTTTGTGAATAAATTATTGATTCATTTGTATTGTTTATCAAGTTTAAATATAAAATTATTTTTAATTGGGGCTCTAGGGCTCACCAAAATCAAGGTCATAAGAGCCCTTAGTCAAAATATTGAAATTCTGACTTATTACTCCATATTTAAATCTAATTAAGGAGATACTTATGTTTAAAAACTACAAAGAAGCTATTTTGTTCTTTTGACATTCTAAGTATAAAGTATTTGAATCTGATGTGACATTTTAAAATGAAGTAAGATAAAAGATTTTTTTATATCACATTATCATTTAGAATTATGGGAACAATTTCCATACAGAATATTATAAGATTTTTGTTCCTGTACTCTGTTCTCATATATTTTTCTTTAATGTTTACGAATTTCCAAAGCAATTTTCTTAGAACATTAACTACATTAAAAGAGGATAGGAATCAAATATTATAAATATTTTAACCAAGAAAACTGATGTGAATATATTTAGGAAAATCAATATATTCCTCGATACTCTGAAAATAAGGTATAAAAGACAAAGGTCGAAAAAGAATTGGTTATTTAGGAAAATAATGACCCAGAAAGATAACCTGAGTAATACGGGTTTTTCAAGAAAATTGTGCAGCAACTGCCAAACATAATTAACTGCTGAACAAATAAATGTAATTATTAGATCTAGTAATGTGTCAATAAAGTAGTAAATTTCTTGAGACGCTAGAGTGACATTTTTCTCAACTGTATACACATATATAACCATTTCTGAAGTGAATGTGTAAAGCAGGATTCCATTACAGGGGGAAGTGGCTCCACTGTAAGTTCCCTGCATTATTCAGCTAGCTTCCACAATTTGGACAAAAAATCGACATATTTAACATATTTCTCTTTCTCAATGAAACTTTAAATATAATGAATTTTTCTTTCACATGACATCGTCAAATACATGAGGTTTAAAATTTAGTAGGGAATAAATATAATAATAAATCCTATAATAATAAAAGTTCTCAAAATCCATGTCCTAGACATTTTGCATCAATGTGTACTATGTGTATATTCGGAACTAACACTAGCAATGTTATTAGAATGATTAGCACACTGAAAGCATATGCAACACAGGAATAGGTGGTTATCCAGTTGTACAGATAAATCTTGCTTTCATTCAAACATATTCTCAAAATATCTTTGTCATTAGGTATGTACTCTTAACACATTTAAAAATGTGAAGCTAAACTGAAGCATTTACACAAGAAAGAAAATATAGATATTGTGGGATATTATCAACTTATTACCCTTTTGCAGAAATGGTCAAAATTCTTGAAAATACTATTTTTATTGATTTATTTTTACATTAACGTCTTTTGGCGAGGTTTAGGCTATGAGACCTACTCTACTACTTAACAGTTGGGAGAGGGACTTGGGAAGGAGAGATGTTGGGTGGATGAGGAACTTACGGTACTGAACCAACATTTGTCTGGAGTAGGTGAGAGAAACCTCAGCTGAAAACATTACTTAGTTTGGCCGAGCAGGGTTTGAACCAATGCTCCACCACTCAGTGGATTATGGAAGCAAAGGCGCTACACTAGACAACCACTGTTGTTTATTATTCTATAAGCGTCTTTAAACTTTTTATCACATAATGACATTCTCTTAGATGATCTCAGTATACTTCTTTCTTACTCATAAAATCCGGTGAATAATGTTTTTAAACTAATTTTTCTGAGCAGTCCATGCAACATTGGCCCATTTGTTTGGTAATTGCTCTTATTTTAATCTTCTTTAACACAGCTTATTTTATTTAATTAATCAGCTTGAAATATATTATAAAATTAATATCTACAATTACATAACATGAGTTCAAAATAACCAAAAATTGTTCAAGATGTAAGAAATAAAATTCAATACATGCTGAAAGAACAGACATACATTTTTGACTCCAAGAGAATGTTGATACTAGTAGGAAGGTTTTACATCCCTTGGCTGCACACAGCACCTCCTTCGGAAAGGGGGGCATGTTCACCTCACAATAATAAAAATAAATAATAAATGTATTGTCGAAAAAGCAGTTACAAAGTGTGCATGACCACATGGAGGACAATACACTAATTAACTCTCCGAAAGCAAGCAAGTAACCATCTCATTAATTCTGATCAAGAGATCAAAGGTAGTGGTGGATTAAACATTTCATCACATTTCTAAAATTAAAAATTGGTTATATATTATTGATTTTAATAAAAGTTAAATATGTCTTGTACTTTATCACATCATTTCTGTAGTACTTTTTAAATAACTGATAACAATTTCAAAAACTATTTTCTTGCATGATTGTGTTGCCGTATGGCTCATATTAATTTAGTTTTATGTGTACTCAACTTTGGCACGGTTGTGTACATTAATTCTGTAGCCCCATCCTGGCCCGGGTTTTTCTCCGTTTTTCCTTCGGGTAGAGGCGGATTTCTTATACAGGTTCTCTAGGCTTTGTCTAGGGGCGTGTTTATTGTAACAATAAATCGTGAATTTAGTGTTTTTTCAACTCTTATGATTTTTAAACACTATACTCAGAATTATCTATAGTTCGATAATAATTTGTACATGTAAATTTACAAACATATTTGCGTTAAATTACAAACATATTGACATTATATATGTATTATAACTCGCAGCTAACTTTTTATCTTATCTAGGAACTTTTGCTGAAATTTTTGAATCCGCCTCTGCCTCAGGGCCCTTGATCGGAATTGATGGGATGGTCCCTTGCTTGCTTCCGGAGAGTAAATTAGTTTATTGTCCTCCACGTTGTCATACACAGTTTGTACTGTTAGTTTGACAATTGTATGTGTAAAATTAACTTAAAATTCGAGTTTTATTATTTCAGTATATTTCTACCCCTAGGTAAGAGCCCGTATAAAAAAATCCGCCTCTACCCGATGGAAAACCGGAGAAAAACGCTGTCCAGGATGGGGCTACAAGATAGGAACCGTTACCTTTGGTGAATGACGATCTAGAACTGTGTAATGGGCAGATGAGCAGTGAAATGTCTATGTCATGAATTCAACCTCGACTTCAGCGCCCCCAACCTTCTGAAACATTAACAGGTGTCGAAGTATTTGAAAGTGAAATGCTGGCCATCTGACTCCATTAATTAGATCACCTGTTTTCATGGCTTCTCATTCTCCGATTCAGATTTATGGAAGAAAAAATAGGTAACTACGTTCCATGTCCCGTACAGCAAAATCTTCTCAATTTTGATCCGAATGTCGTTTTGTTTCTTAATCTCTCTCATCGACGTGTACGAAGGCGATGACGCAAAGATGTCTCTAAAGCAGATCGCCATGATTCATTGGGAAATGGAGCTCCTTGATCCGCTGGTGATGAGGTGACCTTTGATGGCGGCGGCGGCGAGGTGGCGGTGCTCTTGACATCTAACCTTCGTGCTTCGCGCTCTGCCTCATAAAGGAGCATCCGCCCTACAGCCCAGCTTTTGTTGATCCTTGCGCCACTGGGATCCTGCGTTCCTCCCTGTTTCCACGCACATGACGATGTACGAGAACATCCACCTCCGGTTGTACTTCAGCTGTCAGAGCGTTTTCAAGATTTTATCACTTCAGATCCACGCTTAAATGCTTCCCATTTCATCATTGCTTCTATTATGTCAAGGAATTTATCGATCTTAATATAAAAAAGTTAATTTTTCAATTATCACTTTAAATATTTGTTTATCTAGTTAATGCATTGCCCTGAATTCACCAACTGTGAAATTCCTTCCATAATTTATCATGCTATTTTATGGTAATGCCAATGATAATTGTTTAAAATATCACGATTATTTTAATATTTTGTTATTATTGTTTCTACTATAAGTCATAATAGTAAGAATATATGTCATTATATTATTCCTTGGGACGGTTGTACACGTTATCTATGTAGTACATGAGAACGTTCTCGATCCGGATTTCTTACGTTCGTTTTTTTTCTTGTACGGAGTGGGATATAGATCCCCGGGAGGCGTATAACATATGAACAAGAATGTAAACATCTATGAAAAAGGTAATCCTCAAGGCATTTCTCTTGATAGATTCAATATAATCGCTCGCGATGGTTTTCTTACAAAATTGCTTTCGTACTAGTTGAGTGGTTAAGGACTTCAATGGTTATCCTTCTTCAAAGATATGTATCAAAAAGTTAAAATTTTCTAAGCTAAATAACGAGTCCGTCACCATGTCACTCTCTTGTTCGCCAACACAGCATTCATCGTCCTAGAGTTTTCATCACTTTGTCAAAAAGGTTATATCATTCAGGAATCGTCCCCTTTCTATTCCCCTTCCAAAGGCGTTAAGACTTCGGAAAATTGAATATTTTGAAATCGGCGATTAAAAGCTTTCAACTACACCATTGTTTCTAGAAAGTAAAATAATGCATTGATTGTAATAAGAATGTAATATGAGAAACTAAGGGCAATGTGCCTCATCAGCTGATTTGTCCGTTATTAGCAAGTTTCTAATAAATAAATTTATAGTCAATAAAGCAGTACAAACTGTGTATGACCACGTGGAGGACAATAAACTAATTTACTCTCCGGAAGCAAGCAAGGGACCATCCCATCAATTCCGATCAAGGTTCCTAAGGCAGAGGCGGATTCAAAAATTTCAGCAAAAATTCCTAGATAAGATAAAAAGTTAGCTGCGAGTTATAATACTAATAGAATGTCAATATGTTTGTAATTTTACGCAAAAAATTTACATATACAAATTATTATCGAACTATAGATAATTCTTGGTATAGTGTTTAAAAATCATAAGAGTTGAAAAAAACCCACTAAATTCACGATTTATTGTTACAATAAACACGCCCCTAGACAAAGCCTAGAGAACCTGTATAAGAAATCCGCCTCTACCCGAAGGAAAAACGGAGAAAAACCCGGGCCAGGATGGGGCTACAGAATTAATGTACACAACCGTGCCAAAGTTGAGTACACATAAAACTAAATTAATATGAGCCATACGGCAACACAATCATGCAAGAAAATAGTTTTTGAAATTGTTATAAGTTATTTAAAAAGTGCTACAGCAATGGCGTGATAAAGTACAAGACGAATTTAACTTTTATTAAAATCAATAAATTCTTTTACATTGTAGAAGCACTGGTGCAGGTGGTAGTTTTTAACCGCGGATTTGAAAAGATTCAATTTCATAATATCTTTCATATTTTTGGGCAGGGAATGCAGGGAAGTGTTAAGATATTTAATTCCTTGAATAAAAGTTTACAAGAGTTTCGGGGGTGAGATTTACAAATTATCCGAACTATTCTCTTCTGAATTCTGAAAATTTGAATACTCTGACCGGAATTGCCCCAGAAGGTAATGCCATAACGTAAAAGGAAGTAAATGTTTGCAAAATATACGGAACGGGAAATACATGAACTACGTTAACTAAGATTCGTAATGCGTAACACAATTTGCTTAATTGGGAATTAAGATTGTCAATGTGACAATTCCATTTGAGGTTGTCTTGAATATGGAGACCTAAGAATTTTGTATTTGTAACAGTTTTTAATTGTGTTCCGTTTAAAGAAAGAGAAACCTGGGGTAAAGATTTTGTGATACTATTATGAAATGACATAGACACTGTTTTGTCAGTGTTTACAATGAGACGATTTGCATGGAACCAAATTGAAAGGTTAAATAAAACGTTTTGAGCGTTGGCGTGTTTACATAGTAAATTAGTGTCATTAGCAAAGAGAACCATTTTGCAATCTGATGTGGATGATGACATGTCGTTCACTTACAATAAAAAGAGTATAGGACCGAGAATTGAACCCTGGGGTACTCCGCAAGTAAGTGGCTTTGATTCTGAAAGACAACGCTGAAGTATTTTATTTTTAGTATAGGATATTTCGATCTGTTGATATCTATCTTTGAAATAAGAAGTTAGACATTCATGTGGAAGTCCTCGAATGCCTAAAGAATGCAATTTGGAAAGGAGAATTCCGTGATCGATGACATCGAATGCTTTGGATAAGTCAAGAAAAACACCCTTAGGATTTTCTCCACGGTCAAGAGAAATGGTAACATCGTTTAAGAAAGAAAATATTGCGCTTGTAGAGGAAAAGGATTTCCTGAAACCGTGTTGATCGTCGGAGAGAATGTAATTTTTTGATAAAAAATTTAGAAGACGCGTCTTCTAGCAATTTTCTATAAATCTTCATTGGAAACGATGCCTAACCTTCAGATGTATGATGTTTTATGATATAACAGTACAAATATATTTAGTGTCGTATCGTGTCTAGGAATTTGAAGCTTCAATTTATGAATAACATCATGTTTTAGAGGTTAACTGCTTTCTCAGTTCCCGTTCTTCTGACAGGTTGTTGTAAATAATCTCAGGAAATATTACATCACTTCGTACTTTACGAGTAAATTAATGGATATAGGCAGTGGCGGATCTACACCGTATTCAAGGGAAGGGGGAGTGTCTAACTGGAGAGCTTGTTTGTTTAAATATTAAGGTTTTATAACACAAATTTTATAAATATTATATATAACTAAAATGTACCAATTAGATAATTAACAATCTGATATTGTTAATAACAATGACAATTATTTATTAAAGTAAATTATATAATATTATTAATTTTATCAATCTGGTAATATAAATTTCATTAATTTAATATCATTAATTTTATTAATCATGTATTATTATTATTATTATTATTATGAACAAAAACACTTATAGCGTATAACAATTATTAATCTGGTAACACTTTTACAAAGTAGGCTATATACCAACTTCAATTTTATCTGTTAATAGTTCAGGTCCAATAGGGGGTTGGCTAAAACCCCCTTAGTCACACCCCCAAAGATCCGCCACTGGTTATGGGTCGTTCCTTTCATAATCGGTCTATAGACTCGAACATATATTTTTGTAAGGTTGAGAGCGGTATCAGATTTCAGCAAAATTCTTTCTTCCAGTTTTAAAAGTTCTGGACGATTGTAAAAATGTAAATATGTAATATTGAATAAGTTATATGTGATAATAAAAAATATTACAGAATTTACTTTCTATTCTCACTTAATAACCCTCATAAAATTAATATTATTTTAGCATCCAGTATAAATATTGTTTAAAAACTTAATAAAACTCGCAAAAATAAACAGCTTTGTTTAAATAACTATGTAGTTTTTTTCTGAATTTTAAGGACAATTTTTTTAACCAAATCTCAGATAGTCCTTTTTTGGTTGATTATAAAAAGAATAACACATAACAGAATTCTTTCATGGCTTTGTATATAGCTTACTGAGCAATATATAATTCTATATAATTCCCTCCCCAAAAATATAAAAGATATTATTAAATTGAATCTCTTCAAATCCGCGGTTAAAAGATACCTCCTGCATCGGTGCATCTAAAATGTAAAAGAATTTATTGATTTTAATAAAAGTTAAATCCGTCTTGCACTTTATCACGCCATTGCTGTAGTACTTTTTAAATAACTATTTTCTTACGTGATTGTGTTGTGTCTTATGATTCATATTAATTCAGTTTTAAGTGTACTCAACATTGGCACGGTTGTGTACATTAACTCTGCAGCCCCATCCTGGCCCGGGTTTTCCTCCGGTTTTCCCTCGGGTAGAGGCGGATGTTTTATAAAGACTCGCTAGGCTCTTGCCTAGAGACGCCATCAATTGAAATAATTATTCACGAATCTAGTATTATTTAATGGTTACATTTATCAACAATATAGTTTGATAATAATACGTACTTGTGAAATGAATTTTTTATGTTTCATTAAATACAAATTTGTTGGTATTATGTTAATACTATAACATGTGTCGAACTATTTTTATTGTTAGAAGTGTGCTGAAACGTTAAATCCGCCTTTGCCTCAGGACCCTTGATCGGAATTGATGGGATGGTCCCTTGCTTGCTTCCGGAGAGTAAATTAGTTTCTTGTCCTCCACGTGGTCATACGCAGTTTATAACTGCTTTTTGACAATAAAGTTTATTATTATTATTTTTCTCTGTTATTATTTTCTCTGTTATTATTATTATTATTATTATTATTATTATTAACTATACTAAACCTATTCTGAGCGGGGAAGGGAGAGGTCCAATTCCTCCTCATTGTTAAAGTTGTAGAGATGAAATGTATCTGGAGGAACAACTTTACATTTCCATGTATTCATACAGAATTGTTTGTGTTACAAGCTTTATATGAAAAGGTAATCAGTTGACTCATCTATTCTTTTAGTCAATTATTCTTGAAAGTTTCGAATATTTAGGAATTCGTATGAGTAAAATTTGAAAACAGGCAACTTTTTTCAAAACTAATATTGTCGTGTAACGTGTTTAGTATACTTTTCAACACTTGATATATTTTGTTGGAGGAAATTAAATCTTTTAGATTTTGCAAGGGAAAAGTTAATTTTATTTTATTTTTAATTTGATGAGTTAGTGAAGTTACAGTATAAATATTATTTGGAACCCAACCTAGTGACAGCACATGTTGAATTAAAATAGATAAAACCTAAAAATAAAAGTATCCATTATTAATTCAAAATATGTTCGAACGGATACGCATTCCAGATCTCCAAGCGATACAATAGTAGAGTTAATAAACAATTCCAACGACAGTTTTATACATGAATTCCTGCACTTTGCATCTCAAGTGTCCTTTGCCTGCTTCGAGCCTTTGATGTCTGTTCCTTATCTAAAGATCAAAGCGTCATATTATCATACGGTCGATATAATCATGACATCATTGAAAGGGAATCTGTTCTGGTGATCCGCCTTAGCGGCTTTTATTAAAATAAAGGGAAATTGCAGTCCGCAGAGAGTCGTAGTGCATTGCAGTAAGAGCTTTACCACCATTACAAATGACTTGAACGGCATTTACTATGATACTCAATGCCTGACATCGCCGTAAATGAGAAAGCTATACAAATAGATTATCCACGGACTGCAATATTAATTTATTCCTACATAATACATGGGATAGTGGCGATATTCCGGAGGGTGGAGGATTTTCCATAGGCGGGAATGTCATTTTACACTTTCGTTATTATTAATCTCGAATTTTGACTTCACATTACATCTTACGATTCATTTTGGAATAATAAATTGATAGCAGTACGTATATAATTAAACAAATGTTTATAAGCATTAAATCCGCCACTGCTCTTGGATTCTTGATTGGAATTGATGGGATGGTTCCTTGCTTGTTTCCGGAGAGTAACTTAGCTTATTATCCCCCATGTAATCATGTGCAGTTTGCAACTGTGTTTTTTACAATAAAGATTATTTATTTATAATATAACCGACAAAACTTAAACAATTGCCAAAAAAATAAAGAACTCGTATTTTGTTATTATGCATTATAATTCATTTCCCGAAAACGTCGATACAAATTTGTAAATTTTTTCAAAATTTCGTACCTTTAAAGAGATTAGAGCGAAAATAACATTGGCACACACACACAAAAAAAAGTCGAAACCCAGAAGGTAGACCCTATTACCCCTATGTATTTTGGGGTGCTGAAACCGATTATGACTATAACAAAATTATAATAATGTTCTTTAGTCATAATCGGTTTCAGCGCCCCAAAATACATAGGGGTAGTGGGGTCTACCTTCTGGGTTTCGACTTTTTTCTTTGTGCCAGTGTAATTAGTGGTTCGTCAGTTTCAATTTGTTTTGAGCAACTTGTGATTGCGGAGATTGTTGATTGATTGGAAGCTCTGTTAATGGCGTGGATCACTAATTAAACGTGGACATTTCTCGTCGTAATTGTTAGGATAAGATCCTACTGACACTGAACCATCTAGTGTTCATACTTGCGGGTGAGACTTAAAAAGATGTCACGCTTCCTAAACGTCTACACAAAGACAAAGGATTCGGAAAGTAATTATGAATGAATTATTTTTTCTCAACGTGCATTTTAAGAAAATGAAAATGCAAAATATTGTGAAAATGCAATAAATAGAGGTAGTCTGGGGCACAATACATTAATAAAAGTCACTGGTAAACTAGATATTACACTGCTCAATAATTAGAACAGTTTTACTGAACGAAAATAATTAAATGGTCGCTTGTTAAGATAGGGTAAATATCCTGAGCTTTGGAATATCGAAAAACCCGCATAAAAGGGTTACGACAACTTAAGAAAGGGGGGTTTCCACTGTCCGTAAGTTAATTCCCCCCCTCCTCTCCCTGACAGGGGAAGAATCGTGTTTTTTTGCTTTTGTTCTTCCTCTACACAAGCTCAAGTATAAATCTGCTTTTTTTCTATTAAAAAAAATGGGTGATTGAAACATTAATTCAGGGATTTTTTTTTCAAAATTATCCAAACCCAATAAATATTATGACTTATAGAAGCTTGCAGAAAAAAACACGCAAAAAAATTTTCACGTAGAAAATTAATTTCTTTGTAACACCACAAGGGGTCGTCCTTAAAATACGTTTACTCTGAGGGGGCGGTGTCGCATCCGGCGTCACGGGGAACGGGAGGTCACACAGATTTGTACTTCATGGAGTTTCATATTATTTCATAAAATTCAAGATCATGAAAATTACCGTGGCAGTGATAAACTATCTTAATTTTTTAACTCAAAATAGGAAGCAATGATTTTGAACCACTTTTTACAAATCAGTGTTAAAATATAAGAAATGTGTAAACAAATTCAATAAAATATTGTAATGCTTTTTAAATCAGTATCAAAAAATAATGTTTAAATATAATAAATATTTAAACTCATTACAAAAATTCTGAACCTTTATTTTTTCTATAAACCAGAGGGATACTTGATACATTTGAGACGTTCACAGGGAGGGGGAAGTCTCGTTTTTGTGACAACATTGTACAAAGGTGCAAATTTTTGTTTTTGAGTGATGCATAAAAAATTAAAATCGAATAAAAGTCAATCTGTGTAAGACAATTTCACCAAGATTCACCACCAAGATTCGTCAAATGTTCTAGATTTGCATAGTGGTCAAACATCTAAACATTATTTTGTAATATGTATTATGGAAAGGAGTAATGTAGTTTACACGATACTATATAAAGGTTGCAACGCTAATTACATAGGCCAGACAAAAAAAAGGACTGAAAACAAGAATTCGTGATCACCAACGGAGCATCAATGCAGGGGAATCCAATGTTGTATCGACTCACTGCTCAGCCGAGGATGGATTAGGAAAGCATCATGATAATAGACAGGGTAAGTAAACATTATAAACACTACATGTCCGAAATGTTAGACGTAGAAACCACAATGGGGAGTTTGAACTAAAAATAGTACTAGATTAGGTAGAATTAAATCACTAAAATATCTTAAATTATCATAAATAAACAGACTAAAGTGTACTTATTGTGATTTTAACTGGAGAAACGTACCTCACCGGTCATTTAAATGAAATAATAGCAATTATGATTGATGTAGAAATACATTGTCTTATGAAGTAAACACTTATTTACAAAATAAGATCAACTTTTAAATCACGAAAGAGATGGAAGTTTACTTTGATTTCTAGTAAATTTTCTGAAGTATTTTGTACATTACTTTTATTTACAACTCACCGGATATCCGAGAAAGATATTTCACTTTTTCCGAGATGAGATGAGATATAAATCACGAAACCATTTTGCTCGGTCGCCATGTTTTTAGATGCTCTTGTGCATTTTAAAGAGTCAAGCGAGTTCTTGAATATTATTTACACTATATTACTAAATGATAGACGGAAATTAAATTACGTTTTTTCATCACTATCATTCATATTTTTGTATCTTAAGTGGGGACACAGAATAACTATGGGATATTTATTTTTCAATATGATTATTTTCAGAAGGATTTCTGTTTTTAATTTCACTGTTTTTATTTTTTGTGTTGTTAAATATTATGTAGTTTCATTCATGACATGTTACTAAGATACTGTACTATTCATGAATAAGGATATTGAACCTATCAAAGTAGCAAACCAGTGACGAATCGTTGTAATCTATACTAATAAGAGTTTCTGTGACGCAAAAAATCGGAAAGAGGTAACCGATGAAATTATTTTAAATTTTAAATGACTCGTATGACAATTGACTATGAAGCTTATTAATGTGTCCCCAATTGCATTACGCGATCGACTGAACGTATCATATAGTGACTGAATCGTAGAAGTAAAATTATATAAAGACAAAACAAAAACAAAAAACAGTGAAATGAAAACTTGGTTAATGAAGCTTTCTGATTCAAATGTATTTTCCTTCTGCCTGGATTTTAAAATAATTCGTAATTACGAACATATTAACATACAATATTGGAAACTGTATATTTGTAGGTTCTCACCATGGTGTTTCAAATGAACAAAATTGAAAATTTATCACGGAAGTAGATAAATATGGAAGATAATATATGAAAAGAACCCTGGGTAACGCTAGGTAAAATGAGTTAAAAAAGCCAAACCTGATGACAGGCGTTTCAATGCCATGTACGTCCAATAATGATTGTTTTATGTTTCTTTTGGAATCCCATGCGACGCCGGGTAGAAATATATATTTTTAGCATAAAAAAGTTATTTAGCCAAAGATTTTTTTTTCATTTTATTTAATTGCATTCGGTATCACAAGGACATTACCCGGGTTTCACTCCTTGTCTCTTGATCTCTGTTTCTGTTATTAATAGTCTTCCTTTGATGTATACGATCTTTTATTGTGCCTATTTGCGATGTTAGATTCACGTCCCCGTCCCTACCACGAGGAGGCGGGCACCATCTACTATCTATTCCAGTTTATTATTTTCCTGATATATATTATCTCTCTAACTTTTTCTTGAAATTCCTGGTATATGTCTTCCTTTCTTAAGAATAATGACCATTGTCCATCTGGGTATACCCTATTTTCTGTAAGGAATCTTAGTAGATCACCACTTTCCATGTCGTTATATATACAGTCATATAGAATGTGGCTTTCATCCTCTTCTCCTTCCCCACACACACATTGAAGTATCTGTTAATTTTAACCGATGTAAGTGCTTTGCACATTATATTAATACTTTTCATATTCAAGTGAATAATCTAATTGGTACTTGCTACGCATTCTCTGAAGCACTAGTGAACAAGAGCCAAAGCAATCCGTGGAGCTTCACACGGAATGAACTGATGAAGCGTAAAATGTAGCTCATGATCATAAATCAAGCGGAGATGCTCCTTGTGATGGAAGATAATAATAAATCAGAGATTCGCGAAAAGTGAAAGGAAGGAAGGGGCTGAGAACATTGATTGGCCATAGTGGGAAACACGAGCTTTTGCGGGCGACGCCTCCGCGGTATCTGGAGCAGGAGGTGCTTCATGCGACGTGCAGCATCCCGGGGGCGGCGACCGCTTGCGCAATGGAACAGCTCCATCCCATTTGCGTCATGAGCGGAATGTTTTACTCAACTTGCTTTACAATCAAAACTCCTATCATTAGACACGAAAAGGAATTGAGGCATGGAAATGGAAAACAACAAAACTGATTAAAGGACGTAATTGATTATGGAAAAATTACCAAAGATTACTTTCTCATACACGTAGTATATGGAAAGTATTGCAATCGTCAAAAATTCTCAAGTGAGATTTGGACGGAAATATCCTGGCGATCCCTTTGGAAAAAGTGGTTTTTGGCATAACATCCGTCCGTCTGTGCGCAGCGATTCTAAGTTAATGAATGAATATATTTAATTCATATTTCGTATTTACGGTAGAATTTAATTGTTGTCGATGCACATGCTCTAATTTCTTTTTACTTTAAGACAAAGGGTACTTCACATGAAGGTCAAAGTATTACTCTTTTGAATATTTCTCGAAAACGGCGCCAACTATTTTCCTTACATTTGCTGTACGTAAGGTACAATTAGTAAGCATTACATCCACATTAGCGGAATTTCGCTTAAAAGTTTGGTATAGACGCAGTAAAATAATTTCTGTCTTCTACAATTAAACATGAGTTTATTGTTTGAAGAAGCTTGAATGGTATTAACCAGTGTAAATGGACCAAGCACACGTAGAATACACTTTTCGTAAAATGAGATGAAAGATATGATAATGATAAAATACATAGGAGGTCAGCAAACGCACCGCAGATAGGAAAATACATCAATTTCTGTCAACAACGAAATTATATTTACATAACACTTTTACGATATTTATAAGACTGATATGTCGCTATATGTTTTGAAATAATATTCTGAATACGTATTTTACTTTGAAATTTCAAATAAAATACAGTAATATGTTCATCTAGCGACTTTGAGCATGATCAGAATGCGACCAAAATATAGAGGACCACGCCAGAAATGACTCTTTCACTGTAGAATATTTTCTCGCTCTGCAGACGGAGAAACGTATACGAGAAAGTATGAATAATAATAATAATAATAATAAATTTATTATCAAAAAACAGTACAAACCGCATATGACCACGTGGAGGACAATAAACTAATTTACACTCCGGAAGCAAGCAAGGACCGTGCCAACGTTGAGTGCACATAAAAAACGTTGAGTGTATAAAAAGCAGTTACGAACTGCGTATGACCATGGACAATAAACTAATTTACTCTCCGGAAGCAAGCAAGGGACCATCCCATCAATTCCGATCAAGGGCCCTAAGGCAGAGGCGGATTCAAAAAAATATAGCATAAGTTCCTAGATAAGATAAAAAGTTAGCTGCGAGTTATAATACATATATAATGTCAATATGTTTGTAATTTTACATGTACAAGTTATTATCGAACTATAGATTATTCTGAGATAGTGTTTAAAAATCATAAGAGTTGAAAAAAAACCCACTAAATTCACGATTTATTGTTACAATAAACACGCCCCTAGACAAAGCCTAGAGAACCTGTGTAAGAAATCCGCCTCTACCCGAAGGAAAAACGGAGAAAAACCCGTGCCAGGAATGGAATGGTATGTGCAATGCACCAATAGTTTGACGTTAACCAACGGTGCTTAAAAAAATTAAATTATCCAAATTTAAGGTGTCCTGTAGAATCCATTGTGATTGTAGATTGAAATATGGATAATGTTCTAAGTACCACGTGTTTTTCCCCGTCTTCCAAAAGAAGTAAAATGCTCCAAGTACTGCGGATAGTGTTCAAAGGAATGTCTGTGCCTCACCTGATAACCAGCATTTTACCTTACATTACTCCAAATTATTGAAAAATTAGTAAAAAATTATTACAATATCGATTTCCTTACCTGTTATTGCATAATATATGCGAATACTTATACGCTCACGGCATGTTTTAAATGTCACTGCAATTAAACCATCGACAGAAGGCACTTCGACTTTGAGCATGAATGCATTACTACAGCATTGACGTTGTCAAGAAGAATGTTTTCTACAAAGAAAAATTTTCTTTTGCACTTAGGACCTTTTTGATTGTCCCAAATAATAAACAGAAAAATCACAATGGGGATTTTAAACTTCTGTAAATATGCAGAGAAATTATCGAGCTTTACATTTCATTTATCAATATTGTGATAATTTTGTATATCGTATCTGTTTTTCTTTGTTTTATAGTTTTTATTCCTTCTGATGATTAATATTATAGCATTTCATCCGTAACACGTGGACTGTGCATTATTTATGGAAATACCTGACGAAGGTCAAAATCATGGTTGTCTCGTTTAGAAGCGCAATACAGTACATTGTCTACTCAAGGTCATAAAATTTTATAACTTAATAAGATAATGATTGACGTAAATAGCTCTATTAAGAAGTACGTGTTAACTAATTCCAATTAAACAAGCATAGTAGTACATCGCTAATCAAGTAATTGAGGAAAGTAAAAGTCGTGATGGTGAATGGGTGCGTACACAAGACAGAGCGAGTGCGCCAGGCTGGCGCCAGGTGAGATCTCCCTGAGGTCGACATCCATCTCGATCTCACGCAAAGACGCACGGATTTTCTTCGCAGGTATTCCTCGCTCAGAATCTTCAAATCTGCCGCCGGTATCTGCTCGTGATTGGCCGGTTATTATGTTCCCTCGATAACTCACCAACAAAATGACCGAGAGAATTGAATCTCGTTTCATTAGGAATTGAGTCCGATTTTCAGACAGGTCATTCCGACAACATTTCGAAAAATTCAAAAAACTGAAGAAAATAGAAATTAATTTTCTACTTTAAAATCTAAAGTACAGATTGCCCCAACTTGTTTATACCTCTCGCCGTTTACTAAGTAAGACGTGAAAATTCTGTTTAAACGTTTCGTTAATTGCTACGAACCATTATTTTTTATGTGAATTATTTTCAATATAGGCTTACAATTAAATACATAATTCAAGACTTGCGACCTTTTTGGTTATGTAATGGACGTTAATTGTATTAGAATGGGCTTAAATATTTATTCCCATTATTATTTTCTCGGTCCTGTTCATAAGAAGTTAATTTGGACAGTTGAATCGAGCGCATTCCTAATTTTAATATGATATACCCCAACGACGCATGTTCAGAACAGAACCTGTTAATGATCTATCATTCTTCATCGACAGCATGAACAAAGGAAGGAATATTACGCTGTCATTGTGGATTTATTTCTCCCCACTCCCCCTTAACATATCTTTTGAACCAATCAATGAACTTAGATGATGAAGAATACTTTCCGCAAGAGCGTTACTGGTAATAGAACATACTTTTGGTTATACTAATCACGAAAGAATTGATCCATCGCGTTCCAAAATTTTCTGATTTTAATTCTTAAATTCACCATAACCCTTTACAGCTTGTTCTAATCATATCACACATTCGAAATAGTGACAAAACGCAGAAAATAAATTGGTATTATATAATATTAATCCTTTATTTGTTATTTCTCCTTTATGCAATATACTTGTATTTCGAAAGAGTAAATGTAACAGTAATAAATTAATAAAAATTTTCATTTTCTCGCTCAAAGGTGTTTGTCTTACAATTACTTAATTTTTATCGTATCCTTCTCTTTCCTTCGTGATATGAATCTATTAACTGCACGGTGTGTATTCGAGCGTAAAATCGATTCGATTGACCTGACCATCTGCTGAGGATTTCTCCTCAACACAATGGTCCAATTGTCCAACTCTCCTCTCGGAAAATTCCCTTCTTGAGGCATCGAGAGAACAGAGCACGGTGTCCGCGGCGGAATTCGAACATGTGGTCTATGGTTCTCCATTTGCGGAGTTTCTATGTGATAATAGATGATAATAGTAATTAATAAATTTGCAAGTGAACAATGCTCGGAGGCGGATAGAAAAGATGACATAATAAAAGTATACATAATACAATAATAACAGGTTAAATAACAAATCATCGCCCAAATATCTATGAAATATTATTTGTATAAAATTGTTAGAAAATTAGTACACAAGATTATAACTAGAAAGAAATTAAATTAAAGAAATTAATTATCTACGCGAGGCCCAGAGCTGTGTGTATTCACTTACGTCCACAAACACATTTTCGTTAACAAACAGACACGGACACAAGCTCATACGTACATGCATGCATCAATATACGCACATGTACATCATTGCTCCTCCTATATTCTTACCGTAAAAGTAGTTGCTATAATATAATTAAAAGAAATTAATAGCTATAAAAAATAAAACCGAAACAGAGTTTTTGTGAACAATCCTGCACACTTCACTACATGTCACTACACTTGAAAAACGATGTGATAGGAAGGTATTCATTATATTCAAAAAAGAACACAGATTATGTAATGTACCGCTGCTGAATATCTTACGATGATTTTCTGATGACGAATTAAGTATGACGAACCTCTCGTACCTTCATGTTGCACAAATTGTTTTGTGTTTTCGAGAAAAAAGAGTGAAAGGAAATTTTAACAATTTTTCACAGGAGAAATAGCAAAAAAACACCTTTGAAAATAATTTCCTCTTTGATGTAATCTGCTATGGCAAATTTATTTTCGTTAATGTTAAATAGTGAAAGGAATTTTAAGGAAGGAAAATTGCTCTCCCCATCATTGTAAATCTTTGTCAAAGTTTTATGCAGATGTCAGTCACAATTTTTCCTAGGAATTTTTGCAACGTAAGTAGATGTAAATAAAAATAAATAATATTTTTCAACATATCTTAAAAGTATTTTTTCTGGTTAAACATCTTGGGCTTTCTAGGCTCTTGCTTAGGGACGGCGGTCTTATTTATACTATTGTAATAATTAACCTCAAATTTAGAGTTATTTTAACATTTAGGATTTATAAACAATATTTTCAAAATAATTTAAATATTTGATTTGTGCGAAATATCATAATTTGTTTTGTTTTCTGTGAAATACAATTTGTTGGTAATCTGTTGATAATATAAAACGTAGCCAACTATTTTTATTAATATCTAGGAAGTACATCTGAAATGATAAGTCCGTCTAGTCCCTGGGGCCGTTGATCGGATGAGATGGAATGGTCCCTTACTCGCATCCGAAGAGTAAATTAGTTTATTGTCCTTCAGTTTGTAACAGCTTTTTCGACAGCAAACGTATTATTACTTATTTGCCTTTGGTGAAAGGAAGGTGTGTTGGTGGTTTAAAAAACCAGACTCATCACTTAAAAACAATCTCATTTCAAGTGAACCAATATGGTCTTCGGTCCCCTGAACTGCTGAGTTGAAGAACACGAGTTTCATTCCCGCTCGGTCGAACTGAATGAGGTTTTCAGCCGGGGTTTCCCTCACTATTTCCAGTCCAATATTCATGCTCCGCTTCCCGTGCCCTGGCACTCCAACAAATCTCCTTCCCAATTCATTCTCGCAAACCACGAGACCAGTTCGAACAGCAGTTTCAATGTCGGGCTACTTCGAAACCTCGAATACTCCTTACTTGAAATTTGGAGCAGATTTTATTCCATGACAGAAGTTGATAGATGGTCTGTTTACTCCAAATTATTTATTTCACGGATTCACCCAAATATTAAATTATTTTAGAAACAATGACCCACCAAAACGTTCATTTACGTCAGAAATTGATTGCATAGATTGAAGTAGACACTTTCATTCCTTAATTCATTTAATTAATTTATGCAATATCCGCGAAGTTTTGATATTTAAATAATGAAGAACCCGTATCGACTCCTAGTGATTTCGATGTGAAAGTATCGATTCTTATCCTCGCAATGACTCATTCCGCTTGAAGTGAAGCGAGTGCTGTACAACGCCTGCTCTCTCGTGTTATCTTCCGAAGGGGGCCATTTCGCAAAACGCCCCGACGGGGAGGCGCATGGGGCGTCCGCATTCCGAGCGAAAGGATGGAAGACTGAGGTGGAAACATATTCGTCACGGGTCAACAGGTTCACTCCTTCCATCACAGCAACGATAATAATAACAGCAACTACAAAAATTACGTCTGCAGGTCAACTCTGTCAACACTGGAGCTCACTTCTCCAAGAAGTTTTATAAATTGTAGAGAATATTGTTAATTAACTATTTGTTAAAAAATTAATAACATTGAACAATTAAAAACATTTTTGTCATTGACAATATTCTCGTCTTCTATCATATTAATATTGGAGGAATTGGTCTGATGTTAACAGATTGACGTTCATAACAAGCAATAAAATATTTTGTCTTTCTGTCATTATTTATTGATGCAAAAGGCATTTTCGGTCGCATGGCGGCCGTCTTCAGTGTTACAATTTTTTAAAATAAAATATAAATTACAAAATAAATATAAATTGAAACATTCTAAAAACAATCTAC
>NNCF01127080.1:529007-553749 GCA_002313205.1 Laupala kohalensis | reverse complement strand
ATATTTTGTAAAAAAAAAATTTAGCACTGAAGATAGCCGTCATGCGGTCGAAAATGCCTTTTGCATCAATAAATAATGACAGAAAGACAAAATATTTTACTGCTCGTCATATTAATATTGTTTATTTTATACTCTTGTAAGTAATGGCCCAAGTTTCTCTCCAGTGGATATTTGACCTTAACGGATATAATTTTTCCTACCTTCTCTAGCTACGGGAGTGAAAAGTAGCTTAATACCTCCCACGAGGTCACATAGAATGCCCAAATGGTAATTATTATATCTAACATAATTGTGTATTTCAAAAACAACCATTCAATCCATACCTGTATCTCGATGAAGTTGGTTTTCTAAACTTCCTTCGGTTGCATTAGCAATTAGTACACACACGAAAACCAGTCCCTCGCTATGTCAGCTTGTCTTCAAGTATGTGATAGAAACAATTTCTCAATAACCACCGAAATAATTTATTCCAATTTTCACGAAAGGATAAAGCGTCTCTCAAAGAAGAAGTACGCGGATAACTGGTGGGTATTTTTGTTGTTGTTCAAAATTTGCCGACCCATGACAATGAGTGTTGATAAAGTAAAGAAAACATTACATCGTCTGAGAGGTATCTACGAACACGTTGCTTTAATTGTTCAAAACAAAATACGACAATATTATTCACATCACATATGCATATGCAACCACGGATATTTTTGTCGTACTATCTCTATTAAAGGCGTTCTTTGTTCTCAGCGTTTTACGAATATTAAAGTTGCCATTAAATCGTTCTATTGAGATGAAAAGTTTAGATTCTACGAGGGAGTGTTGGGACTTGCTCCGTCGGCGCTAAAGAAATATTTTAAACTATATTTTTAAGATTTTTAGACGTATTATTTTTCTTTGCGAACTCCAGACGGAAGCCGCGATTGCAAAGATGAATTTCTTCCTTTTCTGAATTTTGACAACACCAAAAGAGATAAAGAATTTTCTAAAGAACAAACCTGTGAGAATGTTGTGGTTCTGGCGCCCTCTTCGATGTTCGAGATCCCACGAAAGAAGAACAGAGAGAGGAGAAAAGGAGAAGAAGGAAAAACACGAGAACAAGTGCATAAATGAGATTATTCTGTACAGATAATTTAATCGGCTAAAAGAACAAGTTCTTCAAAACCATTGCACATATTTTCTCGTATACGTTTCTCTGTCTGCAGAGTGAGAAAATATTATATAGTGGAAGAGTCATTTCTGGCGTGTGGTCCTCAATATATTGGTCGTCTTCCAGTCGCTAGATGAACGTATTACTGTCATTTATTTGAAATTTCAAAGTAAAATACATATTCAGAATATTATTTTAAAAAAACGACATATCAGTCTTATAAATATCGTAAAAGTATTATGTAAATATAATTTCGTTGTTGACAGAAATTGATGTATTTTCGTATCTGCAGTGCGTTTGCTGTCCTCCTATGTATTTTATCATTATCATATCTTTCATCTCATTTTACGAAAAGTATATTCTACGTGTGCTTGGTCCATTTACACAGGTTAATACCATTCAAGCTTCTTCAAAGAATAAACTCATGTATAATTGTAGAAGACAGAAATTATTTTACTGCGTCTATACCAAACTTTCGAGCGAAATACGACTAATGCGGATGTAATGCATTCTAAAAGTATATTGCGTACAGAAAATTTGAGCAAAATTGTTGTAGCCATTTTTGAGAAATATTCAAAAGAGTACTTTGACCTTCACGTGAAGTAGCNTTGGAGCAATTTTTGAGAAATATCCAAAAGAGTACTTTGACCTTCATGTGAAGTAGCCTTTGATTTAAAGTTTAAAAAAATAGAGAACGTGCATCGACAACAATTAAATTTCTGTATTCTATGTATATGAGAAAGTAATAACCATGAAAATGCCTTTAGATCAAAGAATCTTCAGTATTGTTACCACCGAAGCACAATATTCGCCGGGCCTCATTTCATAGTCCGTAGAAGGATTAGGATAAGTATCATTTCCCTCTAGGCTAGTTGATATTTTATCTATCACGAAACAATCGCACTTTCTCCACTCTTCAATGTTTCTTAAGAAAATTGACAAAATATCAAACGAACAAAATCTAGCGAGGAAGATCGATTCAGCATTGTCTCAATTCTTAAGTCTGTACGCGGGATATAATTGTCGATACTAATTTCTTTGCTTTCATCTTATTGGCTGTCGGTGAGTGGGCTCACTCGTTCGTTTTCTTCTTCTGCATCTCTCCAAAGAATTGTTTTTTGTTAGCTATTTAGTCTATTAATTTATTTAATTAATTCCACTTTAAGCTCTTTCTTGTAGACATGAGTGAAAATAAACATTAACAAAAAATAATAAGCGTTCGTAAACATTAGATAAATTTTCCGAATCTGTTGAAGTTGTTTTGTATCTCTTTTTTCAAATTTTCTTCTTCATGTTAATGTTTATTTACTGTTATTAATCGCTTGTCATGAAACTATGTATTAAGGTTGGAAATGTCAATTAACCTGACGAAGACTTATTCGAAATTATAAATAAAAATTGTATTTTGTTAACTTTATTTGTAGTGTTTCATGTACATAATAAATTACTGTACCATAATTTTGGAAATAATCGTCACAATTCATGTTTTATTAACTAACAATATTCTATTGAAAAATTATTTGCCTTTACACGAAGTTTAAGCTCTCGGTATAAAGGTGAGATATTAAGTTGAACCAATACGTTACGCACAAATAGCTATATGCAAAATGAAATTGACCTGACAAAAATCTTGAAGTAAATTACAAAATTAACTTAGAAATGATCCATTGATTTAAAGAATGGAAATGGTACACAATTACGCCATCGTACAACAAATGAAAGAGTTCGGATTTATGTCGTTGAGGAATTTCATCGGAATGAGGTTAATTTTCGACGAAGAAATATTCAAGGCTAGAGTTTTTAAGAGAGCTGACAGTACAATGAGACATAGCGCTGTCACCGGTGATGGGGTGCTTTGAACTTTCGACTCCCACGTTGATTGTTCTGAGTCATTCCAAAGCGGTTGAGAGCTTTAATTGAGTTGAATCGAAGAATCACTAAACTGCTACCACAACTCATTTTGCTTTTACTCAAATGCTCAACACGTCATTATGTGACGAACTGCTTACTTTAATAATTAACAAGAGATCATGAGAATGTTGGTATTCTCTGACATACTTACACAGTCAATATTTTCCTCTTTTTTCGAGAAATTGTTTCATACTTGAATGAATAATTCACGAGAGAGCTTTTACATAAAAATACTTTATGTTAAAAATTTAATGAAAACTAGTTTATACACCAAATACTTATTCCTACATAAGTACACGAAAAATAAATCTCTCAACATATTATAAACCTAAAATTTAATAATGAAAAAAATAAAAATGACATAAGAAATTGATTCGTTTGATGTCATTTCTTCATACTTCCTGTTTAGGTTTCGAATCATTGAATTTGTACGAAGTCATGTAAAGGTCAAAGATGAGTTCAGGTCTTGAAGGATTTTTTGGGTCACAAGGTAGAGGTTACAGCTAACAAATTGACTAATTTTGGTTTTGTATCACCAAGGAGAGGTCGCTACCTTTACGTACTGCTCACTTTGACTCCTGGAAAAACACAATAGTCTCTCGAAAATATGCTGTTAGGACTTGGCAGCTGATCGGGAATTTGATGTTAAAAATGAAATATAAAATTATGAAAAATCGAAGTTAATGTTTGAACTTTTCAATTCCACATTTATGTTCATCCTCTTATGCTATTTTAGATATTTCAAATTGGACTAGGGATTATTCCTGTCATCTCTCCCTAAAAAATCCTTTACAAACATAATACAAAGAGTATCACATTCTATACAATGCTATAAGAAATTTGGTCCAGAATGATTCACATTTCCAGTCCAATTAAGGACACTATGTTACACTTTCAAATTTCCAAAACACGATTAATACATCGTTCTGTCACATTAAAAGAAATGTTTGTCCTTTAATGATCTCCTTTCTTTCATTAAATCTCACAAGAAAAAAACGGGGAGATAATTTATTATTAATTTGAACTAATCATGTGGTGAGCTGGACGAATAATAACTAGGCAGTTATAATGATAAAATGTAAATCAGTTTCTTAAAATTTATTAAAGAAACATACGAAAAAGAATCTGAATCTGAAAGGCTGAGTTTCAATCCTTGTGGGATCATGGGGTTTTCTCAACACGTAACGTCTGTCATGTGTTGAGGCACTTTGCTATGAGAGATATTGTTGACATACTTAAACGACAGCCATGTTTAATAATATTTAATAGGATAATTTATTTATCAATTACTTTAATTTTATATCATTTTCACTCGGGAATATTACACTGCAACGTACAAGTTAGGCAAAACAAATTTTCAAAATACACCTCAGCAATGAGGGTTGCATATACTCGGGGCGTTGAAGGTGTGTGTGTGTGTGTATAAGGATTGTAAGAATACTGTAGTCTGTTATATTAGACATACGAAGGTAGAAGGTTAGAGAGCATACTCTGCTTGCACTCGAAAGGGTTTGATTAAACATCAAAATCCCTCTCGCTCGGGGAAAAGAACTCAATAGGACGTGGGTTAATGAAAGAGTCACACACTATTTACGTCTTAACAGGGGAAAGGTCGAGGAAGGCGGAACCCGCGAACTTTCGCTTAAGTAAACCATCATTCGTGGGAAATGACTCATGAACGAAGATATAAAACAGTAATAAGTAAGACAACGATAGCAGTAATTTTAGTTCTCTGAATACGAGATTTACGAAGCTGTGTTCACACACTGGGAATTGCTGAAGTGAACAAATGTAGGCGTGGCTGCGGCAGGCGTTTGATAGCCGTTCCTTCGTAGAAGATCCAATCTGACTGTTGGCTGTTGATGAGCCAACGTCATGTTCGCGCTGCGCGTCTCTTGGCGGCGTCTGGCGTCTGCCGTTGGTTGGCGCAATGGGAACGGGGGTTCGCTCTGGATCCGTGACCTGCGCCCTCTCCCCGCCCAGGGCGATGCAGCCCGCCCATCGCCCAGCGGCCACGCGCCCCGCAGATATAAGCGCCCGCTGCACCAACAGCTCGCCACAACAGCATCCACAGCTGCAGCGCAAGCCACAAGATGAACAAGGCACAGGTACTGTGTTTGCACTGCTCGCTAACCATTAACATTCTTCATGTGGGATTGAGATACCACTAGAGATTCTAGAATTTGTTGCTTTCCTAGGAGTTTACGGGTAAATGCTCAGATGGTATCTGGTACAGAGATGCGTACGAAGTCATTAAATTCTTTGTGTTTTTTTTCCTAGGACCTTGAGAAATCGTTTACTCGAATTCTCAATCTCCTGGGACCATTAGAAATAAATTCAATAGCGCTACATAATTTTAAAGATATTTGTTTCAACGCTATAATTTTTAGCTTTAATTACTGTAATCAATCAGAATTTACATGTTTATTATTTAATTATATCTTATTCTGCTTAATCAGTGGTATTATTCTACTGATCGATTTAACACTCGCACTTGTTTAATTAATAAGTAGATGTAGATGTAATTTGGTATTTATAGGTGCATTTTACGAATTTTTTAGTGCTTTTTTCATTGGATATTTTCGACACTAAGCGCATATTTTAAGTGCATATATTGAACTTTTTAGTATACATTTTCGGATTTTTTTGTGATCATCGATCTGAGCCCTGATGATTAGCATTGATTAGATTAGCGTGAGCATTAGAACAAATACGTAGTAATTACTGATATTTATTATCATTTTATTAATCAGAATTTTAATGATATTTGTGTTTATTATTGTCATTAGATTAAAACCAATGTATTTAAAACTCTTGTATGTTACTATATAGAGTTTCGTTTTAAACTGCATCGAAGAAATTATTTTCATTCAGTTTTTTGAACTAAATTTGAAATAGTTTTCTGATATTTCGGTAACTGCGTCATCAATGTCTGTGATTCACACATTTGACAGTTTTGTAATATAAACGTAGGATATTTTGAGTGTAGTACTAATGTGAGCCGTTGTTCAACCACTCTATATATTCCAAATTTGCGTCTTACATGAAGAGGTTGTAGAATTTGTACGTGTTTTCACTCATATGTTGATGGGTTTAGTTCCGGAGTTACGCATTATGAGAAATATAATTTATGAACTTTTAGAGAAGGATATGAAATGGATGTATTCATCATTAATTTCATTATTCCGAAATAATTATTGCTACGTTCAATTAGAATTATTACAATCCTACTCGAATNATATATATATATATATATATATATATATATATATATATATATATATATATATATATATATATATATATGTATGTACAGTTCATTAATATATATGAGAATACACTACAA
Source organism: Laupala kohalensis (assembly GCA_002313205.1). Classification (NCBI taxonomy): domain Eukaryota; kingdom Metazoa; phylum Arthropoda; class Insecta; order Orthoptera; family Trigonidiidae; genus Laupala; species Laupala kohalensis. The sequence goes on along the minus strand of NNCF01127080.1, from coordinate 547,354 downwards.
CAACAGGGAAGAAAAGAGGTAATTGAGTAGTCCAATAAATATTCTCGTAAGAAGGCAGCAAAAGATACGGAAATCCCTCTCAACGCATTACGTAATCTTCGCCAAATGAGGAAATCTATTATTTCATTACACGTGTAATTTCATCTATGATACGAATTAATGAGTGAAAATAGGTTAAACTTTTTTCAATATAAAATGTAGATTAAATCAAGTAGTGCTGATTTTCGATGTGAGTATCACATTGGTTGTGTAGAAACTCTTCTTCTCCCATTAAATCCGATATAATTTTTAAAAGGTAACATTTTGTAAGTATCCTATTTTCTCCTGTTGCTCTTAATCAAATGCTACAACTGAAACACCGTTACGAAGCTTGGGAATGGAATCGCAGTATTATATTNCATACTTTTTCCTTTTAAAATTTGTTTAAAAATATAAAACGGATAGGAATTACGGTAAGTTCATAATTTGTTTCCCAGATGACGCTACTCACGGTTTGATGAACTTCGATTTAGTCCATACTTATTAAGTATAGTACACTAAGTTTATTATTAAATTACTGGAGAACTTAAAAAAAATAGAGTAGTTGTACATCGCATTTCATGCATTCACAGAGGGATTATATATTCTCATGTTAGCAAGACTGTGTTATCTTCTCAGTCGTATGACTATTAAAACCTGAATTTACGTCTCTAACAATTATCACACCTTACTAAATAACTTCATGTTATAATTAGGCTTTCCTCATGAATCGTGCTGTAGAATAATTTCAAATATTTACTAAATTCCATATTTTCAATATTCCTTTCTATATTTAGTACCCCGACAACTCGAGTTTGCCACGTTTCCGATCACCAAGATAACTCGAATATTTTTGTAAGTTAGCACATACAAAATTCTTTGTAGGGTTCTCTAACTCTAGTTTAACGCACTTTTTTATGACATTTGTTGCAGGATTCAATCTTACAAGAGATTAATTACAACTTCAGGAAATTCAGGGTAAAAGATGATGTGCTGAGTAACTCATCAAAGGAATTTTTACCCTTACGTAGTGTAGGGAATATCTTGTGATATGTAGGGGATAGAATCATATTTGTATTGATATAAATCCGACCTTTTTCTGTAGTTTATTATCTCACAAAGTTTCATCAGAGATTCCTGCTAACGTCAGGTGAATGTATGTTTTGATTATGTAAACAAATGTTGATATATGATTCTAACAAGTTAAAAACAATTTAAACACAATATACAATGTCACAGAATAAATTAATATCTTGAAAAAAACCCATCAAACCTAAAAAAATATTGTAAATTAAATGTGTTTTTCGTAAATTTTATATGAAACATTTCTGAAATTATACGTTTATGATTATTTGGCTCCCGATATAAAATTAAAACACTTTGCCAAACAGACAGGGATAACTTATCTAAAATATATACTTGTTTAGAATGATTTTCTGCTTGGATGGTTTGCTTTTTTTCAAGCTTTTAATTTTTTCTATGTCATTGTTTTATTTGTATATTGTGTTGAAATTGTTTTCAACTTGTTACCAAGATATATCAACATTTGTTTATATAATCAAAAATATACATTCTCCTGATTATGGCAGGAATCTCTTCTGAAACGTTGTGAGATAATAAATAACTGTCTACAGAAAAAGATCGGTTTTACATCAAAATCCATTATTCAGTTCCGACAACAGAGTGCATTACTTAATTCATCTTTATCATCTTGGATGTCGATTTTCCCGATTATATTGGAAACTTTTTCTATGGCGTCTGTTTATACGAAGATTTCATTTTGCCCGCACTTTGCCCGGTTCTACTTTCCCGCAAAAGTGACCTTGTTTGCGCGGATCTCTTGTTTTTAAGTGAATAATTAAGATAGGAGTGAGGAACACACTGTAGCAACTCATGTGTCCAACCCCTTGCCCTACGCAAATAGGTCTCCATAAACAAAATTGATAGTTTGCTCGATTTGAAAGAAGTAATAAAAATACAATTAAGACACGCATTTAACGTCGAAAATTGATAAATTTTCATCAGACTTGCAATTAATCGTGGCATTTTTTATTGTTGTTTAAAATATATCATGTGTTTTAGAATTTTAGAAATCCCATTCATATGTGTTAATAACAATTATCTTCGTCCAATAATAAAGCAATGTTTTAAACATCTTTTTGATCGCCGTTTCCATGTTTGAGTAGAATCCGAGAAATTCTACTTCTATCATTTTCAGTTTATGTGGAACAATACTGGAAACTAAAATCGGCGCTCGAAAATATTCCAAGTCCCGCGCTCGAAAATATTCCAAGTCCCGCGCTCTCAGCAGTTTAGCTTTGTTAGGTTTGCAACGCCACTCCCTGCGACGGGGACGACCAGCACTGCACAATTGCTGTACATCATAGTCGGTTATACTATGAACTTAACAGAGCAACTGAGTTCATGCGACGACTGAATAATGAGACAACGAAGGTTAAAGATGCACATATCTATGGAAGCGTATTTGCTCAAAGATAGAAAAAAGGGGCACTGAAATTCACAAACAGTTTTCTCATAAAATACAATACAATACCATCCTGACCCGGGGTTTTCTCCGTTTTTCCTTCTGGTAGAGGTGGATTTCTTATATAGGTTCTCTAGGCTTTGTCTAGGGGCGTGTTTATTGTAACAATAAATCGTGAATTTAGTGTTTTTTTTCAAACTCTTATGATTTTTAAACACTATACTCAGAATAATCTATAGTTCGATAATAACTTGTACATGTAAATTTACAAACATATTGACATTATATATGTATTATAACTCGCAGCTAACTTTTTATCTTATCTAGGAACTTTTGCTGAAATTTTTGAATCCGCCTCTGCCTTAGGGCCCTTGATCGGAATTGATGGGATGGTCCCTTGCTTGCTTCCGGAGAGTAAATTAGTTTATTGTCCTCCACGTGGTCATACGCAGTCTGTACTGTTTTTTGACAATAAATTTATTATTATTATTATTATCCTATTATTTGTGTATCAACAGAGATAAGTAAATAATTGATCGAACAATCTGGTACTTTGTGATAATACGTTATAATAATAATAATTGATAAAAAACATAATTTATTATTTGCAGTCCTGGCTTGAAGTTGCAATATAGTTACGAAACTGTAGCCGCAGCTATTCTTAAAAATATATTGGTCATAGAAAACTAATTAACGTGTTTTTATTATTTATCACAGATATAAGTAAGGCTGGAAAATATGGGGGATCATTTTTTTTAAGATCTGCAAGGTACAACTCAAAAGGGAAAAGAAGTAAAAAGAGGAGAACAGTGTTACATTTCAAAAATTAATTTTATGGAATGGGAGGAGTAGATTCATAACGTTCAAAACAAGTCGCTGTGGTTATTTCCCTAATATCTTTGAGAAATATAACACTTTTAATACGGCATGACAAGACACCGCTAGACGAAGTTTAGAAAGGATATTCCACGAGAGTACAAAGGTTTTATTGAAAATATTTCCATGAAAAATTAAAAAAATATTACTTCTCTTGTACCGTTAACAGAACATGTAAATTGACATTTGAAAACCGATTTTTGCTTCCGTGACGCGGAAGGATATGTTTGATTACATTAACTGAGTAGAAACGTTATTTTGCGTAGCAAAGCTATGTGAAATTGATCGCTAGAAATCTATTGCATTTACGATATGTATCGTCACATTACAGCATCGCATATTTCAGTGGAAAGGTGCACCGAAACAAATATTTTATTACGGAAAACCAAACGGTTAAATTCGAATGAATCAGTTCTAATTCGAACTTCACTAGATTGATTGATTGATTGATTTCCGCGACACGACTCAATATCTCATTTCATAATTCCTCAACTCGCTGAATGTACTTCAATTTTTACCATTTAATCAATTGTAAATCATAGTTTTCTGATATATAAACTATAGTTTTGTATTATTACATAATATTATTTTCGGGATATAAGATAAAAAGGAATAAAAATTCATAGGGAATTATACGTTCGAATAAAAACTTAACTAAATGACTTGAAATGAGTAAAATATGGTAATTATGGAGTCACTACGTAAGAAGTGGGATCACTGTAATAATTCATGAATAAATTTTTGCATTTGTCTATAATACCTGTTTTTCATGTAAAGGTCTTTTCATTCAATAACATCAAGAAAGAGGGGTATATCCATTTAGTATATCAATTTTAAAAATGTCAAATCTCGTATTTGTTCCACAGAATATCGCTACTCGAGAACAAAGTGGCACCAAGAACATGCTCTTCTTTTATATTTGTTTAAATTACAAAAAGAGTTCCAGGCGTTTCCAGGATATTTTCTAAAAACAAAAACAGAGCAGTACTGAAATATATATCTCGCTTAACAGATTCTGTTTACCCCCGATATTCGATTAACGTAAATAATGGAAGGTCTGAACTGTCAACAATCGTTTTTTTTTACTTCACCTCTATTAACTGTCTTTTGATTGTTTAGAATATTCGATACTTAAGGTAGTACTGGCGTAGGTAGAATGAAATCACGAAAATATCTTAAAGCTGCGTAAATAAACAGATTAATGTGTACTTATAGTGATTTTAACTAGAAAAACATACCCCACCGGTCATTTAAATGAAATAAATGCAATTACCTTGCGTCTTTTGGAGGAAACATTTATTTACGAAAAAAGACCTACTTTTAAATCATGAAAATGATAAAAGTTTACTTTGATTTCTTGTAAATTTTCCGTAGTATTTTTTACATCACTTTTGTTTATAGGTCACCGGAAACTTGAAGTTATTTGAGCTTATCTGAGGTGAGATGCACAAATCACGAAACCGTAGTGCTCGGCCGCCATGTTTGTTCTGATGCTCTTGTGCATTTCAAACGAGTCAAGCGAGCTCCCGAATATTATATTATGAAATGATAGTTAATAATTAAAATTATTATTAATAATTAAAATCATAACATAATTAAATAACGTTTTTTCTTCGTTATTATTCATATTGTTGTGTTTTAAAACAATTAGAATAATAATAAAGCAAACAATATACATCTCAGTGATTTGACTAACTTGGAGTGCTTGTTCGACCTGAATTGTCAGAGTGAGTCTAGAAAGACAGAGCGATCTACGAAAGCTGCCATTTTCCCGTCAAATTGATACGTTACTAAAACATGCAAATGAAAACTCTTTCCTAAAAAAAATTAATCTTTCAATAAAATTAATTAAAATTTTTGGTTAATTCACCGAACACCTTTGCTTGTTGCGATGTTACACTTTTATGATAATAGATCAGGGGTCTCCAAACTACGATCCTGAAAGGGATTTTATCTGATGTAAACTCATTCAGGTGGTAGGGTATCAAGAATCGACCCACAGTGGACAGATATTGTTGATGAAATGTAAATTTACATATTGTACATCTACACAAGAAAAACAAAAAACTACGCGTTAAAAATTCTTGACAAAAAATTTTTCTTCAACTCGTGTATTAATTCTTCAACGAATAAATGTATTTTCTTATCAAATGTTTGTTTAATATGCTTTTAAGATACGTATTTCGATAGTCAACTCTGTAATTAACATTAAAGTCGTGGTAGTCAGGTATGTCTATCTCTTAATGTTTTAAATGCGTACGTATTAATGTAATTAATGTTGTAGTAAAGTACAAGTAGTATTTACTTGGTAGTCATCTCGCCGCCCAGCTTATTTTCTTTTTTCAGTTACGAACTTGGCTCTCAAGTTGCAAAGTTTGGAGACCCCTGGTCACAGATGAATACAGATACCTATGATCTCTTTCTGTTTATGGAATAACAGAAGATTATTTGCTCACATTCTCGCTAGTCGATTTTGCTGACATCTATTGAGTGCTATAAAAACATTCTCTGGTGGCGAAGTCTACCGCCAATCGGTCAGTCTANATCTACGGGGCTATAGACCCCCCCCCCCCCCACGCCTATTGGACCTGAACTCTCAATAGATAAAGTTATTCTTTGCCACTTTAAACAATTAATCAATTTGGTTACTATTTAATATTGTTAATTGTTGATCATCTATTTGATGAGTTGATGTATTTTATTTAAAGATAATATTTATAAAATTTGAGTAGTCAAACCATGATTTTCAAACATTTCCACCCCTTGACTACGGTCTAGATCCGCCACTATAGACAGGTTCAGTGATTCGTCTGTGCTCCTGATGAAGAAACATTGAGATGTTGATTGTTTACTAGGTAATGCTGACGGTGGCGGTGGCCGCACTGGTAGCGGTGGCTCATGCCGACCATTTCGGAGGCGGCGGCGGTGGATACGGCGGCGGCGGAGGCGGCTACGGGGGAGGAGGAGGCTTCGGAGGGTACGGGGGTGGAGGTCGCGGAGGCAGAGCATACGACGGACCGGTGAGGAAATCCTTTAAGACATTTCCTATATTTTCCCTGCAACAAGAACGTGTTTTTACACGATTTCTTTCTACATATTTCCTTCTCTGTTTTTTCGCATTTCTAATTTAATTTTTTCGTATCACACATTCTACGAATATAATTTTCGCCCAATGGTTTCCGAAAATTTCATATTTCCGTCATGTTTCGATCAATTTGTTCTTATTTCTGGAGTCTATCATTTCCATCTTGACGGATTCATCTAAATATTGCCTTCATTTATATTCAACTAAAGGGCAAATCCCATAAAATGTGCTCCAGTGTGTTCACATTCTCCCTACATATGCTTTCCTCGTCCCTTATAATCCTTTTCACCTTTACACATGCTTTGAAATATCATTTATACATACTTTCTTATATACATTTCTAAGTCCCTTTATAATTTTTAGCCAAGGAATTAATGCAAATTTGTCTAATCGGTTGCTTTAAATTACTTCATCTGAAAATTGTGTGATGTGGCTGCTATGCTGTCACCATCTAGTAAATACCTGAGCTGAACACCATTTTGTGACACTGTATATCAATGACTTCTTTATCCGGAACTATGATAAAAAACATTAAAAAATATGAGAACAAAAATATATATTTTGAATTGGATTTTTTTTTTGCGTGAGAAAGTCTACATTGATTTTTCTCTTTCGTTTAAGTTACGTTCAGTCATGAATGATACATACTGCATCATGTCCCTGAGTTATAAATGTAAAGTAATATTTTATTTCTATGATTGAAAATAATTAGTATTTTATACATTTTCTTTTCATTCCTTCTCAAAGGACGGCCTTTTTGACGCGAGTAACAATAAACTTGTCTCATTTTTCGTGCAGGCGCAACCGTACAACTTCCAGTACGCCGTGCAGGACGCTTTCGGCAACGACTTCGGCCATAAAGAGAGCGGGGGCGGCAACGGAGGCGTCACGGGAGAATACCACGTGCTGCTCCCTGACGGCAGACGACAGACTGTCTCCTACACGGCCTCCGACGCCACGGGATACGTCGCGAATGTGCAGTACCAGGTAATTCGCCTCTTAGCGAACGAGGTTCAGGTCATGAGGCCTGCTCTTCTACCTAACCGTTGATTGACTTGGGAAGGAGAGATACTGGGTTGCCGGCACCGAACCGACATTTGTCTGGAGTAGGTGAGGGACACCTCGATGAACCCAGGCTCTACCGCTAGATCACCGCTTCCGGTAATGTCCTTTCTCTTCAGCTATGTCGGCAAGATACTTCTTTTATAAAACCTCGCTTACGCAGACCAGCTATTACACTGAAATAGAGTCATAATAATGTGGTCACCAGAAGCACACGCGTTAATGTCTTTAAATACGTCGTGTACTTTGAAAGTTGTGTCATCGATCTCTGCTTTAGAGCTATTCCCTCAAATTTTTCACACTTTTTCTCCGTTGTGTAGTATTTTAAAGTGGTTTAACAACCATCCCACTAAAAATTATTTAATAAACTTGTCTGCATAGACAAGATCATTTTTCTGTTGTTATCAAATTACTTGCAGACGTTTCACTAATATTGGCATAAGTAGACATGAAGTACGTGCGTACATGGGCTACGAACAGAAAATAAACTGTTTTGTTTCAAATAATTAGCAATGGGTTGCTTTAGTCCTTCCACAAGAAATATGTGGAACGAAGATGATTCACGGGTCAGTGGTATCCCGATCAGAACTAAACCCAATGCGATTCATTTAATATCGAAGGTTCATTAAATTCAGTAAATATTCCCTTTTTCACAATATACTCGTAGATCACTCATAACCTACCACATTAAACATTTTTCTTAAACTGTCGAGCAAAATAATAAATACAAATATAATTTGTTTAAAAAGAGATCTGGGAAATGAGTTTCTTCACCGATATTTGCTACTTTATCTAAAATAATTTTTACAAAAAATAAAAATAAAACAAGAAAACGTTCGAGTTTTTAAATTTTTAAAACACCCTTTCCTTAAAAAATTGAGAGTATTTTAAATATTCATTTATGTTTGGTTTTAATAGAAAAACGCAAAAAAAGTTAAAACTAGAGAAGTGTACTTATATTTTCAAAAGCGTACAATTTCGTTACTCATCCTCTGAATGTAGAAAGAGTTCCAAAACGACTTTGCGAAGTGAACTGACTTCCTTTTTTTACTATTTCAGGGTTCGCCTTCGTTCGGAGGCGGTGCGCGAGGCCGGTCCTTCGGCGGCGGCGGCGGCGGCGGCGGCGGTGGGGGCGGCGGCGGCGGCTTCGGGAGCGGTTACGCGGCCCCCACTGGCAACTACCTCCCACCCCACGGCAAATGACAGGGCATCCGTCGCGTGATTTAATTGTTGCCTTATTTATTCGCACTGGAAACACGACTCGCCCAGAGTCGAACTAATGTTCTCATGCAGTGATCAATGCGTATCACAGAGGGCTTCCGTGCTTCTTCATACAAGTGAAGCGGATCAAGAATGTAGTGGAGTCGTTGCGAAATTAACATCTAAAAGTGTTTAAATATCTGACTCGTAATGTATATAAGTTTTGGACGAAGATATGAAAACACAAAATAGTCATGAAACAGTAAAAAATTACAAAAAAATAACAACTACAAATTATTTGAATTAACTAATGCGTAAAGGTTTATTTGTTCTTTGAAGTTTCACATTTACATTTTTATTTTTTTCGGTTGGGGTTTTAGGGCTCGTCAACTTCGAGGTCACTAGAGCCCATTCACATTTACAAATGACTCCACAATGCGCTTGACAATATTTAACTTGTTCACTGTGTATGAAGGGCGTCAATTGCTACATTTCATGGAGACCACAAGTATTGAAATAAAAGTGGCCTGATTAATATTAACATTCAAAAATATTTTATTAATAAATGAAATAATGTAACAAGCAAATACAAAGAGTAGTGATTTCACATTTCCTTTCCTCTTTCCTTCATCTTTTTTTCATCTTAACTTGAAAATCTCAACAGATTCTTAGACGCTGATACACAAAGACCCGAGGAGGGTCGTAGATCTAAAGGTCGACGGCTTCGCGACGTACTACGGTTCCCTTACGAGACCGAAACGAAATTCTCACGGAATCTGAACCAGTTTAATAATGACCGTTTGAGCCAGTTTGAGCAGAAACAAATTATGGAGTAATTCGAGTAATTCAAACCACAACTAAAAACACAGATAAAATTGGTGATACGATTTGCGCACTAAAAACCTATGCAAAACAAGAAATGATTGCTAAGAATTCGAGTTACTAAGAATTGCGCACAATTTCCAAAGCTCATGTTGGCTGTATTTTGTATTATGGGCAACATTTACGGATACCTTCATAAACTGAATTGTGACGATTGAATTTACGATTTTTCTTTAAAAAATATTCACTGCATCGTAACTCGGTGCAGTGAATGGAAGTGGAGGAAGTGATTCGGAATCTATTTCACTTGGTTTCTCTAATCGAAAACTAACAAGATGGAATTTTACGAAATGATAGAATTTGACGAATAAAGTTCTTAAAATCGCAAAATTTACCAGTGTTTAGTTTGACTTGAATATTGGAAATTACATTTAAAATATGGTACAGCAACTTCCCAAATTTAATTTATTGTATGTGTAATGTTTTACTTAGAATAATGATTATCCTTAGTTTTTAAGCTAAAATAAATTAATTATTTAGTCCTGCGAGAGCTACGGAGACCTCACGTGGTGCAGTGAGCCGCCTAGTTCCAGACTAAATTTAATTTTAGTTTTTTTTCTTGTGGTAGCAATTACATACTGGAAAAAATGACTTGAATTTCTAAGTTTTGTTCAAATTATGTATTTGTTAGTTAATGATTGAATAAATATCTCTTATTCTATAATGGTGGGAACGTATACCGTGGATTGGGGAAGGAAATGAAGGGAAGCTGAGTTCCTTACAAACCATGAAACGTTCATGAGATGAATCTCTAAAATATCAGAAATTAACTCACGTCACAGTCTATGAACATGCGGCTTCATTATTTTCAGTAGATAAAGATCATCTAGTTTGGTAAAAAGTAACACGAAATATTTAGTTTACTCCTCGTTAAAAATGTTCCTTACAATATTTCCGTATGAAAGGGCACAGGTGCGTGAATACTCCAAATGGGGCAGCAGTCCCACCAATACCTCAGGGACTAGCGTTACTTAAACACTCCGGGTTCAATTTTCGACAGGGTCAGAAAGAGACTGTAGAGCTGTGACGGTTGACATGCAAACCTTACTTCTTCTACCCACCTCCTATCACTCCTTAAAAATCATTAACTTAACTATTACTAACTACTCCTACTAACCCCTCCACGTGGGTCAAGTTGTAGGTAAACCAAGCTAAGCGCCCCACCTATACTAATACCATTCTACCCTCCTACCTCCTATCGCTCCATGTGGATAAGCTTCCATAGTTCGTTACACTTCCCATTTACAAATACAACAAATAAGATAAAATATAGGTCAGCAATAATCATACAAACACGTAAACATGAACACAAACTGTGAAACGTTTTTCATAGCAGTAAAATAAAGATTAGTCGAATTTATTTAAATAAACCCATATTTCTATTTCAAGTTTTTCATAACACACTGGTGCAGTCGATATGTTCTTGTTGCCAAGAAAACACGTGTGTTTGTGACTTGAACACGAGAGCTTCCTACTTCCGCCTCGGGCCTCATTCGATGTAGATACGCTGCTGATTCTTCTCGGTCATAAAGTAATTCTAAGAGCTGGTTTGTAAATATTGCTCTGCTCGAATTTCATATCTCGTATAAGAATATACTTGAAAACCGACATCAGTCGTCTCATGACTGTCGTCGCGTGAGCATCTTCCTCCGAGCGCTCCCGGTTTTGCAGGTAGTCGACGGGGAAGCAGTGTCATCATCTACTTTCAGTAATAAGATGAGTACACATTTTTCAGTCAATACTGTTTTTGTCAGCTAAATTGTTTTTTTTAATTGACTATAGCAGTTTTTAGTGCGATCTCATTGTTGTGTTCACTTGTCCCATCTATTGTTAAATCAACCTTTTTTTTCCGTTTTCGCTTTTGTGAGATAAATAAGTTAATAATGCCTCCCAAACCTGCCTAGTGTATCTCAAGTTTCTTCTGAGATTGCCAAAGCAGTTCAACAGGTCTCACAGTCAGATGTTCTAAATACCTTAGGTCAGTGGTCCCCATCCCTATGCCCGCGGGCACCGTGGCGCCCGCCGTCCGTTTTACGTGTGCCCGCCGCTGTGTGACCACGATAAAAAAATTATTTAAGTTTACAATAAAATGTTATGAAAAAAATTAATATTTTGTAATTAAGCAGAGAAATATATTCGAAAATAATTATATCGGTATAATTTTTAAAATAATAATTCTTTCCAGAAAATCATATATAAACCTGGTAAAATAGCATATTATGGGCCTAGTTTAGTTTGTCTCTGTAATAACGCCCTCTAGTAATGCGTATACGATATTGATCTGACCAACAATGGAAAAGTTGCTGAATAAATATAGCAGTGTCGTAGAGGTGGCTATGTAATGTTTACGTCGGCAATNGGTTTGTGCTGTGTAAGATAAACGTACATTCGATCTATGTTTATTATTTATTCCTAGCTTTTAAATACTTTGTTATTTTAACCCCAAAATGAGTGGATCAAATAAAAGACAACGAACCTACAGTTTTAACACTGACTGGGAGGAATCATATTGTTTCGTCTATTTTAAAAATAATTGCTTTTGTTTGTTGTGCGGCAGTAGTGTTGCAGTGCCGAAAAAACATAATGTTGAACGCCACTTTCAAACAGTCCATGCAACTTTTAATACGAGCTATCCACTTAAATCTGAATTAAGAAAGAAGAAAATAATTCAACTTAAATCAAACCTGAATGCCCAACAGTCTGTTTTCACTAGACCTGTAGTAAATTCTAAAAAGGCCACGATTGCTTCTTTCAAAATTTCTCACATGCTCGCAAGGAAGAAAAAGCCTTTCCAAGATGGTGAATTGTTAAAAGAAGCATTTCTGACTGGCGCTGATTATTTATTTGAGGGATTTTCTAACAAACGTGAGATTATGTCAGCAATACAAAACTTACAGTTGTCAGATAACACCGTCACAAGAAGAATACATGCCATTTCAAAGGACATAAAAACTCAATTAAAGAATGATGTGACTGATTTTCACTACAATTTGACGAGTCTACAGATATATCAGACACAGCACATTTAGCAGTTAAAATGAGAATGGTATTTAGTAACTTTACTGAAAAAGAAGATTTACTAAAAATATTACCCATGAAAGGACGAACAACAGGTGAGAATATCTATAACACATTTAGAACGTATGCAAAGTCAATAGATATGCCTTTGCACAAGTTGTCTGCGATAACCACTGATGGAGCAATGGTTGGTAATATCAATGGATTTGTTGCTCTCTGCAAGAATGATAAATCATTTCCAATTTTTTTGTCGTATCACTGTATCACCAGAAAGTTTTGTGTGGTAAAATACTACCCTTCGGACATGTAATAAAAAGTCACAAAAATTGTCAACTCTATTCGAGCAGCGCCTTTGCAACACCGTCTTTTCAAGGCCTTATTAGAAAATTCTGATCCTGATCTTATTCTACATAATGAAGTACGTTGGCTCAGTAAAGGCAAAGTTCTTGCAAGATTTGTAAATTTAATTGAAGAAATAAAAAATTATCTCAATACTAAAATTTTTTTTATAGAATTAACGGACCATTGCTGGCTGGTAGATTTGGGCTTCATCACAGACATAACGGAAAAATTGAATTATTTAAACTTGCAGCTGCAGGGAAAAGGCAAATATATAGCTGTTATGATAGGGTCTGTAAACTCGTTTAAAGCTAAACTGGTTTTGTGGATATCACATCTGCAGAAGAAGTCACTTGTTCATTTTCCAAATATGAAAAAAATGATGGGCGACGGTGACATTGACTTGTCATCATTTGTTATCAACCTTCAATTACTTCAAGATCAGTTTGAAACACGATTTCAACAGTTTAATATCATCGAGCCAATTGTCACTTTTTTAAATCAATCCATTTACTTACCAAGTAAACGTAACCGAAATAGCAGCATATATTGCAGGACTTATTCAAGTAAGGACAGAAGAACTGGAGCTAGAAATTTTGGACCTTCAAAACGACATTTTCCTAAAATCTAATGTATCAGATGAGGACTTCTGGAATATAGTTGACATAAACAAATTTCCTTTCTNTTCTTGAAAAAAGCAGCATACAAAATTAAATCGTTTTTCGGTTCTACATACTTGTGTGAATCATTGTTTTCAGCAATGAATATCATAAAATCAAAGTACAGATGAACATCTTGATGATTGCTTACGAGCAGGAATATCGTCATACTCTCCTAATTACGAAGCAATGGCCAATGAAATGCAATGCCAACGATCACATTGACTTTGATATTTCTATTTTTTATAAAGAATTTTGGTAATAAGGTCGAATTTAGGCAATTCTGATTGGTCAGTTTTTTTAAGATCAGCCAATAAGAACATTAAAATTTAAATTAAATATTTTTGGTGCATTAAAATCTTAATAAACTTAGTCCGGACCGTAACTGATATTTTTCGTATTCTAACCTGTTGTTTGCAATTTTTAGCTATAAAGTACATTTTAAAGTTGCTATTAAAAATAATTATTCGTTGCATATTTACCCCAATTCAAGCAGATTACCAGAATTTTTATACTGTTATTTACTACTTATTATTTATTTTACATAAAAATATAAACAATTTCTATATTTTATAATAATATTTTGGAATTAAATATTTTTTGTGCTTTATATGTATTATTGATTATGTCCAACTATAAATATACCTTGAAATGAACAAGATGCCCATCGCCCGACTGGCATTCTAGAATGTTGTAACATCACACCTCAAACCCAGATGCGATATTTTTTCTTTGGTAGAAGCGGGATCCACATAAATACCAAAATCCCTATGGTAGTTTTTGTCGCTGCCACCAGTTGTAACATCACACCTCAAACCCTGATGCGATGTTATTTTTTCTTTGGTAGAAGCGGGATCCACATAATTACCAAAATCCCTATGGTAGTTTTTGTCGCTGCCACCAGCCCAGTTTCCCTGGCAATCCAACACACGTGTAATAACAATAAATAATGATTTATTACAAATTAACTAGAAATCTGAATTTACAACAGAAACAAACTCCCAAAATCATTAATGCATCTTATAATCTGTTATTACACAAATAATGCTGTCAGAGAGCATTATTTACACTTGGTTAAATATAGTTGAAGACAACTAAATTGTAAAAACCCTCAGGTTATCTGATCCTTCGAAAATATAAGTTGTTTTCCCCAACAACTAACTGCTACTAGTTACGACCCTCGCAACTAGTAATGACTTCATTAAGACTACCGCAGCAGCCTAACGAACATCTGGTCTCCGCTACCTAGTCTTAGCTCAGTCACATGTCAGTGCTGACGGATCTCTACATTCCCTCGTAAAGAATCGACTAGGATCTTCACTCCTCCCAATATATAGTAGAAGAAGTCACGTGATTAGCAAATAACCACGCCTTCGCCACCACACCTTGCAAACACTCAGTTTGGGTCACCCCTTTGGCTTCTAGGAACGCAGAGACTGCGCCGCAGAGGACAAACCGCC
Organism: Laupala kohalensis; assembly: GCA_002313205.1. Taxonomy (NCBI): domain Eukaryota; kingdom Metazoa; phylum Arthropoda; class Insecta; order Orthoptera; family Trigonidiidae; genus Laupala; species Laupala kohalensis. Next base: position 532,270 of record NNCF01127080.1, on the reverse strand, counting down.
ATGGGCGTCACCGAAGCGCTTGCAGGCACCTTTGTCGTTGTTCTATATTCGGCACGTACTTCATTCATTACTTCGTAGAATTCTTCTTTTCTTCAGGTACACCTAAATTCCAGTGGGTCAACGTCGCCCGCTGCATTCTCCGAATACACTTGTACGTACTTTCCTTAAAAGTGAAAGGTGTTCGTTCAAACAATACCTGAACACTGAAAAGGCTTAGGGTGAATCCCAAGCTCGTCACACGTCCGTCTTAACGCCGACCGGCCACTTATTGTAAGATTCGGCTTGGAAAATGCAAAGAAATATTAATATTTCACAAATTGATGGCATGTCCTGGCGCCGACGTTACAAATGTGCTCTTGAGTGCAAAAAGGTTGGGGATCCCTGCCTCAGGTCACTTAGTGACGAAGCTAGTCTGTAAGCGACTAGAAGAAACGATTAATTTTAATATCAATTTGGTTTCAGATCTAGATACGTCTAAAAAGGAAGTTACTGATCTGAAACGCCAACTCGAGATGTATACGCGTCGCAACTCGCTGCGTATCTTCGCAGTCGCGTAGTCGGAGGAGGAGGAGGAGGACACGGACATCTTGGCTCTGAATGTCTCCAAGCAGATAAGTGTACCTCTTGATTTATGTGATACAGACAGAAGTCACAGAGTTGGTCCGAAGATCCAGGGTAAAATTCACCCGACAATCGTAGAATGTGTGTCTTATAGGAAACGACGAGAAGTGTTTCGCGCAAAATGTCAGTTAAAAGGGTCTGGTATTACGATTCGGGAGGATCTTACGAGATGTAGGCTGGAGGTTCTTCAGGATGCCATTGCGCGATATAGGACCTCGTATGTGTGGACTGACGATGGCATAACTGCAGTAAAGAAAGGAACGACGCGCCACCGATTCCAAACTGTAGCTGAGCTCTCAAAACTTAACTAGCCGTGCGCTCGGCTTTACTCTTTTAAACAAACCAGAGAAACTTCAATTTTCTTGTTTGTATTTTTTCTTTTTCTCGTTTGTTTTTCTTCTTAATTTTTAATTTTCTCTCTACTTCTAGATCTTTTTCTATAATTCTTTTTTGAATACTTTTTCTCTTTTAATCTATAACATTCCCCCCTCATTACTTATGGAAGTGAACTACTTTCCTTCTCACCAAATCATTAGAAAATAAAATAAAGAAATTTAACATCTTTCCGTTTTTTTCCCCTATAGTAATTTAATGGAGATTATTTTTCTCACATCTACTTTACTACTTACGTCTTTCATATAACTTATATTGACGTTAAATTATTTATTTCTTGTCTTTTTGTTTTTTTATTTATTCCAATTATTGTTTTCTATGTTGTATTCGTTTTTTGTACCTTCNTTCTCTTTTAATCTATAACATTCCCCCCTCATTACTTATGGAAGTGAACTACTTTCCTTCTCACCAAATCATTAGAAAATAAAATAAAATAAATAAAATAATGAAATATGCGGATCAACTTTAGAATCGGATAAACGCGCTGCATTTACTCGATCGACGTGCGTATCGAACGAGGGAACTCGCTTTAAGAATTTTGAATTGTAAGAATCCGGAGTGCGCCCGGACGCACTCTGTAAGAGTGTAGATAGGAGAGCGCTCTAGTGGCGCTGGGAAGAAGTATTACTGGAAGCGCGTTGGTGGCGCTGTTGCGGCGAAAAGTGGAAGTAGAGGTGCGAACAAAAGTAGCTTCCTGGGATGCACGAGCAAGTTCAGTTGCATCTCATTTCATCTTGCTTGGGACTACAAAGATTGATCATCAGATATAGAATTATTTTCAAATCAACTAACATAATATAATCATCTAGGTGTCATGAAAATCCAATGATTAAAAATTTATGAACATCTTTCAAAGTGAACAATATAATATAAATAACTAGCTGATTAACCGGCGTTGCCCGGGATTATTTTACCCGTTAGACAACTCATCGGAAGTCTTGCAGGTCGACATTTTGCTTCCGATGCAAGATACAACTGCGGCAGCGCGATTGCACCATTTCATTAAAAATCTAAACCATTGGTCCAAACTTTACGATTTAAAGATGTTTTTTAATCTTTGTTAAACGAACAAAACAAAGAACCCATTACATTTGATGAAGATAGATTTTTCTTCTTCTTAAATTTGTCACTTAAATTAAAGTAATCACTTAAGTAGATAGACACATGCTGTGGCGGACATTTTTGTAGATCTCTTCGAGGCGAACAATATTGCCAATCATAGTTGTCATCTATCACTAACCGTTTGGGCAGCGTAAGAGAATATGGCTGATTTTTTGGCCGATTTCATCGACACTTATTTTCAACTTCATTTTTTCTCTTTCTTTTCATACATTTAAAAAATAAAAGTTAACCTATGTTCATCCAGGACATCTGAACTATCTCCTTGCTAAATTTCATTACGATCGGTTCAGTGGTTTAGTCGTGATTAAGTAACAAACTGACAGACACGCTTTCGCGTTACGAATTTATATATTAGTATGGATTTTCTCTACATTATTAGGATTCGGGGGTATTACATCTTACGACAACTCTTTTAAAAACGTATTTATCAAACCACTTAAACGAAGAAATTTTTGGAAAGATCGCTATTGTGTCCCGTAATACGTCTGCTCGTCTAAGATAATTTCTTAAGACTCTTTAAAACGGTTTTTAACAAAAAATAGATAAATAAATAAAATAAAGTAATTCCTCACTTATTTGTACATGTTTGTTTATTAGCAGAGATAGGGTTTGAATTTTTGAAAATAAAATAATTATATGCGTTACTGGAGATATTGGTTAATTTTCTCGATAGAGTTAATGGATAAAAAAATTAATCCGTTCTCATTCTCTTTAACCTAAGTAATGAGCATTACAATGCAACACAATTAACATCAGTGAACAATGTTTCCAGAATATGACAATGGGGATGTTAGGAAGATGTCTTGAGCAAAAAGTTGAAAACTGATGCGTGTGACGTGTGGGAACTCGGATTGAATGTTATTTTTTACTTATTTGCCCAGACGAAGATTTTAGTTTGTTTCCTGTTGGCGCAGTTCTGTGTCGGGGCAGCGTCCAGGTGAATGCCGAAAAGATACCTTAAGTAGAAATAAAAAGGGGGCGCACGTTTTGCACGTCCTTCTCCCTTTCGAGAACATCCATCGTCAAAAGACAGGCATTGATTGCAGAAGTGCTATTTAAAGGGAGGATCTGCATTTGAGGATACGTGATGGACGGAAGTCTATAATAATAAATTTATTGTCAAAAAA
>NNCF01127080.1:504012-527742 GCA_002313205.1 Laupala kohalensis | reverse complement strand
TTGTTTATGCTTTATGATATTAATTTATCAATTGTAACTCCGTAGAAGCCATTATTCTCGGAGTATTGGTTGCACACAACAACCAATTTCAACTTTGCAATTCAGGAGAAAATTTATGTAATTCTGCTTCTGTAATTTAAGGAAACGAAATGTATACTTTGTTAAAATGTAATAAATGTGTATTTATGAATCTGAGACGTGTTGTACAAGAATCTCTTCTCATATCTTATCTCTTTAGCTCGTTGAAACATACGAGTCCCCACATATCCTCTCCTATGTGTACGGCGAATGGCTATTCGTTCGTAACAAAGAAGAAACTGCGACTGATGATCCCACCAATAGATTTCACTGCCAATAAAATGTTACATTTCGGTGTTGCCTTGGGGTGAGTACTTACTAGTTGTAAGTAGTAGAAATGTTTAATCAGCTCATAAATTATTCCGTGTAATTGAATGGCTAATGCGTGAAATAGAGTCACTGAATATATACATAAAATAATGTTATGCCATAAAAGTTGTAAAAACCCTTCGAACGACCTCAAAAGGAGAACAATCAAGTAATCGACTCTTTTGACTTTTTGGAAGCCAACAAGAGATCATCCCAACAATTTCGATCAAAGCGCGTTTATACAAAGTACACGTACGTTTGAGTGAATACACTCAGATATATTAGGTGACATAGAAAAAAAGTNGGGGGGGGGGGGGGGGGGCGATGGATCCAGCGGCGGATCTAGACCCTAATCAAGGGGGTTAATTGGGGAGCATTTTGATTTAAATATTATGATTTTACAATTTTATAAATATTACCTTTAAATGAAATCCATCAAATAAATAAATAACAATCTGGTATTATTATAACAATAATTTATTAATGTTATTAATATAGTATTATTAATGTTATTAATCTGGTCTTATTAATTTTATTAATATTGTATTACTAAAAACAAAAATTATATAATTAATTACAATGACTCTTTTAACTAATAACAATTATTAATCTGATAACAATTTTACAAAAGTACGCCATTTATCAACTTGAATTTTATCTGTTATCAGTTCCAATGGGAGGGGGGCAATAACCCCCTTAGCACCTTCCCCCATAGATTCGCCACTGGATGGATCCCTCATATTCCCCCTACATACTGCTCAATATATTAAAGAGAGGAGAAACCAAAATAATCAATAAATATGACATAAAAGGCGTACTTTTATGTACAATCTATGGCAAATTCTCAAGTCGAAGAGTAAAAAGGAGCAGAGGACTCTTGTCTGTTGTGATTGCAGCGCAAGCAGGTTTTCGAAGTGATCGTCCATTTTACGAAGGTTGGTCACGTGGTTTATAATAATAAGTGAGGAGTATACCAATCGATTGCTATGTCTCAATACACGACATGTGGAATGATTGTGGTAACGTGTCCCGCGTGCATAAGAGGATATACGTTTGACAGAGGTTACTTTCAACTTAGAAATTTATGCAGAATGACAATGTTCTTGTGTTATAACGAGAGAATTACTTTCTCAATTATTCGCGATGGTGTAGTGGTTAGCATGCAAGTCAAAACTAATACAATTTTCGTCAACCAGTTTGAATATAAAAGCGGACATCTTTCTTATGTGATCTGGCAACTTATGCAACTTTTGCCCTGTCCTGGTGAACATGCGTCACACCCCAGGGGGTAAGTGATCACAGGCGACTCCCTATGCTGTTTCCATGTGCCTTCGTGTCGGGTGCAATTTTTAACTCACAACTTCCGAGTACCTACTCAGGGAGGGAAGTTTGCATCATCTACAGCAAAGTGAAAATTGCGATGATACGGGACTCGAACCCAGGACTTCCTGCTTTGACCGCAGATGAGCTATCCACTGCACCATCTGCCTCGACTTCCATTCACGACTCTTTAGTCCATACCTTTGGAAAAAACCACGTGGATGTTGTGTATGGTTTGTCTATGAGCAGGGTCGGATCTATGGGGGGAGGGTAATATAGACATACAATATTGAAATTGATAAAATGTATCTTTATAAATCCCGTAATATGTATCTGTCATTTTCAACAATTAATAAATTTGGTCTCTATTTAATGAATCGATGAATTATATTAAAATACAAAATCCCTATAATAATAATATTTAAAACATTTCTTATAATATTTACAATAATATTTATACAATTTAACCTCCCCCTTGATCACGGTCTAGATCCGCCATTGTGTACGAGTCACAGTTTTCCACAACATCCACGTCGTCTTTTCCTGCATCAGCGTCGGCGGTCGAGGGAGGTGGTGCAGCGTTACTTTTCTTATTTTTTATTCATATTTCAAAAATACCACAATATATGCAACATCTTTATTGATAATCAAAATCATTTTTTCTCTTAGGAAGGAAATATGAACTCAACGTCTGGTCAGTGCCGGCTGCCTTTTGGATGAGAGAGGTTGAGTCGCACTGGCAGCCACGGACATTCGATCTGGCATCCCATGTGATATGAACACTGTGTTTCGTTTACAGACGAAAGCCGATTTAAACTTACAGATATAAATCACGTCTCTCGCATCATAATATCGAGAAACAAATTTTCACAAGATTGACACTCATGACATTCGATTCCTGATATTAAAAACCCCCTACATATCAAGTTTCGGCAATGTCCCACAATAAGTTTACGAGATAGCCGATTTAAACTAACAGTTGTTGCTCGAACAATAAGAGTTAGAATTTATGGAGCGATGAATTTGTACACGAGTAAATTATACGTCGTCCCCTACGCATCAACAAAATGTAGAAGCTGCTCCTTTATTCAAGGGTGAAACGTATGGGGCGCAAATGAATGCAGAGACATGGGTGACGTTTCAATCTCCTCAGAATCACCAAATTTATCTTTAAGCGAGTAGTTATATTATTTCTTCCAAAACCTGCACAAATTATTTTGATGAAATTCAGAGAACAAGAATATTTCGGGATAAAATGGCGCTCTAACATGATTTGACTTCCAAGTATGATCGTTTTTGCACTCTTAGAATTGGAAATGACTTAAATTATGAACTAGCTTTAGTATAAGAATAAATGAAATTATCATTCTGTACGATAATACGAATGTTTACTTTTATTAATCAAGATTATTTTAGTTACCTGAATAACATGGCAGATATAACTTTGCCCCATCTGCTATTAGCAGGGAAGTTTTACTCGGTGCTAGATTTAGCATTAAACAATCTAAACAGGACGTAGAACAGTTATGAGGAATATATGACAAAGCACATCACGTAACTCTCGTACAATTCCCTGAGAAAAATTGTTTATAACATTGTACAGAAATTTTAGGTGAAATTCCTTGCATATGTAGGATGATGTAATGAGGTATGGTTGAATACTGGACTGCCAACAAAACAGTTTAATGACATGAAGCATGAAAATAATGAACTTGAGAAGTGATGACTCGTCGAGTTAGTTGCAGCAAGTGAGAGCGGTCGCTCGTCGGAGGGTACCTCCTAGCGGCGAAGGGCTCGCGTGCTAGCTCTGGTTCACTGGATCGATCGACAGCCGTGACGTCACAGGTCGAGCGTGTTTCGATCGCCCGTCTTACTCGTCATGGCAGGCTATTTAACGCTGTTCTGGCGGGGAATAAAGTTCATAGGAGCCCAAATCTAGATATGTCACTCAAAGAGTATAGAGTCCAACAGATTGTTCACTTGTCTAATGATCAGATATTTGAAAAATGTCTGAACAACCATCATGGTCAGCCGCGTCAGAACTGACCGTTGTCAGAACTCAAGTAGTCAAGTAACATCCTTTTCTCACAAATGAGTCACGGAGCTTCTTTTTTAAAAAACTATTTTTAAATGCTATTATCTATGCTGGAGGATGAAATAAAAAGGAATCGCTGACATATCTTTTAATACTGTGAAGTAGGATACTTCATTTGTGTCATTTGCTCCGTCCGGTACCTAACGCAGAAAAGGAATAGGAATTTTCTGGGACATTTGCATATTAATGAATACGATGATGTTTCCAAAGAATAAGTAACTATCATTAGTTTAGAAATGTCTGTATAAAAAGGCAAAGTCTATACAAGCACAATAAAAGATAGCATGAATGTGATGAATCTCCTATTCACTGTTTGCGTCTATCACTACCTCAAGTACATGTCGGTAAAACCTTCAATTAACTTTTTGAGCTAGTAACCGAAAAATTACGAGTTAATGACAATGCAAAGTCACAATAGTACTGAAATAGCTTCGTTCGTAATTTTCAATAGATTTTCTCTGTGTCGCCCAGGTTCCAGCACTTAAAAGACTGAAGGCAAATAATGGGTCAAATAACGTTGCCGTCCTTTCCGCCGGCAAAAATTAGTGAAGACTCGTTTTGTCACAGGGCATGGAAAAATCATTAGATATTCATAACATTTTTATTAGTTAATTTCAATATATTATTGCATATAATGTACAAATTCCTTTTAACATAAATATTTTTAATATAAAAATTGGATCATTATAAATATATCAAAATTGCAAATTATTTAACAATAAGAGTAAAAACCAATTTTTATTTATCGGCTAGTTTTTTATGAAAAAAGATCAAAACAATTATTTTGTAAAGAAAATTTCTGATTGAGTTAATTTTTAGTGCCCCTTCGCCAAACAATAAAACGCCCGGAGCGTTGGAGAAGAGCGGTGAGCTGTGTGTACCGCAACTGCTAACCGTGTGTGAGTCCGTGTGACATGATTGTAGCCCCCTAACCCATACGCACACATAATCTCCCTTGTTGCTTGGACGATTCGAAGGTCGTGTTTGGAAGAGTAGGTGATGGAGACGCGATGCCGGGTGGTTTCATAAGGCAGAGCCAGCCGTCCGTATCTGGAAACGCGACGCGTCACAGCTGCTGCAGCCGTTGATCGCGGCTGTCCATTTGCCGCGTGAGTGGCGGAGATACGAGCGTGTGATAGCGTAATGGTGGTCATCTTCTTCTTCTTCTCTCGTTGCGACACCAGCCACTCACCTCGGCTCACCCGTGTCAACGACTCATCACACTCACTTCACGCAGTTTATTATTATGGCGATTGGTCCCCTTTAGGAGCGCGATTGAACTTGAATACACGCTTTCATCTTCCGATGATTTTCCTCTTTTCTTCCCAAAATCTCTGAATGCTCTTTCTCCCGTTCATCTGTCCATTTTTCCCCGGTTGTCGTGATGTTCTTTGCTCAAACTTGACATTCGCTATTTTGTTCCGGCACTCGGTGCGGTCGTCCAGATTTTCTTTGTCGATCTGTTGCAGGTCGCTCTGGACTTCTTTCAGCCATTCGGTGCCACATTTACTCTTAGTAATGATGTCAAGTAGTCTCTTTGCCGTTCGGGAGTTCTCCATCCTGTAGATGTGAGTAAAATTTTGCTCGGCGTTTTCTAATTTCTTCCGTAATTATGTTGGTCCTTTGATAGAGTTCATTATGAGGTCTCTTCATCCAAATACCGTTCTTATTGATAGCCCCGTAAATTTTCCTCAGGATCTTTCGTTCCTGTTTTTCTATTTCCCTAATTTTAGAATGACCATTTATTACCATTATTATTATTATTATTATTATTATTATTATTATTATTATTTTGTGCACTTGTTTTTTCTCTGTTCCAACAGGTATTTGGGGCGGGGGCTTATTCGCCAAGACGAAAGTAAAATTTGGTCTTAGTCGAGACTAAGAAATTTCCTTGTTAGGTGACATGTTTGTAATATAACGGATTTCTGCATTTCTGGCAGTACCTTTCTGGTCAAAGGCCATTTTGCAAGATGCCCTTTCAGTGTTTTGGAAATGACTCCAGTTGCTGAAATTATTAGGGGAATAATTATTACTTCATTTTGTTTCCAAACTTAAATTTAAATGTCTTTTAAATTTCTGACTTAAGTGTCTGATATTTTTGAAGTTTCTTCCATCTTTTTTAAATTGTTAGTGGAAGGAACAGATACATCAATATAAAAGTTTTTCTTTTAGATTTGTCTATTAATATTATGTCTGGCATGTTATGATCTACTGTTCTGTCTGTAATGATTTGCTTATCCCAGTACAAAGTGGCATCTCTATTTTCCAAGACTGGTGGTGGATGGAATTTATAATAGGGGGTAACTGTTTCAACAAAGTTAAAGTTTTTAGCTAGCTGTTGGTGAATTGTTTTGGCCACTTGATTATGTCTGCAGGTGTAGTCTAGACGGGCGAGTACTTGGCAACCCGAAATAATGTGATGGATTGTTTCATTGCGGGTGTGGCATGATCTACATAATCCATCGACATTCTCATGCAGAATTTCCTTTCTGTAATATCTAGTTCGGGTTGTTTGATTCTGTACAGAACACACAAACCCTTCAGTCTCTGCATGGAGTGGACCGTGTTTCAGCCATAAAGTTAATTCTTCCATGTCAACATTGGCATCCTGCAGAGAATTTGGGAATCGCCCATACAAGGGTTTAGCAAGCCATTTTGCACCACGATATTTTATAAATTTCCCGATAACTTTAGGGGAATCTTTATCTAAACGAACAAGTAACTGATGAAGAGGGTCGAATTATTATTATTATTATTATTATTATTATTATTATTATGGACATTCTTCTCAGCATAGCTGGTAGTATTTCAGCTGCGTCTCCTTGATAAATTTTTTGCACACTTTCCGAATAATATGAGCCATCCTCAGAATGACTATTTTTTGGACCTCAGATAGATAGGTCCTTCCAGGAATTTTCTGAAGATTTTTCTGCTATATATTTGCTCACTGGTCCCATGGATACGATAATAATAGGGCAGACTTTGTCTTCATACCCCACATTCTTCGGCATTCAATAGTCAGGTCTTCATATCTGAGCAGTTTTTCTGCCCCTTTGCTCACGACGTTCATATCGTTGAGAACAGAAACATCAATAAGACGATATTCTTTGCACTCCTTATCCTTCAAAACAATGTCAGACTTATTTGTATTGATTGTCCTGTCGGTATTTATCATTATTTTTTATTTATTTGTTAAGTTCTCTCAACTTGTGTTGGTTTTTCTCCCAGCAGTGGATTATTAAATCAAGGGAGGAAGAATTTATTTCAGGTCCAAGAACTTTCTGGTAATGTGGGCTGAGGACAGAAGGATGTTGTGTAGCAGTCTATTTTTTATATTGGTATTAATATCGAGATTTTTAATGGAATCAACTAGGGATTGTGGTACTAGTCCTAGGGTAGATAAAATGGTAGACGCTATGATCACTTCCTGAACATTCCAGAGTTTTTTTGCTTCAAAGGCTAGTTGGTATATTGATGTTTTGTCGTTCTTTGTTTTTTCTACATTGTTGTAATTTACGACAGCAAAATTGATGAGATACACTTTTGATTCTTTTCTTTTCCAAAGGATGATATCAGGTCTGTTGTGAATTGTTGTTAGTTGACCATTTTATTACCCCAAAGGAGTAGGATAGTATGGGGATAACTAATGAGTTTATTGATTTGGTCAGGTTACGTAACTTAAATGAGTTTTTCTTATTTCCATCCTTCTCATGAATTCTTTAGTGATGTGTTCTTTGACTATTGTGTGTTCTGTTTTTTATGTTTGCATTACACCTAAGTATTTGCACAGTTCATTAGGTTCCAGTTGTTCTGTATCTTGATCTCTTACTGTAATATACGGTGTTGTCTCTTTAACTTTTCCAAGAACAAGGTTTTGTAATTTACATTTATCTATACCAAATTCCGTTCTGATGTAATAGCTAAATTTTTCTATGATTTTCAAGATCTTTTTCAGACTTTCTACATTTTTTGCGTAAATTGTGATGTCATCCATATACATTAAATGTGTGACACTGTATTCGACATTTCTGTTCTTGATACTGAATTCTAAACTCTTCCCGTGTTGTTTTAGGATAGTGGGTAAATGGTTTAAAGCTAAGCAAAAAAGTAATCCATTGGTTGAATCCCCTTGAAATATTTCCCTGTTGATGCGTATTTTATTTTCAGTTGTATTAGAGGTCTTGCTGATGGTTTGGTTGCTTTCTTCGCTTCTACGTTTGTTGTTGGAAAGGATGAGTCTGGTGCTCCATTTTGTCATAGTGTTTTCGAAAAACTTTGTTATCACTGTGTGGATTTTGTATAGGTGTAATGTGTAAAAAACTAACTGTAGTGTATCATGTCGTACGCCTGATTATTATTATTATTATTATTTTAATACCTATACAGCGAAAGTTTCCACTTGTGCGTACAAGGAAAATGCAAAAGAAAACTACAGAACATTGATTTAAAATACAAAAGAACAATATAATTTTTTAAAGTAATAAAGTTAAGAACATACTCTATAAATTAACATAATAATAATAACAACAACAACCTAACCTTTGTAAGACCATATGTGCAACTGATATTAAATATACTCCTTTAAATTTAACAGACCACTCTCCACAACCAAATGGAATTACCGTTGAAATCAGTCAGAGAATTAGCCAATGGAAATATAAACCACTTGATGGTAAACATCCTCATGATCTAGATGAGCCTCAAGTCCACGAAGTTGCGTCGAACGCCGGGTTTATATTGCAAGAAAGAGACATAGCACATGACAAATGCAGGAGATGCAAAATTAAACCTGAAACTATACAACACATCACAGGAGGAAGCAGTCTTTTAGCACAGACAGATTACATCCACAGACACAATCAGGTTGCTATTATTAATCATCAGATACTCTGCGGGAAAAGTGGACTAATAGAAGACACTGTCCCGTATTAGAAGTACTTCCCAAAATGCATTTCAGGAAACAAACTTCGTGATAGATCAATCCTCACCGACAAGACAACCCATCACAACAGACCAGATATTATTTTAACAGGCAAGCTCAAGAAAATAACACACATCTCAGATATTGCAGTAACCAACACCCACAGCCTTCAAACTACTTACAATTAGAAAACTCAAAAATATGAAGGTTTAAAAACAGAAATTCTTTCCACATGGAATGCGTTTATATGGTCCCTATAGCCCTATCCACCCGTGGAGTCATCCCTCACAGACTGCATCTGAGCATCAATCGGCTTCAACTCCTAAAAAAACATTTTTCTAACTAAAAAAAGCAGCTATCCATTTAAAAAGACAGAAGATTTTTAAATTGTGATAATGCTTGAGGTGTGGATGCCACCCGCATCCCACTTGAATTCAACTACAAGTTGTGGGTTACAGAAAAAAATAGCTCGTACAGTGTCAAGTCACCATCACTGGAGTCCTCCTCTCAAAGGACAATGTCCACGCTTCACACAGTTGACGCTTTTCATTGGAAAACGTTCTTAGTGACAAAATAATGTTTTATAGAAGACATACACACACACAAAACAGATTAAACTCCGTAATTGATAATGAAAAATTGTGGAAAAATGACCGCGATTATTTAGTTGATGTTTGCAATCAACGGTGCTTCAAACAATAAAATGTTATCCAAATTGAAGGTGTTCCGTTGAAACCGTGGTAAGTGCCAAATATTTTAAATATGAATGAATATTCGAAAAGCCACACATTTTCAACAACCATTCCAATTATGATGGAGAGTGGCCAAAGAGAGTGTACGAGGTACGCCTGATATCCATAATCTTGCTTGGCGTTACCATTATATAAATAATAGAAAAAAATATGATATCGAATTCCCCGATGGTTGTTACGCAGTATACACCCACGCTATCTTTACACAGTAATTGCAATAAAACTATCTACAGAAGACACTGAAATGGATTACCGCTGAATTGGCGTTACCAAGGAAACGTTATTCGTGGATTTTGTTTTGGGTACGTAGAAAGGATTCTTTTTACATGCCTGAATTTATAATTGACTCTTTTTTTAAAAGAATTATATGCAACAGTTATTTTTATTGACTTTTTTGCCATATTTTATATTAAGATCACCTGTTACAACCTCATTCCCAAGTTCATATTTTGTTTCTATAATATTTTAACATCTTCCTCTAGTTTATTCGTCTCTATCTCTGCTCCATGTTATCATCCTCTTATTTCAGTGCGTCTCGTACTGAGATCATTTCTTGTACACCTGTTACAGAAGTTCATACTTTATTTTCTTGTCCATCAGTTCAGGTCAATAGTCTTCATTAAAAATAACGAGTTTCCTCTATTCGCTTACATATTACGATCTATCTTGTCCATAATGCTCGGGATACCACAGGGTATTGTCTCCCGTCCCGTCCTTTGCTCCACGAAGTCACTTCTTATCTTCTCTTTCTCTAATTCTGTTAAAATTGTTTTTGAAGATCCACATTAGGTGAACCATTTCTTTTGAATCGTTTTTCCCTCGAGTTTACCAACCAAAGCATAATTAGTTTACCAACCTCGTAATTAATTATCTCCATTTTCCTCCCGTTTTCAAGATACAGTAGAACACCATGAATCAGATATATTCGGTATCCGAGACGTGACGGATTGGAGATTCATCCGAACTATGAAGGTTTTTCCTCAACGTGGGTATTAACTATGAATAAGCGAGAGTTATACACTTCTTTATCATGAAATAATTTATTATTTACACAAAAAATATAACAGTTATGGAAATAAATTAAAAAACAATAGAGGCAATTGTAAAAATTTGCGTAGTTCGTCAAGGACGTGGTAAGAAAGTACAGTAAAAATAGCGGATTTTACTGTTATTGCCGGAGATTATAGAACATAGTAATGACGTTTTACTGTAATATTGAAGTAATATTGAAGTAACGAAGTATGATCAAGGAAATATTGTTTACCATAAATTAACAAATTCAATATGTAAAAAAATTCATAAATATGGAAATAAATTTCACCTATTCAAAGTAGTTAACATAACAGGTAAAATTAATTTTTCGTCACATTTTTGCACACATTAAGTTTTCAAAAAAAGTACAACTTCCTTACCGCATAAGTATGGATTTTTATGGTAATGCTGGATGCTAACCTAAAATGTCGAAATCCCTTCGAAATAAAAGTGGAAATGTTTGTTTTTTCCTTCGTGCTCTTTTCAGTGCTACTCAAAGTCTCAAGATCATTTTTTGTTTCCAAATTTAAGGAAAATTTAGAGAGACATTAGGGACCGCCGTTTCCCAAGAACGGCACCTGTTAAAGCGCATATTGTCTGTTGACAGATATTTTTAATGAAATACTCTTTTAGTAATTTGGTATTTGAAAAATTGATTTTTGTGATATTGATTCACACAAGTAATGAATATTATAAAAATTATTTTACTAATCTCTTCCAAAGGAATATAATGTTTGTGGAATTTTGAAGTTGAGTCCCGTATTATAAACGTTGAAATGTGTGGTATCTTCTGGGTTTAGTCACAAATTGCTGCTTCACTTTCTCTCATAATGTATTGAAATTTGGGATGGATCAATTTTATCTAAATGTTACCCGCCAGTGACTCCAAATTTGGTTCCAACATTATAAAACTTCTCTAACCAAATCTGACTCCATATCCATTAGACACCCAATTAAATTAATGGGATTATTTCTAAAGTTAAGTTGAACGGGCTTGTTGATTGTCCAGTAAATTACACCTATTAACATTGAATTACGCAGAAGGTTAAAATGTTTTCTTATTATTCTCATTTTGAAAATGTGCTTCTGACGGCGATTACTTCACGGAGAATACAGAAGGAGCTAATGAATGCAGTTGTATCGCTGTTGGGAATGGGGCTTGTAAACCATGGATCAAGAAGGAAGAAAAGAAAAAGGGAATGATCACCTAACTAGAGCAACGATGGACAGAGTTGCCCGTTGCGGGCATTTCAAGGGCAACTCCAATCAGACACTTCGAGCACGGGACGTGCGGTGGTGGGGGACAGCCATCGCCGCTTATCCTTTTCTCATAATAATAATAGCCGTTCAGATTTTTTCGTGTTCCGTTGTCAGAGAAACGAAAAGTATCTCAAGCTAATTCCCCCCGAGAGGCATTTATCGGAGATATTGTATTACACGTCCATTCTGATATATAAATATGTAACGTGTGTATCTGTTGTCTGTTTACTACCTGATCGCGACTAAACCACTCATCCGATGGTGATGAAATTTGGCAACGAGATAGTTTAGATGTCCCGGGTGAACAACTGCTAACTTTTATTCTTAAAATGTTTGTTAAGATAGATACAAATGGTTTTTGACCATAAATATCTATGACATCGGGATAAGAGAGAGTTATATTTACTTATTGTGAAGTGAAGTGTACGAAAGGGGTAAATCGAGTGTTTGGGTCATCAGTGAAATAAAATGTGTAATATGTATTTTTTTAATCAATTATTTAGATGTTTCAAGGCAAAATGATTTTTTTATGTATTTAATACTTTAATATTAGTTGAATCATATAGTCTAATGATTTATTTAACAATTTTTTATTTCAGTGCTCTGTGATATGTATCTGTGTATTGTATTTTCTTATATACTGCTACCGGGTAAGATCTGCTCAATTGCAGTAAATACATATATTATTATTTATTATAACTGTATGTGACAATAAATCAATTTACTCTCGTGAAACAAGCAAGAGACCATACTATCAATTTCGATCAAAGGGACCCAAAGACAAAGTGGTGGATTTAATGTATCAAAAAGAAAGTATTTACCAAATACCTGCTGTTATTTACTCATTATTTCCGAAATAAATCGTAGCAATTTGATATAAATAATAATTATTCTCTAAATTTTTAATTAGGGTTTTGGGGTTTTCCAGCATCTAGGTCATTACAGCTCTCACCTAAAAATATTGATGACATTCCCGCCCACACATAAATCCGCTTCTACCCGAAGGAAAACCAGAGAGAAACATGTCAGAATGAGTTTAAAATAAATCCCAATAATTAATAAAAATGTAAAGTCAAACCATGTCGTAACACAGATGGATTGAAGGAAATTTCTACCTGTTTAATTTTACAAGTAATGTCAAATACAGTCGAAACAGTCTCTTCACTCAGTTTAATAAAAAAATTGCTTCATTGCACTCGTCATATTCTGGCAATGGAATAAATATTGCAGCATCATTTTCCGCCTAGCGGCTGACTTTTTTCTCCAAGAAATCAAAACTGCATACTCGAAGGAGTTTCCGGGTAAAATTTTGTTGCAAACCATATTTGGTGCAGTTCTTACCTTCATTTGAATCCCCCTGTCACATATAATATATTTCACGAATTATTTTGAGGGACCCATCTTAGGCATTATTGCAATGCAATTGAAAGTATAGTGAATATTGTTGAAAAGTAATGTTGGGAGAGAATTAAGAAACCATTTTTCAACTCACAACTTCGGAGTGTCTGGTCGTGGAGGAGTGTTTGCGTCGTCAACGGCCAGGTGAAAATTGCGACGGACCGGGAATCGAACCCGGTAGCTCCAGCACTGGTCGCAAGTGCGCTGTCCACTGCACCTCTCGCTTCGACCCATCAAGCCCGTACGCAACATCCATCTGGCCTTGAGGAATCGTGACGGGTTGTGCATATCGGTCCGTCGCAATTTTCACCTGATCGTTGACGATTTTAATAAGAAACCTGTTGCTTCCCATTGGAAGTCCGTATTTATGGCTGGCAACGAGGATCAAATTTACTGTTGTGACCTTCAGATCACAGAAGTGATGCATATGTGATTTACGCCTGCTTCGAAAAGCCGACCAACGTCTATAATCTTCGCGACGTATATTATGGAATTTTATGAGTATGTGTATGGATTTTCGGAATCAATTAACTTGATCTTTTTCAAATACGATTAGAAAATAAAAAAATATTTGATAAGGTCTAGAAAAGATTACAATTTAAATTTCTATATTACATCACTTTGATATTGATTGTCTGTGAAATGTGTGATTTTTATACATTTCACGTTTTATAATTAAATATAATGAAATTAAATTGTTTGAAAATGTCTAGGGGACGGGACAGAGATTTGAATCTCCCGTCTCCCATTTTCACATAATTTATCAACGCTTCTCATTGAAGAAATCTGTCATTTTCTTCTTAAGGAAGTTATGTTTCAACTGACCATTTTTGCAACAGATTGATAGGACTTCCAAACATTGTAAAATATTGACTCACCAAGAAAGTGTAATCAAGAAATAGGGCAATAAAATTAACAAGAATTAAAAGGAAATTGCTTCTGTTGGAAGTGATTAAATGTGTATTTAATAAACGGTTATTAATTCGTAACCTAATTCGTGAACTTCAGTTCCTGTAAAGACCTTTATCATTCAGCGCAAATTCGAAAGGGAGGGAAAAAGCCACGAAATTTGCGAAGGAGTTTAACTATCTGATCCCAGATGGAGGTGCCATATCGTATCAGACGATCTGCAGACGAGGAGAACGACTCCTTGTTTACAAATGAACGAATCTGATGAAAGGTGTCGGTCGTGCTACGGAGCCACGGCCTACTGGCATTCCGCTGAATAAATAGCGAAGCAACGCTGCCCGCCGCCGCCGCCGTTAGAAATCTGCATGCGCCATCTCTAGTTACGAGCTGCTCGTCAAGTCAAGGTCTCACGGCCGCTGAGAGTGCGTTGCTGCATCTTCGTATCAGGAGAACTAGATGTCCACTACCACGATCGAAAATATTGAAAGCTGTCTGAGATACATACTTTTCGTTTCATATTCACAACGAAATATTGAAGAGTCCTTTCTTAACTATCTTCTACAAGTCAAAAGTAACATGCCACCCCGATTTCAAGTTCCTATCTCTAATAGTTCTTCCTCTGCTTTGACAATTGAGCCAATATTGTCAATAGCCACTTAGTTCACCAGGACAACACAGCATATATTATTAGATGGAGCACGTCATGATATTCTACTTTCCTATATACGTGGTGTATAGAAAGTAATGAAATCGTGAATAATGCTAACCGTGATCGTAGGACGATTATGAGAGAAAATGTTCTTTTCTCGCTACCTCGGAAGTATATTATCTTGGTTTAAAAAAATATCAAGAGATGTAACACACTTCTAGAATGACAATTTTCCTTTTCATTACCGCGATATTCAATCCATCGTTTCACGACAAAAACAACACTTTAAGGTAATGAAGTTTCAACGAAGTCAATTTCAATGTGCGTGAAATGCAATGGGCGGCTTTTGTTCAGTATTTCCTCTACGGTCAAACAGAATCCGAAATGCCATTAGGTGTCACAGACGGTGCAGTTCCAATATCCAAAGTATTTTTTATAAATTCCTGGAATATTATTCCAGAGAAACAATCTGACAGAGAAATCTCTTGCCAGCGACTATCGGATGGTTAATACAACGAAAACGCACGAGATTTTCCATGATCAGACAAAGGAGACCTTGGCGAACTACAGAACAACTACAGTAAAATTTCTCTATAACTGACCCTCGCGGGACCTTAAAACGAGTCCGCTATTGAGAAGTGTTGACTTTTGGGAAGTTAAAGTCAATGTAGACTAAAATGACTCTGAGTGAAAATGTTCGCTATTGAGAATTGTCCTTAAATAAAAGTTTTATTGTAGTAGAAGTTAATTAAAAAATATTTTGGAGGAAACAATAGAAAAGTCTTGAATCAAAAACATTTGGTCGTACACGTGACCCCTGTGGGTTTGTGGAGAACACTCTAAATATAGTTTTTAACGAACGTTTGAGTTATCTGACTAAAAATGCATTAGTCGTGATGTGGCCATGAGGTGATCCATGGCATTCCCACCTGCAAAGCGAGTCGCCGTGGAGATCGTGTGGTCGTCGTCGCACCACTTAGCGTGGAGTGTCGTGCTGCCGATGTCCCACAAACTGAGAGGGACGGCATCTGAGACACTTTACGACCCGTCGGTCTCCGCGCTCCGACGCAACGCCTCCGCTGCCACCATCCGAAGACGAGAGGGAAAACTGCGTTTAAAAGAAATTTTGCAAGAACAGCACATCGTGCTTGGAAGTGTTAGGTGCGGTATGAAATCACACATTTCTTGAGACTCATCGTGTTTTGAACAAATCAATTACATATTTAATTTCTTTCCATAGTGATTCCTCATTTATGACGATTATCTGAATTCGAAAATTGAGACATTTGTTTTCGCCTCCTACAAAGATCGTTCTTATTTTCTAAGACGGTAGGTATCACTGCTTAAGCGACGATTTGCCACGACGAAAATTATGAATGGATCCACCTTCAGTTACCAACACAAAAATCAGTCTCACTATCCGCAAAAGTAAAATGACTTTTGCCAACTTATACGAAAAAATATCCTGCAAGCAATGTACACATTAAACGGAGTTAAACGATTAAACAATAAGCATACAAAAAACTGGAGCATCAAAACGAAAAAAGCAATAAAACTGTTGGTGCATAATTATTGCATACAAGTTCTCATAAATGTTTAGAAGTTTTAATTGTAGTATGCAAAGCAAGTGTACTGCGGTATTGAATATGACCGGATATCTCAGATATCTTCAAAATGGTTTAAGATATGAGAGTGGGGTTTTCTCAAAGTCAAGACGTGACACGAGGCTAATAATTCGACATAATCAAATGCCTTACAGCATATTTTTTATGTAGAGATATTAACACAATACATAGAAAAATGTAGAAATCTATGGAAAGTATAGGACTCGTGTAATGTAAAGGATCCAATTTTTCCTATAAACTTTGTAATAACAGGAATCTGATTGTAATAACTATGGTATATTGATTGAGCACACCTCCTATTAATATAAAAACTTATGGTTGAAAATAATTGGTCAAAATTTGTCATAAATGTGCAAACATTTTCACGATATACTTACGTCGACGTGTTTAGCCAATGTGTTTGCAGATCTTATTGTGCAGTAAATCCATTCAATATTTACATATTTTGAAAATTTAGGTATGGGTAGGGGTGTATCGCATGCAAATGATATCGGAATGAAGTGAAGTTCAGAAAGGGAACTCCGTTCCAAATGAAACTAAATTTGGAAATAAATAAAGAAAAATTGTCTGGTTTGGTCTTAGATCAGGTTCTTAATTTTAAATTACTTTAAATAACTGAATTTAAGATAAATTACTTTAAATAATTAAATTTAAGATAAAAAATTACTTAAAAAAATAAATTAAATTAAGAAATTTAGTTTTTGAATGGCATTATATTATATTTTTAAATACATTTCTCATCTTAATACTTTTCTTATTTTTATTTTAATACTTTTCTTATTTTAATTTACTCTTATTTTAACACATTCTTATTTTAATTCATGTATGATTTTGTATATCCTCGTTTTATTTTTGTTGTTGTAATTGTTGTATATTGTTGATGTATATTTTATGTATTTAATTTCTGCCACCGGGCATGACAGCCCTATTGCAGTAATAAAATTATTATTATTATTATCAAGAGAAAACAGGAAAATAGTTATTCCTTTAATAGAACACACTGTTTGGCAGTTAATAAAGGAAAATGAAGTTTTTCTTAAATGTTATTTGAAGTAATATAATTTTTACAGCAAACAATTCTTCACTGTATTTAAAATTATTTAAAAAAGATCTACAAATGTCCAACATGCACTAGTCAATATGAAATGTAACAAATATATTTAAACAGTACAATTAATGTATAGTGACATCACGAACCTTCTAAATAAACCACTACCAGAAAGCGTTAGGATTCTCTAAACAGAAATATACGCACACAATCGCAGCAAAACTATGTAATATACAGGAAATACTTGATTCCTGTTTACTGGGTAACTAAATTATTAAATTTGTTATTTATTTCTGATTTATATGTTAATTTTAATTTAACTTCTAACATTAAAATATTCATACATTCCAAGGTATTTGTGGCATCATAATGCAAGGAAATAAAGTAATTTTTAAATCATAGTTTTGTCTTTATTTCAGAGAAATACGAGAATGTTATATATGACAATACTGAGGGTGTTACAACGGTAGCTGCATACGTCACCAAACGTGATATGTGATTGAAGTCAGTTGTTTCTATAACACTGCATGACCTCTCAGAATTCGCAGGCAAATATTCTGAGAAAAACGTCCCAGAAAAGTTGTAAATTATCTGTACAATATTCCGTTCTCGAGTTTCATCCATCAGTGTCAAACACCGAAAGAACACTTACGATGTAATGAATTGAATATTTGTATCGTTGACTCTTATACCATAAACATTTCCTACGTCTATGGGCTTGAGCACCATGAGTCCAGAAATTCGATAAAACGACGAAATTTTAAAAAAATCTTTAAAATCGATAATTTTTTGTTGCCAGAATTTTAAAACGACTAGTTGCAAAAAATGGGCCATGGTACGTATATTTTCCGAAGAAAATCCTATTTTTTTTCAAAACGTTTGTTTGTATACGTACTTACGTATATTGACGCAATACATAGTTAATTGAAAGCGAAGGAAAAGACATTTGGTATTTCTTGGTGCAGAAACGCATTGCGAAGTGTGTATTGAGAATACAGTATGTTGTCTCCTTTCCCGGGCAAAGCCTAGTTCCAGGATAGAAAATGCCATGGACAGTGCAGCAGGGAACACGACGCTTCTCACATTCCGAACTCTTCCCTTACGATCACGCTCTTTGCTCTGAGTGTATGGAGAGATCCAGTAAGAGATTGTCGAAGGAATAGCACTTGTCAGTTAGAGGGAAATGATTGCAGACACAACTAATCAGTGCATTCGAGTATCCAACACGAACGGTTATTCCTCCATGCGGAAGTACGCGGTATTCCCAGAAGACTGCTCTTCCATCACAATTTCTTTGCTCGGATGACAATGACGTGCCCCCCAGGGGACTTACATCGAGTAAGTACGTGTTTGGCGAACACGGGGCCCCGAGCTGAGTCTGGCATTACTTCCACTTACTTGTACCAGGCTCCTTCCTTTCTCTTTTCTGACCTCCCTTGGTCACCTCTTGTTCCTTTCGATCCCGACGCTGTTAGGGTTAGGGTATCTTTCATTTTCCTCTTTCCTCTTCTTCTTTTTAAAAATGTTTTTAGTAGTAGGGAGATATGTTAGGATTTCAGTTTTGAGTTGTAGTTCACGAGGGTTTTTAGTGGGTATGGCTGAGTCATTCGGCGAGTCCCACACGCGGGGAGAGTCATATTGGCTCTCACTAGTGCGTAACTGCACTTTCCCTACCTGTACAAGTTTTAAGGGCTCTAATGACCTTTGGTGTTGACGAGCCCTAAAGCCCCACAAAAAAAATGACGTGAAGTTAAAATATTTAAAAAAATACCAATGCATTGTCAAACACATCATTTTGAAAAAAAAAGAAAAGAAAAATCATTCTTCGGAATTGGAATTATTTATGTGCTCGATCAACCCTTATTACGAGATCATTATGTCCTACGAGTATTTTATGGGCCACATGTTCAATACGACCGCCAATATTTCTTTCAGTTCTTGATATTAATAGAAGAAGTCACAAATAATTAAGATCCAAAAATCTTTTTCGAACGTCTAAATATTACTCAGCATTTTTACCCTTGCATTATTAGATATACTCATACCCAGAAATATATTTTAATCTTAATTTATCGGCTCTGCTGATCAAAACGGTAAGGTAATTTTAATCTCCTTCCCCCGGCTGTCCGGTGTTGTCATTTCCCAAGAAGTAAAAATATAAAAAAGGAATAAAGGAAGATTTGCAGGTTTCCTACATGTGCCCATACCATATATTGTATTAAATGTAACATACCAAACATATATCTCTCCTAGAACAACTTGTTCTTTTTTTGTGGGGCTTTACGGCTCGTCGACATCAAAGGTCACTGAAGCCCTAAAAACTTGTACAGGTA
This sequence comes from Laupala kohalensis, assembly GCA_002313205.1. Taxonomy (NCBI): domain Eukaryota; kingdom Metazoa; phylum Arthropoda; class Insecta; order Orthoptera; family Trigonidiidae; genus Laupala; species Laupala kohalensis. The sequence continues at coordinate 508,010 of NNCF01127080.1, read as the reverse complement.
GGGAAAATGCACTTACGCACTACGGAGAGCCAACATGACTCTCCCCGTGTATGGGACTCGTCGAATGACTCAACCGTACCCACTAAAAACCCTCTTGAATTACAACATAACAAAACATATTTCAAAACATACATCACATTGAGGACAAAAAATGAGGGGAGGACAAAAATGATTAAAATGAAAAAAACCCTACCACTAATAGCGTCGGGATTGAAAAGAACAAGATGTGACCAAGGAAGGTCAGGAAAGAGAAAGGAAGGAGCCTAACACAAGTGGAAGCAATGCCAGACTCAGCTCGGGGCCCCGTGTTTGTCAAACTTGTCATCTCAGGAACCTGTAATATGTGAATTTCGCTGACAATATGTGATCCTTACTCGCAAATGGAATAAAGGCAATGGCAGTGGAAGACGAGTTATGAAGTCGAAGGGTATTAAGGTATTATGTGCATCGCGTTGAGTGAAGTCAAGTTCCCAACTATTCACGAAACTTGGAAGTATTCACCAAAGTAGTTCTTATGAATTAATAATTCAATCTACTGATTCTTTTCTACTGGATGAGGAAAATAATTTTGTGATTTTAAAACTTGATAATTAATTTACACTGTCGTTTGACTCCTTCTTTGACAAGGGTAACATTGTCTTCAGTCACGTGATGCGACTGCCATTTCCGTGAGAACAGTATTTTCCGCAGTTTTTGGTGAATTATTCTTGAAAATGCCCCGTAAGGTATGAAAATCTTAACGTCATTGCGTTCCTACTTCCATTTGCTACGTTTTAGTAGTTCTTTTCGTTTTGTCAAGCCGGTTCTGTGACGCACATAATTCCTTAACATAACCGTACGTAATATAGGAGTTCAGTGGTGTTCTTAGAAATTGCAATTGCGACAGACCTTGCGACTTCGGAAACCACTTTATCGTCTACATGGAAATTAACTTTCAATATTTACTTTCTTTCCACAAAATGTTTAAAAATGAATAAGCAAATAATACATCGCCAAACGATAGTAAAAATTTTGAGTGACAACTGGGGAGACAAGGTAATATTCATCAAGTAATTGGCCCTATTAAACATAAAAAATCAAAATTATTTTACTGTCTCACATAAGTAATATATAGAAATTTTTGTAATCGTGAAAAAATTCGAAAGCGAGATTTTGACGGTAATATCCGTTTTGGTGATCTCAGATTCAGAAAATGTGTTTTTTTTCGTAACGTCTGTCCGTCTGTGCTCAGCGATTCTGAGTAATTGAATGAATATATTTAATTCCTATTTCGTATTTACGGTATAATTTACTTGTTGTCGATGTACGTGCTCTAATTTTTCTTTTACTTTAAAACAAAGGTTACTTCACATAAAGGTCAAAGTACTCTTTTGAATGTTTCCCAAAAATGGTTCCAACGATTTTGCTTAAGTATTCTGTGCGTGAAGTACAATTTGTTTGCATTACATCAGCATTAACTGTATTTCGCTTGAAAGTTTGCTATAGACGCACTGAAATAATTTCTGTCTGCTACACTTCCACATTAGTTTACTGTTTCATGAAGCATGAATAATATTTAGCAATGTAAATAGATCAAGCAGACGTAGAATACTTTTCGTAAACTGAAATGAAAGATATGATAAGGATAAAATACATAGGAGGACAGCAAACGCACTACAGATACGAAAATACATCAATTTTTGTTTACAACTAAATTACATTTACATAACACTTTTACGATATTATTTGTCACTCTATGCTGCAGATGGAAAAACGAACATGAGAAAGTATGTGCAATGCTTTTGCACCACTAGTGTTTATTATTTATCCATGTAATATAGCGCGCTCAAGTTACATTATTTTCCTCTACATTGTAGGAATATTATCTTTAAATCTGGTTAATTATCATCTTGTGACTTTTTATTGATCCTGGTCCACTGCATCAGGTGGTACCCGACCTCGAACAGAATGTTCCTGTTTTTATCATTGTGTCTTCTTGAAGACAGTAGAAGACATTAGCAATAAATGGGAGATATGCAACATTTATACATTTCATTTTGACTTTTCATTCACTCATTATGTGAAGGAAGTTAACTATTCTTTGGTATTCACTGTTATTTGTATGTTTTAGTATTAAAAATACTACTCTTGCTTGGAAAGGACATCATTTCAGTTGCCTTTTCTCTCGCAAAATATGGAAATGACATCAGAATTGTCAGACCCGTTCTCGAGAAAAAAACGTAAAGACATTTATACACTACTATCACTCGCCCAATAGTGCAAGATTGGAATAAAACAGCCTCTGGATGCATTGGGAGTAAATGATGATTATTTTTACATTATTCAATTCAAAATTTTACGAATTATTACCAAATAGTGAAGTGAGCAGGAAAAGAACTGCCATGCTCATCCCTTTGAATTACATGATCTTCAGCTCTCTTTTACATCTGGGTCTTCTGGATGACCGCATTGACAATGAAACCTCAAAGCACATAAAAGACGAAATATCGTATTTTGCAGCAGTTTCTTTCCTCATATCTCCTTCATTTCCTTTCATCGACATAGCTATTCACCCGACCTCAGTCCCTGTGACTTTTTCCTTTTTCCTAAACTGAAAAATATCCTCAAGGTCGTCATTTCGGGACTGTAGAAAACATTCAAAAGAGTGTAACGGACATACTGAAGACCATACCGGTTGAAGACTTCCAGCGCTGCTACCAACAATGGGAACAACGTCTCCATCGGTGTGTAGCTGCCCAAGGGAACTACTTTGAAGGGGATAACATTGATGTTTGAAAAAAATAAAAACTTTGGTAAATAAAAAAATCAGTCTCATTACTTTTCTGCCTGACTTCGTAAAATATTGCACAGCCTTCAATCACGAGACAAACAAACGTCTCTTGGTGCTGAGAATGGAGAGAAATGAATTGTTCCTCCTACAGTTGACAACCTCCTGGAGGACAACCGGACGTGAGGAAAGAAATGAAGAGAGGGATGGGAGTGAGTTGTTATGACAACGTAATTATTTACTCATCTCATCTTCCTCGTGGTATCACACAGGACACGAGTTATCATTACACACGCTACGCGCGAGAGTTAAAGTTCGAAATATTGCGGAAAACTAAATGATATATAACAAAAGCGCTTTTCACAAACATGAAAAAAGTCAATAAATATTTTAAAAAATATGATAGGTCGAGATATGTTAATTTCATAAAAGTTGGGTTAGTTTCGAAATATCATTGAACACGTAAACTGTATATTGATGAAGTATATGTTTTTGTGTAACAAGTTTAAAAACTTTGTGTTACCTTAGATACATAAAAAAAATTCCAATCACAACCTCTATAAATATTTTTCGGAACGATGCAAAAATGAAAATTCTTTCGAGATTAAAAGAAACGAAAATATCATCGGCGGGAGTCGAAGATGGCGTAGGGGGGAGTAATATCGGTCTCTGGAAATGCCTAAGGGTACTTGAACTCTAAAAGCAGTCCTGGCCACAGACATATTTGTATCGCATTAACTTGACGGATACAGAGATGTGCTCTTGTGGGATGGGAGTCGAGGATGAGGAGTCGAGGATATCTTCTGCGACTGACAACACAACGAAGTCGAACGCGGGGAGCTGATGCTTGTATTGATTGGGGAAGGAGGGAGCATTCGCGTACAAATATTGGAGTAACATCTTAAATAAGCATAATTTGAGACAACTGATCCATGTAAGAGAGAGAGAGAGAGAGAGAGAGAAAAGATATAGAAAGAAAATTATAGGAATTCCAACCCGGGTAATATCCTAGCGCTGCGGAACCGGGTGCATCAGTGAAAATAATAATAATAAAGACGCCTTTCCTCCACTACTTTTTTCTCTTCTGGATTCTGCGTTCATCTTTCGTCCCAACATGAAATGTTTATTATTATTATTATTATTCTTTTAACATTATGTAAAGAAAGGTAGTAATCCGACAACAAAAGAGTTTGCATACACAACCCTTGTTAGGCCTCTACTGGAATATGCA
>NNCF01127080.1:480885-498052 GCA_002313205.1 Laupala kohalensis | reverse complement strand
TGCCGACGCTCAGAACAAGTGCTAGCTAGAAAAGGACGATGTCGAATGCCGCCTAGCAATAAAACAATAAAACCGAGGTCTTTAGAAGCATACCGCCTGCGCAGTAAGAGAAGGGACAAAAATAACAAAATGGCCGACAGACCTTCATCTCGAGGAAAGAATCTTAGAAGTAGAGAGAGGGGGGTGCAGCCAATGAAATATCAAGGGGGGAGGAGTCAAATGGAATGATTGGAAACATGAAAATACAAAATACATATTTTCGGAAACTACCAATTAAAATTAAGAGGGGGAAAAGAACCGAGATCTGGCAGCAGAAGCAAGGACTGTGAAGAGGGGGAACGTCACGTGACGCAAAATTATCTATAAAAAATTAGGGCACAGCGGCAAAGGAGGAGAGGAGAAAATTTTTGGCAGTGGGTAGTTGTGGAGGAGTGAGATGAGAAAAATTTTGGGAGAGTGTATTTGTGACAGTTGAGATGTAAAACATTTTGAGACAGTGTATTATGTGAACGTGAGACAGTGAAAAATTAGTATCAGTTTAATTGTTGAGACCAGATGGTGAAAAACTTGCGACAATTCATTTGTTGAGTTAGACAGTGACGAATTTGAGGGAGTTCATTGTTGTTCGATTGCAGTGTAAAGATTGGCGATCGCTATTTGCTGAGACAGACAGTGATAAAATTGCAACAATTTATTTATCGAGTCAGCCAGGGAGAAATTTACGAGATTTTCTTTTTGTAGAGTGAGATCACAGAAAACGGGTGATTGAATTAGCCAATAATACTCGTACAGTGCAACTAATTAGGTCAAACGAGTGAGCGATTCGAACAATGCAAAGACATAACATTTTTAGGAGTTCATGAGCCAATAAAGGTAATTTCAGCCAATTTGCAAGTATCGTCATAGCTTAGACAATCGAAAGGAAGTGCCACTGTAATCCGTCAGAGCAGATGCGAGGCGCACTCATACAGTGAGTAGTTAGTAATATTAAATGTGGCTTAAGACGAAAGCAAATCAAGGAGAAGTGAGTCGGGAAACTCCAAAATGTGGCGGACATAGAAGGTGAATGGAATGAAAAAGATCGCTTAGACAAGAAAAAAAAGGGGACGAACATTAATGTGGTACGAAGAACGAGTCGCTAAATCATGAACACAAATTGAACAGATCTTCATCTCGTCCGACATCACCAGACAGTTTGAGTAGTGTGTAAGAGTGTAGAAGGGAATTGTTTTGTTATTTTTGGCCTTGTGAACTATAAATTGTGACAAATATATCAGCAGGCCGTGTGCTACAATTAAAGTGATAAAGTGTAAGAAGGGTGTAAAGAACAGAGGAACCTCCAATTAAGAAGCAGAGTGGTGAGTACCATGTAAAGGAACGTTACCAGCGCAGTAGGCGAAGTTATGTGTAGTTATAATAATTTTCCAGTGTAGTGTATATTGTGTATTGAGTGGCAGTATGAGTAATAAAATGTTTTGTTCATTGCTCGAACACCAGATTGTTGTGTTTTCATTGTGAGTGGCTCCCATAGAAGTGAGTATTCGGTTCCCTCCCCTTAGTAATTAAATAGAATTATTTTTAATTTTTTTACAACAATTAATTATTTAAAAAAATATTGTTATTAGTTAATAACAAAGTAAAAATAAAGTCACAGTACTTATATTCAACAAATAAAATGTAATAAATATAAATGCAGGAAAGTGTTTAAATATTTAAATCCTTAAATTATGGTTTACATAAGTTTCTTTGGAAGTTCCCCTGAATGTTAGAGTTAGGGTACGTCGAGCCTTAACTAGCTTTGTTGTTATGATGAAAATAATTGCGTCGTCAACAGTCAGGTGAAAATTGCAACTGACCGGAACTCGAACCAGGGTTCGTGCTCTGGCAGCCGATACAGGTCAAGTGGATGTAATGTACAGGTGCTTGGGGTAGTGAACAGCAAACCTGCGGCAGAGCAGGAGGTCCCGTGTTCGAGGCCCAGTCCGTCACAATTTTTACCAGGTCATTTTTGAATCAAGACCGTGGATGGTGCAAACACTTTTCCATGAGTAGGTACTCGGATGTTGTGATCTGAATAAAACTGTTTGAGTACAACACATTTTGCTCTACACTAAAAGTAATTCTAACCGGATAAAAGTTGTTTAGAGAATTGCAAAGGACATAACATACTTTGCACGTCTCAATCTTCAATTAATGAAGAGATGACAACAATATTGGCCAGTTTTATGATGATACTTTTTGTAAAGATTAACATATTATCACATAATTTAGTATGACGCTAGAAATGCATCTTGGAGCATACAATTGCCATTAAAATAAGCTATTAAAATCTATTCAAAATCTTAAGGCATAGTTTAAAGTTTCTGTTGAAATTTGCTAGATAAAAGTAACAGACAAGAAAATAATGTCAATATACGTACGGTCATGCAGGTTGAGTTTGGTTGGATATAATATTATTATTTGAAGAAAACATTTTAAACAAATTATTCATCTGGAATGAGAACTTTTGAATCAAACATATTGCCAGCACATATTAATACACTATTTTGTACGAAGTATGTTAAAATGACGTAATGCTTGTTCCATCCTAGCTTAGTAAAGTGAAATTTTATTTCTTGAAATATGGATGTATGAAAGTAAGCGCTTACGAACAGAAGTAAAGGACAAATTTAATGTAGCTCTGGAAACTCAAAATTCAGAATGTGTTATGATAGTATCACTAAGAACACAATATTATTTTATCAAGGTCATTTTTCGTGGAAAATTAATTTAATTCATCCCAGATTCATGGAAATGTAAGATATATTTTGAATCAAAAAGGATTATTAATAAGAATTCTATAAATATATTTTACGGTATCAAATTAAACTAAATATATATTTTTTTGTTAGTGCATTAACTTCTAAAATAATGTTAATTCGTCGCGTAATTAACTAGTGATACAAAACCAATGCACACACGTTTTTATATATGTTTTTCCATCTGCAGCATGACTAAAATATCCTAGAAGTGTTACGTAAATGTAATTTCGTTGTAGACAGAAATTCATGTATTTTCGTATCTGCAGTGCGTTTCCGGTCCTCCTGTGTATTTTATCATTATCATATCTTTCATTTCAGTTTACGAAAAGTGTATTCTGCGTCTGCTTAGTCTATTTACACAGCTAAATATTATTCACGCTTCATGAAACAGTAAACTAATGTGGAAGTGTAGCATACAGAACTGCGTCTATAGCAAACTTTCAGGCGAAATACCGCTAATGCGGATGTAATGCATACTAACTGTACTTCACGCACAGAAAATTTAGGCAAAATCGTTGGAGCCGTTTTTGAGTAACATCCAAAAGAGTACTTTGACCTTCACGATATCAAAATTTACTAAACATAACATTTTATTACCTACAATTCTAAAGTAATGTTAATTCGTCGCGTAAAAAATTTTTTTTCGTAAGTAAGTATGAAGTGATACACGACATTAGTAAAATCGCTGATGTGACATAAGACGCATCTTGACAAAGAGGAGGAGTGTACTGTTTCTGGACGTAGAATGAACGCAAAGCATTTCAATCCGATGTAGAAGGTGTTTAGAGGCTGAAAATCACTCTGTTCCACTTTACCTTAGCGTTTCGTTCGCAGTGAAGGAGTTGAAGGAGCGCGAAATTCAGAGGAAAAGTGAGTGAATGCCATTTTCCACGCGAACTGATTGCAGCATAAGATTCATTTCACAATTGCACTGGTGTTGTAAGATTCCAATATTATGTAATTTATCCAAGACACTAGTTTGTATGAAGCTACTCTCATAATATCATTCCATTGGATAATGTTAATACTAAAGAACAAAGATGTGTTTAAATGCGTGACATTTTTGGTGTAGTGGTTTGTGCAACCGTCTTATAACTCTGATGACGTTAATCGAAATTCTAGTTACATAGTAGTTCATTTATATACCTATCTATGTATTGTTAATTTTGCTCTATATACGAGGGTAATTTTTTTAATCCTCCGATGGGTTATAAAAAAGGCAAATATACATAACATAATACCGTGACTCAAGCTTCTCGATGCCTTCTTCTGCGTTGTCCGACCATTTGTCGTTCCCTGCTGCATGAAGTGCACCGACAACACTCCTCTTTGCGTGCATCCACTTTTGGGGGGGGGGACCATTCTCCAAGCAAGCCGAAAAAAGTTTAAGCAGGCGCTGAGCGTCAGGAAACAATAGCTACAGTTCTTTGGGGTAAAGAAATGTTGGTGGACTTCATGCAGCAGGGGACAGCAATTGAAGGCGTGGTTGGTCGGACAACTCTTCACCGCCAACGATGAACTTCAGACGTTTTTCTCCTGCTGACTCTTGCGAAGGAGTCATCGAGAAGCTTGTGTCACGATATGACAAATTCCTCGATCGAATGTGTTGGAGAATAAGTAAGACACTGCTGAACTTTTGGTAATAAAGTTATTTTGTTACGTAAACTTGTCCCTCTTTTTAGCTCATCGGAGGTTGAAAAACAAACAGCCCTCGTAGAAATTTCTCCCTGAATGTGATACATAGATTTATTTCGTTATTAACTGTAATGACCAGGCAGGCAATAACGAAAATATTTAAAATTGATAGGTTTGATGAGATAAAATTGAAATGTAATCCTAACTTTGATCCCAAACTCGGTTAGATTTTCTCGTGCAGAATATCCATCTCAGTATCTTCCTCTTGAATTTTTTTTCATTTTATTTGCTAACTTAACCCTGTACATTAGCCATCAGGTTATTACCACACATTGCGATCTTTATGCTACAAAACCTCTTTTTTTCTATCTGTACACTCTTTCTTTTCCATTTCTCCTTCATCACTATCTTATTTTCATACTTCAATGCATGTCTGTGCCGCCAATCCAAGGACGTTGCCGTCGCCACCTCGAAGAGGTTTCCAACAATCTTCGAACGCTTCTAAACTGCATTCCGTATTTACATTATCTGTTCTATATATTATTCAAACAACTCAAATACTTCTTTAGTCTCTATTAGCTTACACCATTCTTGCCCCATGTGCACACCCTTTTTCTTCAACTTTATAAACCAATCACGTCTTTTTTCCTTTGTTATGTCGCACTCGAAAACAAAATGTAGAATTGTTTCATCGTCCATTCCGCTCATACGAGTACAGCCTTCATCATCTCTCATTCTTTTGGTGGAGAAACGCTGCGTGAGAAACAGAAACAGTACACACGATCTTTGATCAGGTTGTGATCGCGACACTAGCGCTCCTGGTGGCGATGAGTGTAACACGAGCGGCCATTCCAGAAGGCGTCGCTCAGGGTTCCTACAGCAGAGGCACCGGCGGCGGCGGAGTTGGGGGTGGACTGCAACCCCCGCGCGGCGGCGGCGGCAGTGGGGACGAGGCGGTGAGTAGTCAATGAACTTGCTCCAAATGTATAAATGCATAATACGTAATGAGGACGATAATATTTGTAAGATGTATCAATATCAAATTAGTCTTCCTAAAAAGTTGAAGAAACGCTGTCTAATAACTGAACTTGGGCAAATAATTCGACCGTACTGTTTAAGAATCGAAAATGTTCAGAGAGTTCCTGAAAAGATTTTAATACAAATTTGCAGGTTCTGAAGAAGAGTGCATTGTTCTTTCGAAAAGTTACCAGAGTATGAAATACGATTATTTGTGAAACAGCAATTATTTATTTATTACATAATTATTGAATTGAAAAGGTTTTTATTTGCAACTTACAATAGAATTATAATAAAGGTTAGCGTATTGGCGGTGATGATGGCCCGTTTGCCTGTAATTTGGCTTTGTAGTTACCGTAGGCTGTGCTTACAAAATCCTAGCATTCACACTTAAGGAACTTGCCAGTTGCGCCCTCCGCGATTATAACCATAATCGTGTACGTTATAGCAATACATTCCAATGTTAGCGTATATTAGGGCTCTAATGACCTCGATGTCGGCGAGCCGTAAAGCCCCCCACACACAATAAAGTTAGCGTATTAAAATTAAGTTTACATTAAGTTCATTACTATTTAAGAGTAGTGTATTCCTGACGAATATTTGCGTGTGGTTGTCAGCCGGAGCCGTACAGTTTCGAATACAAAGTGCAAGGTCCGGAGAGCGGCAGCGACTACGGACAGCAAGAACGCGGAGATGGCGCAGGGAACGTATTACGTGCTACTTCCCGATGGCCGGAGACAGAACGTCAAGTACACAGCGGATGAGACCGACGGATTCGTCGCAGAGGTACGTTTGAGCAGAGAAGAATGCAATTCAATAAACGAGAACTACGCCTATAATAAATAAATAAATATATTTATAGTCAAAAAAGCAGTATATACTGCCTATGACCCGTGGAGGAGAATAAACTAATTTATTCTCCGGAAGCAATCTAGGGACCATCCCATCAATTTTGATCAAGGGCCCTAAGGCAGAGTTGGATTGAAAAATTTCAGCAAACTCCTAGATAAGATACAAAATATAATATAATAGAATATCAACAAATTTGTAATTTAACACAATAAAATTATTTCACAAGCAATACTATACTGTCAAATATTTCTAACGAAGTGCCAATGAGGCCACCTGCCTTACATTTAAAGAGAAATTGTTTGATCCATGTCTACAGGTAACATATGACGGAGATCCAGCGCCCGCTGGAGGACTAAGCGGCCCTCCAAGTGGCGGCGGAGGGGGTGGCTACCCCAGTGGGGGCGGCGGGGGGTACCGCAGTGGACGACCAAGTGGACCCAGCCGAGCTGCAGGGGCCACTTCACCTGTCTACCTACCTCCCAGCGGCAAATGATCTCCATGACTGCGATATGTCGTGTGCGTCGAAGACCGCTGGCGTTCCACAATGATCCTGTTAACTCTCTTCTCTTCATTTACATGTGAATTTTTTATTTTGTTATTTGTGTTACGAATGGGAAGTATTTCAATAAAGTATTGGCAAATAAGTTTGTTTCCTTCTTGGGTTCATAGCTTTTGTAGAAGGGAAGTTCGAAAAGTTACTCAACTGACGCTAAAAATACTAACAAGAATAGCAGTATTTTTCGTCTTTAACTTATTTCGATAATTGACTTGCCCCCCTAGGAGCCGCAAGGGTTGTGGAGCTTGGGTACACTGAAAAAGGGATATGGATGTCGTATACCTAATTGTGTACACTACGACCACAATAAATTATATAATAATACTATTAACTGCAAATGGGCAAATGTTGCCTGGTGACAATATAAGAAAATCCAATTAAATACACAAAAATACATATTACAGAGAATTGAAATAAAAAATTGTTAAATAAATAATTAAACTATATCATTACACTACTATTAAAATATTAAATTTAAAACATTCGATGCCGTAAACAATAAAAAAATAATAATTACTTATTGCTTATTAACAATGTTAAATATAGGAACACGTGACGCTGAAGAAAAAACAAACTAATTGCTCATTTTACGGCGGCATTTTTTTCTTCATCGACATCTCTGGTTTTCATATAACTATTTGATTAAGGAATAGGGAAAATGAAACTTTACGTGGATTCTACAAATAAATATCTCGCGACTTGGCAACTTCATTATTTTAGTAATAATGACCATAGTCGGTTTTTACACTTCATACACGAGAGTTGGTCACACTGTGCAATTTGAAGTCTGGTGATATACCCCTAGTCGCAGAGGATTCCTTCCGGTGACACTCCATCTTATTTCACCTTCTGTCCACTGTATGGGTGATGATCGTAAATTCTTCAGCTCTCGCGGGAACTTGTTTTTATTTCGTTTGAACCTTAGCGAAAGAGCCGGAGAGATGGGGATGATACGATACCTCCAACTTTGATGTGTCGGGGAAATTTCCAAGGTGCAGATGCCCTTCCTGTCGCGCCTTCCAGAGGCGAATGAATGATTGAATGACATGAATGAGGGTGAATGACGATGAGTGAATTTTGTGGTGGAACGATAGGCTGCAGGGGAAACGGGGCAACCCCGAGAAATCCTGCCGCGAACACCGCTTCGTCCTCCACCGCGAATTCTACTTGGATCGGACCGGGTTTGAACCCGCATCACCAGAGGTAGAAGGCGACCACGCCGGGTACTACGCAACGGTCTAGTGGAACTTGTATGAATACCAATGCGAGAACGATGGGTAAAGCGGAAAAAAGTAGCTGTTAGGAACTCCGGTTTCTCGTTGGAACGATCACTATTTGTTTGTTTTTTAAAAATTAGCAGCCATGTAAATATGTCACATGTTTATAAAATGGGGGAAACGGTTATTATTACATTATTTATTGCCTATCAAAATTATCCACGGAAAAAATTCTTCATTTCACCCTTCAGTACAACATTAAATAATCTACTATGGCACAATGTGTATATATTACACTGAGTAATCGATGTTTGCTGTTAAGAAGATTTTGTTTTCAAAAATATTAATGGCAAATATTATTATATATTTTCAAGTCGTGAACGCAAATTGTGCACGTTGCCCTCTTATTGCGGAACATGAAACACGACACTGTAGAATAAGAGAGCGAAATAAGATTGGAAGGGAAAGGGATGAGGGCTGCTAAGGACTATTATCTTTGATTTTTCTTCTTAGAGGACATACAACAAACAACTAGCATTTTAGATTTCAAGCAAAAACGGATAAGGGAAGAATCCTTAGAAAACGTGCTAATGCCATTGATCTTCACTTCACTAATACACCTGCCACTCACGCACTTCGTAACTCAAGTGCAAAAACACATCTTGATTACGGTTCTAGTGTTGCGAGGAATTCCATTATACTTCTCAATCTCTTCCCTACATTTTCTTCTGCATCTTTTGAGTCGAAGAGAAGACAATGCAGCAGCGATCGGCGTCTCGATAGCAGCACTTCTTGTCTGGTTTAGACTCTCCGTATTCCAAGGATGGCACAGGTGCATCGGCGAACGAGAAAGACGAAAACAAAATTCGACTCTAGCCTTGGCATTTGAAAAGAAGGGGTGATCCGTATCAGTTTCATTGGTTGTGAGACGCCTTCCACAGCGCGGGAAACAATGCAAACGGAGGCTTCCGGTCCCGCCTCCTACATCGCAGAAGAAAGAAAGATACTCGGCGTTTCTATCGCGCAGTGATACAGCATCTCATGCACCAACAATGAATTTGCGTTAGTTTACACTCTTAAGGTAGTAACAGCGTAGGTAGAATTAAATCACTAAAATATCTTAAATCGACATAAATGAACAGAGTAACATGTAATTATTGTGGGTCAACGTTAGAAAAACATACTTCACCGGTCATTTAAATGAAATAATTGCAATTATTATTGATGGTGAAATACATTGCGTATTATGGAGAAAACACTTATTTATAAAACACGAAAGTGATGGAAGTTTACATATATTTGTAGTAAATTTGGAAAAAACTAAAATATCATCCTTGAATGTCCGGTGACGTATAGATAAAAGTAATGCAAAGAATACTACGGAAAATTTACTTCAAATAAATGTAAACTTCCATCACTTTCGTGATTTAAAAGCTTGTCTCATTTTTAAAATAAGTGTTTTCACAATAAGACTCAACGTACTATAATTGCAATTAACTCATTTAAATGGTAGGTGTCGTATGTTAAACGAGTCATGAATTGATGAGGCATAGCTTTACAATTATTGTAACCTACTTCCAGAAAAGTAGAAAATGTTTACCAGTGGCAGCACACTGACGCGGCGTGCCATAATTTCTTTTTCATTTAGCTCATGATGCCAATGAGAGTCTTGCCTTCAACATACGTCATTAAAATACTCATTATTTTCTTTCTTCCTTCAATTTAATTATATGTTATCGATCTCTTAGCCACGAAATCTGATCTTCCGTTTTTGCTTTCCGTGCCATCATTGTTTATTTCACTTACACTTCCGTCGTAAGTTTCCAGGTGCGTTAGACATTCTACATATTTGACACAGCATTCTCTATGACAAAATTTTCTCCTCAAGTAATTCAGGTAGTTATCTCTCTTTATTCCCCTACTGCGGGCATTTCATTTGTATATGATCTGGATTTTCTATGCCTTCTTCAAATACACACAAACCACCTGTTCTTTCTTAATTTTGAATTAATATTGGCCAAAATCACATTTGCATTGATTGTGTAACATATCTTATTCGACTGTACAAAAGTCAAAACTCTTATATAGTTGTATGACAACCTCCCCTTTTCTCTCGCATATACGTAATATATAGAAAGTATTGTTTTCGTGAAAAAATTGGGTAGTGAGGTTTTGACGTAAATATCCGTTTTGGTGATCCCTGATTCTGCAAAAGTGGTTTTTGGCATCACGTCCGTCCGTCCGTCTGTGCGCAGCGATTCTGTGTAAATGGATGAGTCAATTTAATTCCCATTTCGTATTTACGGTTCAATTTACATAATTCTGATGTATCCCATCTCCTTTGCCATCATTGCAATAGAATTAATGCTAACTATTGTTTCCATTTCTTATTTTCTATTTAAAACACTTCTCCATTTACATGAATAATTTCAATCGTTTCATTAATGAAATTTAAATAAATAAATTTATTCTTAAAAAACGTTATACACTATGTATGACCCCTTTTATTATATTATTTATGTATAATATTATTTTTATATTAAATTTTTTTATAAAAATAATTTTATAACCTAATTTATACTACATATAAATATATCTGTTTGTGCTGTTTCACTTAAGACAGAGTTTTTTTTACTTTAAGGCAGATAGAGTACTTACCGGGGTGCAACCAACACGCCACTCAAGTGTCTAGAGGATGGACTCTCAGGGGCCATGGCAGACGGGAACTTGTATAATTGTTTTAGCATAGCAAGACGCGAAGAACATGCAAGTGTTGAATCAAGTTTCTTGGATACTAAATTCAATATTGAATGTCCATGTTTCTTGACATGTCCGTGCAAATCATTTCTTTATTCTGAGAAACTCTATTCTGATTTAATTCTCCCCGAAAGAGTTGTTATTCACGTGTAGGGGTTTTTCCTTTTTTTTCGGGGTTGGGATGGAGAGGGGTGAGAAGGAATCAGAACTATTCTAGATACCGTTATTACAGACATTGCGCAATTCATCTTTCAGAAACTATGTCTTTAGATATAATCAGTTGTATTCTTTTGATTGATGTATACTTTTGATTACCGACCGAGTTTAACAAGTTGATGTAATTTAACGTCTGCTAAATTATATTTAAATAGATATATCGACCTTTATATTTCTTTAAGCAGACAGTCTTATGTTAAAAAAAACACTACATAAAACACACGTAAGACATAATATAATTTATTGTTATGACATGAATACAACTATTAAAAACACTAGGTCAGAAAACAGTAACCTTAGTTCCTAAGACGAAACGTTGTGTAGAGAATTTTAAATATGTTCTTAACCTAATTAAATAGTTGTACTCATATCACAACAATAAATTATATTATGTCTTACGTGTGTTTTATGTAGTGTTTAAAAAAAAACATAAGAGAGTCTGCTTAAAGAAATATAAAGGCCGATGTATCTATTTTGAGTTTAACAAGTCTTTGTGCTGGCAGAGCCACCACATCACACTTTACTAAGTAATTTAATTTATGGTACAAATGGAATATCATCTTCTGTTAGGTGTAACAAAATATCTCAAATTAAATACACGATTTAAAAAAATCAATAGCTGTGTTCAAATATACTGTACATAAATGTACCGTTCCAAAATATTTCCTTCCAATTTCGATCTCCATTCCAAATTTGATTCCGATTTTTTAAAGTAGTTTTACAATTTTATTTCTTTACTTTCTATTCAAAGAAAAATTAATAAGTAATTTGGTGATTTGGCACTGTCAGTAAAAGTTTGTTTTTGTTATTAATGTTTAAAAATATATCATGCCTAGTTCATTGTTTATATGTCTTTTAACCATTATTTTCGTTCAATGGAAAAAAAATGGAACCCAAGAGCTATAGGATATTGGCTTTCCCCCATTTATCCCACATCTATTCCGACCTTCGTTTATCTGATAGCTATTACTTTTATCAACAATTATAAAGAGAAAATATACCTAAGAGTACGACGAAAAATATGTTAAGAGTTTATTTTCGTAAACACAAAAAGCGATCTTTTTAAATATTTTTCCAAGCAAACAAAATGTAATACAGTACTGCATTAATATTAATTATAAATTAGAACTTTAAATCGAATCGAGATATAGCTGAAAAGTACTGAAAAATGCAATATTTCGATGATAAATATTAACATAATACTGTTTTACTAATTAAAACTTGAGTATTATCGCTATATTTTGTATAAATCTTCATAAACGTTTTGTTTGAAATCGAAATTATTTTTGAATTATTCCCAGATGATAAAATAGAGACAATACTGGTATCATCCTCCATTTCCATTACTTCTTTAATAATTCTATGTTATATTGTTGTTTTCAATGACACTATAAATATTTATTAATTCTAAAATTATGCAATATTTTACGAACACATTCATTTCCAGCTTCTCCTGCCTATAAAGAGAAGTAGTAGAAAACAAAACATGGAATCAAAGTTATTTTATTATTGAATCCGCTCGGTTGTTTTCTGTGTTATGAGTTTTCACTTTTAATGACATGCAGAAGTATGGATCTTGATAAAGAACGAAGTGAAGAAAGAAAATCCGAACTCGTTCGTGATCTCCGACTCATTTCTGAAGCTCTTGACTCATTAATCGTGCACCGTATCGGGTCATCGGGGTCACGCAACTCAATCGCGGAGACATCTTCGTTGACGCCGCCCGCTCGCTCGCTCACTCTGAGATTCCACGAAGATGCGAGGGCGATTGCTTTCTAGCTCTGACTTGCTCTCTTATTCTCGTGCGAAGATGTCGTTTATATTACAAAATACGTAAATTCTTATGCAGAGAGAAAATCAGAGATGGTAACAAAAGCATTTGTGGCGGAGACCGAGAAGTCAAGGAGCACATTGTGTGGGATTGTCAATGTCATAGTGAAGGACGAGCACAATTCATAGCTAAATTAAAAAGACAAGATGTTATTTGAAGAATGGAATATTACAAATTAATAGCGACAGAAAATAAATTTAAAATATTCGAAATATGTTCATATTCTACTACAATTAACGTCCATTGTATAATCTAATTAAATAAATAATGAATAACTTACGACCTTTTATGGACTTTTAATAATATTCATATTTTCTGCGAAGAGCTCACTATGTTTCGACTTGGATTAAAGTCGTCGTCAGGTGATTAAGTAATATCAAATTATAACAACAGGACAAATGAACATGATATAAACAGAAATAAAAACAAAATATGTTTACAAAAAATTAAACATGTTACGTCGAATGAAAATGGGAGACGGGACCGGGGATTTCTATGTTTGTGAACCAGAAATGGAAAATGTAAGAAGGAAATAATTAATCTTCATCAAATTTAATGGGTTCTTTCTTTTGTGCATTCAACAAAGATAAAAAACATCTTTAACTCGTAAAGTTGGGACGAATGTTTTAGATTTTATAAGCGTTTCAATGAAATGGTGCAACCGCGCTGCCAACTAAGAGGCTTCCGGTGAGTGAGTTCGTTGATCGAAACGATTAAAAAAATCGGGGCAATGTCAGGTATTCAACTAGAATTTTATAAAAATCCTAAAGGTGACTAGTATAAAGAACCATTTTTTCAAAAGAGTTAAAATATGTTTCATAAACCTTTTAATAACAAGGACGCCGACTTCATACACTGAATTTGACTTTTCCAACGATAAATATTTCATATACTTTGTTTGAACAGTTTTAACAATACAACCTTGTTTCTTATATTTTCTGTCGCAACTTACCAACTTTTTTCATAATTTACTTACCAATTCGAATAAAGGTTCATTTCTTTGTTTTTATATATTATTTAAGAAATATCTATAGAATCTGGATAGACTTATTAAGATCTTCAAGACTAAATAATTTCTCTCATTCTGAGGACATTATCGTTCGATGCTCTTCAGTAAGAGAGTGTTTCTGTTGGCTTTCGTGCCGATCTGGAGCGCATCTCCGACACGGCACGTCGCCTGTCGCGTTTGCATCACAGGGCATAGGGCAAAAGGGCATAGTGCAGAGCGCAGAGGAAGGGGGTCCTGGGAATGCGAAACACCTGTCCGCCCCTTCCTCCCATGCCTCTATGTCACATGGATTAATTGTGTACAATGACGCTTCATTCTTTATAATGATTAATATAATATTATTTCTATTATTATTATTAATTATTTCTATCTACATAAATAAAAATTAAATGTTGTTCGTTCGTAAGCGCGACACTTGAGAACGGCAAGAGCGATTTGGCAAATTAAAGAAAATGTTCGTAATAGTCTGAATAAGGTGTTTAGGAAAAGAAAAATTGGAAAAGTTGCCCGGAAAATTGAAAAATTCGGGAAAACTGAAAGTGCGTTTTTCTATGGAATTTTTGTATGAACTCAAAACCGTAACTCACGATTTAACGATGGACATGTGTAATTTTTGTTTTTTTGTTTGTTTGTTTGTTATGGTCCCGGAAAAGTTTTCTGAAAACAAAAGTCGGGACAATTACGAAGGAAAGTCGGAAAATTCGGGCAAACTGCGAAGACCCTAATTTCCTATTAGAGTACTTCTGAATGTACTCCTCTCACATGGAATATCCATGGCCACTATCGTAAATAGATATAATGATCACTCAGAAATTTTTCTCATTTGTACTTTCTTTATACATTTAAAATAGCTTTTCACAAATTCACGAAACATTCACAAACAAATTTATTGAAATTTGGGCAGGACAACGACTGTTGGATCAGCTATATAATATATAAATTGATTTCCGTCTGCATTAAAATATTTTTTGGTCAATTTCAGATACTTCTTTGCTAAAAATGAGATAGTTGTCTCTTATTACGTTTATTATATTCAGATGTTGTGAGGTAAAAGGCCTCGAATCAATCAAATCCTTGTCCGATGTTCCTACACGTTGAGGGCGAGTAGCGATAACTTCATCCCAGGGATAATCGATCCCGGAACCCGTTGCATTGATTGCGAGGGTAATGACCTCTACAGCATTATTTCTGTACACCATTTCTTCCGTATTGCACGTCTCTGGGTGGAAATTGTGTACTGCAGTATAGTACGTTGTGTAATGTATTACATTTGCTTTCACTAGTGGTCATCTTCGGAAGATGTTTTGACTTTATTATAATTGTTTTGAATATATTTGACGAGAGAATATCCAAACAACTTTTATTTCCTCACAGTTAATAATTTATTGAATTTTATCAGTAGATCGGGGCTCCTCCCACAAGTTCTCGGGAAGGTATAAATTTGCATTCTTCTTTCCTTTAATCATTTCCGTAGTTAGAAAATTATAATTTTCAGAATTTATTTCATTTTCGATATAATATATTGGGCAACTGTTTGCTTTTCTTTCCTCTCATCTGGGTATTTCGATATTTGCTAAATCCAGGAGGGATTTTTAGTGGGTATGGTCGAGATATTGGGCGCGTCCCACACACGGGGAAGAGTCACTACGGGTCTCCACTATGGTGCGAAACTGCATTTTTCCCCACCTGCAAGGGCTCTAATGACGACGTTGGCGAGACCTAAAGCCCAGAAGAAAAATTTTTCCCCTTACAATCACTGTAAAGACGTGAATGACATTTCAGTCAGTTACGAAAGTGATTTCAGATAGTTTCGAAATGTTCAGATCATTACAGTCTTGGTATTCTGAATATTACCTGTAAAGTACATGTATATTTACTGCTTGGAATTTTATTACCATTTATTGCTAATTTTATTTAATATTAAAATTACTAATGTAGTAGGAAAATAAATGTGTTTTTCGTAAAAACAAATTTTTGAATCTGATAATAAATTATTAAATTATTAGTCTACAAATCAAGACGAACGAGTCTGGAATAATTAAAATATTTATAATAATTTACATTACGAATTGTAATAAAAACAGAATTATAGGATAGTATTGAATATGAACACTATATTGGTATCTACAATGTCAATAAATGATATTTATTGACGCAATATTTTAAAGTGATACAGCACAATTACTTCCGATTGTGAGAGGTCTATTTGCATAATCATCGTTCCGTCTCTTCTTCCTTCTCTTTCCAGCGAACGAAACGAAAAGGTCTACGTGGAACAAAAGCAAATTGAACTCAATCGAGAGCCATTGACGTCTCTTCTTGAAGTAACTCATTCCGTGATCCCCACAAACTGAGCAGTTGATTCCTCATATATTTATTCACAATTTGTCATATGGCGGATATATGCGGGGACTAAGTCACAACAGATAAAATTGAAAAATGGCTTTGTAAAAGTGTTACCAGAATAATAAATGTAATTAGTTATAATTGTTATTGTTATGAATAATATAATTATTGTTATTTAATGTAATTTTTGTTGTTATTAATAATAATATATTAATAAAATTATTAATATTAGATTGCTAAAATTAATAATATCAGATTAATAAAATTATTAATACTAGATTAACAGCATTAAGAAATAATTGTTATTAATAATATCGTATTGTTAATTATTTATTTGATGAATTTTATTTAAAGGTAATATTAATAAAATTTGTGTTGTAAAATCATAATTTTTAAACAACAATGAACCCCGATTAGCCTAGATCGGCCCCCCTTGGTTATGTCTAGATCCGCCACTGGAAGTATATAAGTCAGATTTTCTGTAGAACAGAGATGACCCGTTCATCTGATTTGTTTCCTGATAAATAAGTTCTCGTGAATTATTGCATTAAAAAAGAAAAATTAATGCCGTGCGGGAAGAAGAAAATTACATAAATCTGTATATTTTTAATGAATATTATCAGCTAGTTAAGAGCGAAAAGTTGTCGTAGTATAAGTACTATATTTAAATAAATTTAGTAATAAATTTCTTTAAATTTTCAAAATCCAAATGTTTACTTTGTTAATAACCGATTGCTGTGTAATTCTTCTGTAGGTAATTTTTTCACCTTTTCTTCACCCACCGTACTTAACCAATGGCGAAAACTACAAGCAGTACTACCGAACAAAAAGCCCTTGAGCAAAGTACTGACTCGCGAGCCCCCGCGACACACCTGGACCCTGTATACTCGTACCTTCAGCCTCCTGCCTTTTAGTGCCCCCCCACCCCCC
>NNCF01127080.1:469116-480774 GCA_002313205.1 Laupala kohalensis | reverse complement strand
GGGGGGGGGGGGGCAAGAAACTACGTTACTGTCCGGAAACAAGCAAGGGACCATCCCGTCAATTCCGATCAAGGGCCCACGAGCAGTGGCGGACTTAATATTTACAAAAGAAATTATTTAAGAAATACGCACTGTCATCTATTTATTATTCAAAATAAATTGTAGATATTAGTGCAGTAAATATTCCAGATTAATAAAACAAAGGTATTAATGACATTCCCGCCCAAGGAAAATCCGCCACTACCCGGAGTAAAACCGGAGTAAAACCCCGGACAGTGAGCTATGTGAGGGAGATGAGAGAGAGTGATAACCGATTTAAATGAAGTGTGTTTCTGCCTCTTCGTCCTCTTCTCTCTGGTGGAGACGTGTAGAGAAGACGTTCCCAGGTATTACGTCGATTGCATGTTGTTGTATTGTAAATAATTGTATTACGTTTTACTTCTAAGACAAAACTTTATCACATATTTATCTTCTTTGAATTTTTGAAAGAATGTTTATATAAATCTACTGTATATATAACTGTTGTTTTCCTGAGGTTCCCAACGAAACTCAGTCAATCGATAGTTTAATATACTTAAAAGGAACTTCATTACTAAATTGAAAGTATAAAGAGCATACAATGACGCTTAAAAGATTACTATAATAAAAATGACAAATAAATAAAAAAAGAATCATTAAATGTTAAGAAGCAAACATCGGCAAAGTTAAAAATAAAACTGTAGCTACCCATTCATTGAGAATTGGATACACAGTTCACGGCTCTACTTAAAGGGCATTTGAAAGGCGAACACGCAGAAGCCTCGCCACACATTGTACACAAGTAATAAATTTTTTTTGTGAATAAACCACCCCATGGAATTGAACAAATCACAAGAAAATGAAATGAAAAAATAATTACTCATTCTGCACGCCAAACGGTGAGACTCACGTCAAATAATTACATCTTCGGAATACAGGGTCGATGTGTCCTACCACACGGGGGAAGCTGCGAGGCAGGTTACCTGCGTAGAAAATCTGTTTACAAGGAGCACGTAACCTACTTGGCAACTTGCCTGTAAATTACGAGGACTGTGCTCGTCGTAATTTAGTTTATTATCCTCCACGTGGTCATACGCAGTTTGTAACTGCTTCTTTGACAAAAACGCAAACCGGATAACCGTGTAAACTGCTTCTGGACGAGTTAGAAGAGAAGAAATAATCGACTATGAAGTGGTTGCAATACTCATGACACGTCGACGCAATTAATAAATAATTAAATGAATTTTTCCGAGAGTTTAGACATATAAAAATCGTATTAAAATTCTACCCAAAATGTTACTATACTTATTACTATGAATGTCTCCCAGCTGGATTATTTCCACTGGATGAAAGGACATTGTCAAGTTCAATCAAGATCTTCTAGAAATATTATTATTATTATTATTATTATTATGTATTTTTATCTCAGTTAATGCTGGTATCTTTCTTGCAACCGGGAATGAACGACATTTCTAGGGTTGGATATAATCCAAATAGCAGCTACTATTATTATTGTTATTATTATTAAGATATTCGCTAGAAATGTCAAGTTTTCTCAACATCAGATAAAAATGCCCGCATTTCAATAAAAACAGAAATAAATTTAAGTTTTATTGTAATAAATAAATAAATGTATTGTCAAAAAACAGTACAGACTGCGTATGACCACGTGGAGGATAATAAACTAATTTACTCTCCGGAAGCAAGCAAGGGACCATCCCATCAATTCCGATCAAGGGCCCTAAGGCAGAGGCGGATTCAAAAATTTCAGCAAAAGTTCCTAGATAAGATAAAAAGTTAGCTGCGAGTTGTAATACTTATAGAATGTCAATATGTTTGTAATTTAACGCAAAAGATTTACATGTACAAATTATTATCGAACTATAGAATATTCTGAGTATAGTGTTTAAAAATCATAAGAATTGAAAAAAACACTAAATTCACGATTTATTTTTACAATAAACACGCCCCTAGACAAAGCCTAGAGAACCTGTATAAGAAATCCGCCTCCACCCGAAGGAAAACCGGAGCAAAACCCGGGCCAGGGTGGGTTTTTTTGA
This sequence comes from Laupala kohalensis, assembly GCA_002313205.1. NCBI lineage: Eukaryota > Metazoa > Arthropoda > Insecta > Orthoptera > Trigonidiidae > Laupala > Laupala kohalensis. The sequence continues at coordinate 478,696 of NNCF01127080.1, read as the reverse complement.
TGCCATGTGACGAATATGACGTCATGACGAATATGATGAATATGATGTCATGTTTGTAAGTTATCGAGAGAACATACTCGTCCACACTCACATACGCACACATGTACGACAATGAGCATCGTCTCGCTATTTCGAGAATTGTCTCTTCGAAGAGTGGTCGAGAGGAGTCGATCTTTCCGCGAGGAGTATCTTAGGATTAAACGCAGTCAGGTCCAGGTGCTGGTGTCTTGTCAGGTGCTTGCGAAATTGATATCGACATCCACAAGATCATCATTATGCGACGCAAGATCATGCCCCGTTACTTTCCACACATCTCCGCATAAACATAACCTTACTCCTTACTGCCATTCTGGGATACACATCTCTCACACCTGGGTGACGATTAAGAACTCAGTGGAGGTCACCATAACAACATAACTATATTAACCTAAAAATCAGTTATTTATTTAGCAATATTGATTAAAAATTAAGAAGAACCAAAACAACTAATGAAATCAATGACAAATTCAAAGAAAAATACGAGGTGTGCTCGTAGCAATTAAATAAACAACATTAAAAAATTAAAAACAAAAATAAAAACTTTATATAAGTAATATAAAAATATTAAATGACATTTAATACAGTTAAGCTCAACAAATGATAGCATTTACAGAACTATGTACAACATTCCACAAGAAACAAAACAAAACAAAAAAATACCTTAATTGATATTTCCGTACATACGTACTGAGTGCGAGGTAAACATAAAAATGCTCGTGTTCACTTAAGAAGTTCTCCATCCCCTGGAGCATTAAAGGTCCCATAATGAAACTAGGCGTACATTATCTACAAGTTAAACTATTCTAAAAGAATTTTTGAGAAAAGTTATACTGGTCGTCGTTTGCAAAAATTTGATTTTAATTTTTGGAATAGAAAATTAATTCCAAACTTGATAGCATAATTAAAGAAAATTTAATTTACTGTGAAAATCATTATTTCGTTCTTTTTATGTTTTAGTTTGAAAGTGTAAGATTATTATAGTTGCTCCGGAAACTAACCCTTACTTCCCTGGCGCCCGAATTGAACAAATAGACACAAAAAAAAACCTTCAAATTATATTATGAGGTCTCGAAACTCACCCTACCCAGGAAACTAAATATTTTCTCGAAAATTTAACGTATTACATTTTTTGATTAAGCGTACTTGAACCAAACAATTTGTTGTGCGACTTCAAAAATAATTATGTTGGAGATTGCTAGTTTCGACAGACAAGAAGAAACATGATGCATATCTTTATTCCAGGTGCACAACTCGTGTAGAAGAGATGTGATAAGGGCGGACAAACGAAAATTACCGCGAATCTCGGAATGAGGCCTACGAAACACTACACTGATCTCAGGGATGCTAACCGCTACTCCGCAACTGAACACCATTCTCATCCAAGTCTTGTGAGTAGACGCAGACCGTGAAACTATAACTTCTTCTGAAAGAGAATCCATCGTAATTTCCATGCATCATCTTTGAACAGGTGTAAATGGTGACCACCTCACAATTTGAGACAGGGAACCTAACTGAAGCCACTAGGACATTTGAGTCAACGAATTGCTTCGTGATCAAAATAGTATCTGGATTCCGTTTCTGGTCCCCTCGCCGATTCCACAATTATAGCCGAATTTCCTCTGACTTTGAGGGTAGCAAAAAGGAAACTTTCGCTTCAAACGTGAAAGCATTTTCTACTAATGATGCTGAAAAAAATCTATATATTTTTTGTTCAAAAGAGGTTATTTGTTTAGAATGGTAACACAATTTTGGTGGCGTGGGTGAAATCGTACAATCGAGTTCGCCAACACCTTCTTCACCTACCTCTGGTCTTTAATTCGTAATCCCCGAGATGGATGATATCTCGCATATTTAAGTAAAGGAAGTAAGTTGCAAAAACACTCTCGAAGTGCTTAGTTGTAATAGTGTGCACGTGACTGGGTTTTAAAGATCTCTGGCGACTTCTAACATCTTTTACCCAATTTCTTACTTGAGTAACTCCAGCACGTTTCGTCTTCCTCTCGCCACCTTTCTCACGCATATTTCCGGACAAGACTGACCAACTGCGATGAATACATTACATCTATACTAATAAAAGTAAGTTATTCGGAATGTCTGTGGCATGGAAATGGAAAAAGGAATCGACGTATTTTTTTGTGGGGCTTTACGGTTCATGTCGACATCAAAGGTCATTGGAGCCCTAAAAACTCGTACAGGTAGGGAAAATGCAGCTACGTACTAAGGAGAACCAACATGACTCTCCCCGCGTGTGGGACTCGCCGAATGACTCAACCATACCCACTAAAAACCCTCATGATTTACAACATATCAAAGCATATCACAAAATCAAATATCAAAACCTTGACAAACGAATGAGGGGGGGGGGACAAAAAATGAGGGGAGGACATAACATGAGGGGGGATAAAGAATAAGGGGGACAAAAAAAAGAGGAAAATGAAGGATATCCTAGCCTTAATAGGGTCGGGATCAAAAAGAACAAGACGTGACCAAGGAAGGTCAGGAAAGAGAAAGGAAGGAGCCTCTCACAAGTAAGTGGAAGTAATGCCAGACTGAGCTCGGAGCCCCGTATTTGCCAAACACGTACTTACTAGAAGTAGTTCCCTGGTGGGGGGTGGGGGGTGGAACGATGTAATTATTTGAAATTTCGAACGACTTTCCTTAGGTTTATTGCAACTAAAATGCTAAGTATGGTTAATACTGATGAATTAGAAAACAGAAAAACAATTAAAGTTGACGCTAATCAGTATATGTGAATCTTCTCTCGCATGACTGTTGACTATGAAGATTACTAATGTGACCGCCAAGTTCGATTGCGTTACGTGAGGCGGACATTCCACTGAACACATAACGAACGAGACATAATCGTACAAACAAAATTAAATGAAGTTTGGCAAGAACATTGTTTTCAAGTACATAACCGAAAAGAGTAATGAAAACCAAAAAAATTCAGATGACTTAACTATGCGCTTTGTTCATTACGCATTATGTGCAAAATGTACTTTCCTTCTGTCTGGATTTTAAGATAATCCCTAATGACAAAATATTATCATAAAATATTGAAAATTGTGTATTTTTGAAGGATTTTTTCGTAGCATTTAATTTAATAACACGAAAGTAGTAAAATATGGAATGTAACATGAATTTAAAATTGTATATAAGAACCCCAGGCAACGCCGGGCAAAACGAGTTTTTTTCTTGGGGCTTTAGGGTTCCAAGAAAAAAATAATTTTGAAAAAGTTTTTTTGAAGGAGTTTTTTGAATGAGAATTTTTTTAAAGAAAAATTAAAAAAAAAGAGTTTTGAAATCCCGACTTGTTGACATGTGTCTTAATACTCTCTATAATGTAAACAATATCAGTTCACAGCACCATTTTTTCTTTGAATGTTGACGTAATTTTTTGTGTGCTTGTTTGACAATGGTATATTTTTTTAAATGTTAAAACAAAAAATATTTTGAGAATTGTTTTAACATTTTGACTGTCAAGTAATGATTCTTCGTAGTTTCTTTTCATATCCCGGACAACGCCGGGCAATTCTGCTAGAAATCTTATAATCTAAGAAGGATAATGAAATAGATGGATAGTTCTGCTGAAAGGTCGCCACAATTCTACTGGTGGGACTGCGTCCCGTAGGCTGAAATTTTCTGTTCGAGTTTCTACGATGAGCGTGACCACAAATGTAGCGAAAGGTTTCGATTGAGAGAAATAGAATGTATCTTTCGCTCGTTGGGGTGTTCCAGAAAAAAGCTAGCTGACAAAATCGCCCAACGGTGGCAGCACAAAGCTACCCAGATATTTTAACGTCGACTTCTCATATTTCTTTGTACGATAACATTTTGTACGCTTTTATCAATATACATAAAACCAAATCCGAAATTTTTCAATACGATAATTAATATGCATATAAAGTTGATGGCTCATTCACACGAATTTTATGATTTAAATAGTTCGAATGATTTTCCAAATAAATATAAATTATCTGAATTCGAGAACAGCCTACTGCCTACACATATATACCAGTTTTTCCAATTTTCCGTAAATGTGTCGTTTTCTCCGAAAAAGCTCTGTTTCTTTGAGAAATGTTTCATATTAAGTTCTCTGTCATTAATTGAATGGTGCTGTTTCCATATACGATGGAGATGTAAATTAAATGTAATAGAGATCGGAGGTGTGAATTATTTAAATATTTCAATAAACGAAAGGAAGAGGAACCAAACTCAAAAAAATATACAGAAGCGAGTATTTTAACGAACATAATTCAAATCAATTTAGTAAAATTTATTAATGCTGGTGATGGGGTATTGTTGGTGAGCGATGTAGATACTTAATTGATTAAAAAAGAAGATATTTTTACCAAGATAGTGTTATCAAAACTATTTTTAACTTGTAGAATGCTGAAGCAAATTAAATGATTGGTTATGGATCTGACATATATTTCATTCCGTTGAGTCAGAGATTGGAGTACGCAATTAAGTCCCAAAAGGAACAGGTACTGGTTTAGTACAACTACAGATATTCAACCTTTTCCTCTTTTCAGATTTTTACTACTCCTGCTTTTTTTATTTTAATTTTGAACCTAGAGCAAGTTTCGGTTTAATCGATGATACTTGGGAAACCTCTGAAACTTGACAAAAATTCATTTCCAATAGTTTTCGTGGGGATTACAATGAGAGAATATCAGCAAGTGTCTCAAAATATATGTCAATTAGAGAATGCATTTCTTTAGACATAATTTAAATATTTTTCCTTTGCTTTACGTAATGTGGTTACATGATTGAACAAAATTAATTCATATATTCTGATTCACATAATTCTGAACACTCCACAGAAAATACCAGAGAGAAATTCAGTAGTTGCGAGCGAAGAAAAAATATTCTCGGATTGCGAGGGTTTTTCCAAAAAACGTTAAGGAAATTATGTATTTTTCATGAAGTGTGAAGTGTCATTTACTGAACGGTGATATTTCGCTTGTTTAGAAAAAGAAAAAAAAACCGCAAAAAGGATTGAAATATATTTTAAATACTGTCAATATAAACACTAAGAATTAGAAATGAGTAAAAGGAAATATTGATTCACTTTCCATGGATATGTTTTCAATCTAATATTCAGCATTTTTTATAACATTGGAAAGGGAAGAGCCTCGTAATATATGTCATTGACTGATTTGTGTTTTCTCGGGTTAAGTGACTTCAGATAACTTTTTGTAATATAGCTGTCAACAAAGAGAATATAACTTCTGTATCCGGAGATCTCCATGAGCTACGCGATATAAGTAAAGGGCCACAGTCGGAATGAATCTGCTCTATTTTCCTTCATAAAGCATAAACATCCCTCATTGCTAAAATTATTTACAAAAAAGAGTAAGGAAGAGACATCGTCAAAAAGTTAAAGGACGAATATTATTTTTGTAATATAATGCGAACCAGTTTTTTTCTGAAACTATTGAACACTGAAGTTTCAGTACACGCATTTCCATTGAAATTAGCATAATATGTCATTTTATCTCTGCTTTTGAAAATTTTAAGAATAATCAAGGCATTTAGAAGACTTCGCAAGAATAATGTGATCGTATATTTAAAACAATTCGTAAAAAGCAAATATCGGTAATTGTAGTCGGCGGTTGCATAAGTGGCGCCACGACTCTGTCACAGTGGAGTGGGCCTAGACCGATATACACGAAATCAGTGAGAGCCATTCAGGACATAGTGGCGAAAGGCACTAATTAACTGAGACATCCACTCCGCTTTTACTTCAACATTCAATATGGAGCGGACTTTTTTAATTCAGAAAAACCATTTCCTTGAAAAAACGAACACGATCACTCGAGTCAACTGGACATATTTGTGTTTAGAAACGTGGCATTAGACAAATTATTTCTATATATTTAACCAAATTCCCTTGTAAAATTGTTAACTTACACGGTCCATCTCGGTTTTTCTGAACTCGTTGCGGTATTCGCAGAAATAAGAAAAAATATTTGAGACGTACAATTTTTATCTACGCTAAATTATAATAAATTAAATAGCTATATAAAAAACCGATTGAAGCCGGAGAGGGTATTTATTACTCTAATCGTTTCTCTTACTTCGATTCATTTCCTTAAAAAATAACTATTTTATTAAATTCTGAAATAATTGTAAGACACGTGTTCATCTCACTTTTTTATTATCTAAAAAGAACAATTTTTTTTCAGTTCCTAATAATTGTAAGCTTTTGAAAGATGAACACAATCTTTTGCATGATAACGTTCCATCCTGGCCCGGGTTTTTCTCCGGTTTTCCTTCGAGTGGAGGTGGATTCTTCGTGCAGGCTCTCTAGGCTCTTGTCTACTGAAATGATCAATCTCGAATTTAGAGTTATTCTAATAGTTACGATTTATAAACAATAGTTTCCAAATAATCTATAGTTCGTAATAACACAAAGTACTTGTTAAATAACTTTTTCGTGTTTTATTATTACAAAATTTTGGTTTTCTATTGTTATTGTAGTTCGTAGTTAACTTTTTTATTATTATTATTATTATTATTATTATTATTTCAGGAGTGTGCTGTAATTTCTATCCGCTACTGCCTTAGGGCCCTTGATTGTGATTGACGGAATGGAATAGTTTATTGTCCTCCACATGGTCATATGCAGTTTTAAGTGCTTTTTGGACAGTAAAAATAAGTACTTTTTTGGCATATGCAAAATTTCAGTTTATACATAGAGGCTTCTATTCTATTGTGATAATTTTAACAGTACTTACTTTATGTTAAACAGAAATTTGTTGTCATGACACGCCTATACAAAGTTCATATCTATAATTATAATAATCTATCTAGTGTCGCTTCTGTGAATTCATCTCATGTTACAAAAACTCATTCTGAAAGGTACATGCGTACTTTAACTTCTTAATTCTTAAAAAAAAAATCCCGAGGCATCGAACGTATGAAGCAATAGAAGATTACGTAATATTTTGCGCTTGAAGAACCTACTGTCAAAATTTGCTCATTTTAGCGAATAAAATGAATTTGCACGGAAAAACTGATTCGACGAAACTAATCAATTAACTGTTATATTGAAAGATACAGAGAAAGGTGGGGATTGGTCTGGGAGCTAAGGGAGAAGAAATAAAGAATAGTAAAAGGAGAATAACTAATTCGTAATTCTGCTTTGTTTAAAAAATTATTTTTCGATGGAAAAAGTTACACTAACTCAACAAAAATTGATTTTTTAAATGAAATTTCATCAGAATTGCTGCTTTCTCATTGAATGATTTTTTTGTATATTAAGTGTAGTATGCATTCCTCCCTTAGAAATATGGAAATACTTAAAATATAATACTGAAGAAGTACGTGGAGTCACCGAAACATTTTGTGCTGCAATTCTTACGCAGTTAGGAATATTAAATTTAAATGTTAATGTGTAGTAAGTTATTTGAACGTAGGTTCTTCTCATTCCTTCTTGAGGTCTTCATTTCTTTACTTGGAAATTGTATGTTACTGACGATGGCTGCTATGCAGCCGAAAAAGCCTTAGAACATTAAAACTGTGAGCAACAAACAAACGACGTTAAATTTATCATTCTTCATTTGATTGGCGCTACTAATATATGGAATTTCTAGACATTGTGAAAACTCTGCGTTGTATATTTTTCCTCTTTTATCTCTTATTCCGATCTGAAATTTCCTCTCGCCATCAAGAAGCGCAATGTCTGCCAAAGTCTCCGGGTGAAGAAGAATTTGAACGTCGTCAGGGTACGCAAGTAGAAGAGAAGTTATTTCTCTGGAAAAATAAACAAATAATTTTATTTGTGCTACATTTACGTCCATTGTATAACTTATATAAATAAATCATAACTTGTGATCTTTCTTTGGACGATAAAAAGATATATTCAATGTGTTCTGATAATGATAATACCTGATTTTCTCTATATAAACGTAGGGTCCGCGGCCGGAGCCATTATGAACTTGTTTGTTCGGGACAAACCGCGTCTTCGTAAATACAACTACCAACGTTTCGGCCATCATGTTGTGGCCTTCTTCAGGGTAATGTCAGAGTACGTAGCAGAGTTCGACAGCGACTTAGGCCTGTACGACTCTGACATTACCCTGAAGAAGGCCACAACATGATGGCCGAAACGTTGGTAGTTGCATTTACGAAGACGCGGTTTGTCCCGAACAAACAAGTTCATAATGATTATCACTATGTTTACAACTGATGGATACTCCAACCTCGAGCCGAAACGTAGTGTCTCAATAAAACGCAATAAATAGGTGATCGTACAAAAAGGTCGTAATAATAATAATAATAATAATAAATAATTTATGGTCAAAAAAGCAGTAGAAACTGCGTATGACCACGCGGAGGACAATAAACTAATTTATCGTAATTTATAATTTTATTGGATTTGTGTCTGGAAACTATAAAAAACCTACGAAGTACACCTTCTAAAAATATACGTTTCTGCTCTTTCTGTTTATCTACTGATATTACACATATCATATTTTGTGGAATTGTGTGAAACGATGTGAAACAATTCCTCAGTGATGGGGGATGAGTTCAACAAGTTTGAAACGACTATTATGAAAATCGTACTTAACCAAAACATAGGAACTAAATTCTTGGAACTTGTAAGTCATGAATAGCACCACGTGAATTATTAATGTAGTGAGGGACGTCTAGGTGCGTACGACATTTTTCCGTGGAGTACGATAATAATACATTTATTTTCAAAAAAGCTATTACAAACTGCGTATGACCACGTGGAGGACAATAAACTAATTTACTCTCCGGAAGCAAGCAAGGGACCATCCCATCAATTCCGATCACAGGCCGGAAGGCAGAGGCGGATTTAACATTAAGTACACTCCTATGATAAGAAAAAAAGTTTGGTACATGTTATAAAATTTATATTACCAACAAATGAGTATTTGATAAAACACACAAATATTATTTGAGAAGTATGAATTATTATCAAACTATATACTATTTGGAAAATATTAGAAAGTGTTTGTTGTTTTAATCACGAAACCGTCGAGAAGTATGAACTCGAAACCTTTTTCACCGACATCTCCGCTTTCTGGGTCAGTCGTCGACGGGAATTCACGTGCTTCCATTGATTTCTAGAAGTGTCCTTCACGCTAAGTGTGCTTTACGACATTCAACAATATACTTACACAGGATGGTCTAGGAAAAATTTAAATCCTTATCACTCTGTACTGGATACAAAGCAATGAAAATACCATTTTTTATACACAACGCAGATTAATTAATTTGATCTTTTTTGATACGAAATTTTACATTTTTTAAATCTGCTGACTTTTGTGACCTCTTAATATAAAAAAACTGAAAACATTTTCCCTTTTGCGTTCTTTAAGAAGAAGCAAGATAGGCGAATGTTCGGGCTAGTATCAGTTTTTTCTAAACTGTTCTTGACGATAAATATCCTTAAAACAAGGTGTTCATACAAAATGTGTTGTCTAACAGTTACCTATCATTTTCTAAATTATGTTTTGTCTTGTAATTTATATATATTTTAAATAAGTTGTAGTTTATTAATAAA